>JACJUY010000436.1:94009-165454 GCA_014220935.1 Platorchestia sp. MABIK | reverse complement strand
AGATACACCGAGCCATCGTGGCGTATCAAAGATACACCGAGCCATCGTGGCGTATCAAAGATACACCGAGCCATCGTGGCGTATCAAAGATACACCGAGCAATCGTAGTGGATCAAAGATACACCGAGCCATCGTGGCGTATTAAAGAAACACCGAGCCATCGTGGCGTATCAAAGATACACCGAGCCATCGTGGCGTATCAAAGATACACCGAGCCATCGTGGCGTATCAAAGATACACCGAGCCATCGTGGCGTATCAGAGGTACATCGAACCATTGTGGCGTATCAAAGATATTGTGAGCTATTTTGAAGGATTTAATATGTTAAGCAATCCTCAATCTATGATCGCATTTGGCGTGTGTCCCACAGCGCGTGAGGGGGCCGACTGCACTGCCGGACCGCCAGGACCCGGACCAGGATCACCACCAGCAGCAGTCCGCTAAGGACAACGCCTCGCCCAAGATGGTCGTCAAGGTAATCCTGAATCTAAAACATTGAAGTCCTGAGTTACCTCACTCTGTGTGTACTAGTGTTGGAAGTATTTCCTGATTTGTAAGTCAATTTATTATAGTTATGAAAGTAGTTGCGGTTTTTGGATATGTTTATTAGTTATTACTTCGTTCGTTTATAATCTATTCATTATTTTCTCAACATCAAATTTCAACATCTCTGAACGTTGTGATTTATTTTGACAAAACAAGTAATGAGTCAATTTCTTCTTCCATCATCATCATTATGCAAGGCAACATGGTTTGCCTGTTGCCAGCTCACGGCAAGTAATATGTTCGTTGAAAAGCTTTATCAGCTGATCAATAATGGAGATGACGCGAATCTATTGGAGTCTCTACTTTAAAAGTGATAATGATGAAAGAGCAATTACGTCTACGCACTAAATACCTTCAATTCTGTCGTACTTGACCGCAAATTACCTTGCAACAATATGTCGACACTCTAAAATAATACCTTCACAAATACGTACTTTACAACGCTAAATAAATGAACTAATTTTTCACGCTATGAGAGTTCCTGAAATGAACCTTAAGCATACTGCATTTCTCGAAAGTTAGTCTATTGTGGGCTTTCTTTAAACTCATCTAACTATGTAGTTAATTTCATCTCGTCAAACAACACTAGTGTCTATTTATGAATCTCTTCTTCCTCTCTTCTCTATATTCCATTCATTTTGTTTATTTGTGTTTAGGTACAATATTTTTCATCATGCTCGATGTGTGTCCACTATTTTTCGTGTTTCTATTAAATCTTTGATATCATTTTTTATATGTTCACATGATGTGCCGCTATTTTCTCCATAAAATGCCCAAATTTTCATCGCGATATACTCTCATTTCCTTTATGAAATGGTCTACTTCTCTTTGAAAGGCTTTTTTATTTGAAATACTCTATTTTTCCATGAAATATTCTATTTTTCTTTGAAATGCTCTATTTTTCTATGAAATGCTTTATTTTTCTTTGAAATTCTTCATTTTTCTTTGAAATTTCTAATTTTCTTTGAAATTCTTCATTTTTCTTTGAAATTCTCTATTTTTCTTTGAAAAGCTCTGTTTTTCTTTGAAATGCCTTCATTTTTGCATGATACTAAAAGCTTGCATCTCGTGCAGGCCGCAGAACCAGGCCCCACAGCAGACATGGACCGCACGGGCGACACCATCTACACCCTCACGATCGACGTGGTGAAGGCGATCACGAAGCTGAGCGGCCTAGTGCGCGAGAACAAAACCGCGCTTTACCTCGATAACGTCAGGGAGATCGCGGCAGTCCTGCGACATCTGCTGGCTGAGGCAGACGGACTCATCGAAAAAGTACCACAGGAATCTTTTTCGAGGGTACGAATAACCTGTTACGTTTTTTGTGTTTGAAATTATTGTGCTCAGGATTGCAGGTTACTGTGTAGCTGCTGTTTGGAACTGGTGGTCTTAGGTGTGATGCGTTCATAGCCCTTTTTCTAGAGATTGGGTTAGCTGTTGCTGTGATCATTTCACTAGTTAATCCAATGAAGAGCTTCACTGGAGTGTCGGATTAAATGTTGTCTATTCATTTGGTACGAGAGTGTCTATTTTGTGCAATTATTAAGTCTTCTAGGCAGTTGTGAGCAATGTATCATCAACACTGGCAGCTTCTGAGGTGATACCGGTATGGACGGTACGGCAGTTGTTCGAGAGCAGATACTTCCGGTCTTACTCTCTCCTGTAGCGGCTGTGACTGCAGAACTCATTGCCGTGATATTGACATTGAATTGTGTTTGCTATTCCCCGATAACAGATTCATTGCGTGCACTGATTCCCTGCCGGGGATCTGTACGATTGCAGGCTCTTTCCCTCAGAATTACCTGATTGAAAGCATCTAAATATAAATCAACGATCTCCTGGTTCTGAATACAGAAGTTATTTTAGTCTGCTTTAGTCATTGTTTGTACTGCCATCACTACGATGAATCTTTTTATTTAGCATTTCGCCTCCACGGTGTCCAGCATTGGTATTTTTCTCTTCGAGGGCGGAGTTTGTTTTTACAGTAGATAGGATTCTTTTAAGTGAGGGGTTTTCTTGACTACGTCTGGCCTCACCGGAAAGGGCTACATTCTTACCTGAAAAAATGTCCTATTCGTGAAGTAAAACCAATAACCTTAGATGCCGCAGAGTTGACCCTTTATTGGCTTTAATGATTCATCAGCATCAAATAATTTTAGTTTCGCACTGAGATGCCAGCTTTTGTTATAATTGAAGGTTCTGATGTTCCTCAGATCACCATGGCTCACCAAGTCCTAAGCAAGGACATGTCTGATCTCGTGGAGGCCTACAAACTTGTCGCCAAGTACTCCACAACGCCTATTGATTACGACTATAACAAGTGAGTGTGTTAACCGTGCCCACAGACAAGTAAAATGTGACTTGGCCGTCTGATATTTAAGATTTTAAACAGCCTATTGATTTTCTGTTGCCATGTCTACAGTTTGGTAATTTGAAACATTGTTTAATTACAGTAAATCAGAATGTTTTGCGCTATCATATACAATACATTTACTACTTCCGTGCTGCTTATTTTTTCCACTAGTTCTCAAACATATTGGTTGTTGATAGGGTATGTTCTGTTTCTTTCGATGCTTCTACTACAAGTTCTGTTTTACTGTTCTCTGTTGGTAAACGAAGGTTGCACATTAAATAAATAGATACATAAATATCTCTGTGTATCATCAGGTATGTATGTCATCCAACCGCTAATGTTAGCATTTTAATGCGGCCAAAGTTCTTAATGCCAGAATTGACATTCCTAATGTGTTACAAACTCACAATTGGCGTACTTTTGTGTCTCTGACACTAATGCTCTCGCTGTTACATACGTTATGGTCCGAGCTGTGCCACTCAGTCATTGCATTGATTCTGAACCTCTCCTACGGTTCTTCACAGATAGGGTAAATTTCTGTTTGGCGTACTGGAGGCAGAGTCGAGAGAATGTTTGCGCGACTATTTTTTAGTGTCATTTTACTGCACGTGTGTCATTCTTCAGTTTCTTATTATTGAATTATAACTTTCCAAATTCTTCGAAAGTCTGTTATATTTTGATTTTGTAACACAGCTGAAATTTATTCACTTTATTCATCAGTGTCGGCTGTACATGAAGCATCTTCGTTTGTATGTTTTCCCTCGGTGTTAACTACGCCCAATTTATGTTAACTACCACTCTTCAGGGCGATGAACACGGCGATTTGCGCGCTCGCGTTTGACTCGAAGAATCTGCTCGACGTTCTGGACGAAGTGAGGCTCCAGCACGGTCTTATTCATCGCGCCTCGTCCAGACGATGATGGCCTTGAAGGTTCCTCTTCTTCATTGCGTTTGTAGGTTAACCTGTTACGAAAAAGTGTCCCTAGTGAGATGCTTTTGTGTAGTGGTCCGTGTTATGCCTCGAATGTCAAAACAATGAAGAGATCTGTAAATCATCTCTAACTTAGGGAAGCAGCAATTCCTTCTATTTTCTCTGGTGGATTTGTTCAGCTTGGATGCCACAATACTAGTAATGAAATACCGTGAAGATTGCTATCCGCGAACTATTCATCCAAATTTAATAAGAGTTTGACACATCTTATTCCCCGTGATTGCATCGGTTTGTTCTTTAGCCTGCGTGCGAAGCCTCAATTAAACTATTAGCTTTGTGCACGGATAAAGCTATCTGAAACGCCTAGCTAAATACTCCTAGTATGCTATTCACACAAGCTGCAACACTCAGCATGGAGAACCACTACGGTAGCTGTGAACTGCGTGCTCCTACCACTACCATTGTGTTCAGACGGTGTCTCGCCATTAGCGGTAATGTGAAGTTGATGTAGAATATGCTGCGATATTACGTAATAAACAAGTGTAATTTTCCAACTTTCGCTTTGACTGTGCTCGTTTCTCATCTGAGATCTCAAGTAACTTTATCATGATTTATCGGGCGTTGTGCTGACCCCATCTCTTGAGTACGTACGTTGTCTGCTCTCACAAAGGGCACGGAGGAAGCGCTCGTTTTTATCCCGTTCTTTGCGATGTACTAATTATTATTATTCTCGAATTCCTGGGACTTGAAATGAAATGATAAATGTGTCGTATTTCTGCATCTCTCCTAATGTATTTATTAACAATGTGATGCTCTACCTTTGCTATGCTGTAGCTTTAAATGTCGTTTTGTCTTATTTCCCATTGTAAAGTTTTCTTTTTTTGATGAGGTATTGTATATTCCGTAAATATGACAAATATCTATATATTATGTAAGTAGCTTGTTTCATCACCGTAAAATCTCTGGTAGAATCGTATTCGTTGCTGCGCTGGCTATTGGTCGCGTTGAGGCATTTGTAGACCACTAAGTTCATCTTCGGAATATTGGAGCTTTTCATCTGCTTCTGTATAAAGTACTAGCGGGACGCCTTAGTGTACAGTAGACGTCAACACGTTATTTTGATGATTGCCTAGGCTATTAGAAGCTGTTATATTGGAGCTCTCGGTGTGTAGAGACGGGAAATGCAAGTTTAAGTGTATAGAAACGATTATTCTAAAAGCCTGAGTGTATAGCGACAGTCAAGTTGAACGTTTTATTGTATATTTGGTTGATCATTTCTTCTTTACTTTTTGATAGAATGATGATAAATTTATTCTGTAAATATTACGAATAATGCCGCATAAATCTTTCTCGCAAGTGCTTGAGAACTCTAATAGAAAAAAAGTCAGAGAACATGCTATCGGAATTGCCGAGTTTGTCGCCCTGCATTTCTGTGTTAGTAGGTTACTCGTTCGCTGGCGTATCATTTCCACTCCAAACTGCGTTTTCTGAACTTGGAAAGTGAACGTTTTTGTCTACAAATAGGTACTGAATATTTGCGAGAAAATTGTATTTAACTTCTTGTGTTCTGTTTTTCCTCATCGTTGCAAAGTTTCAAGTCAAGTGTAGATATCAACAAGTGTAGAGATCAACATGATTACATGTTGATAACGCGGGGCAAAAGTGGTCACATTCAGATTGTCTTCTAAACAGGCTTGTGTAATTGTCCATTTTTATGTATTCTTCATTTTTTTAAATATGGGGCTTTGAAAAGATCTAATCAATTATAACTTGTGTTTATTCCAGCAATTTCGTAAATTAGTATATTAAATTGTTAATAGCAATTTAATTCTGACTTTTGAATGTAACTTTGTCTTCTGTTCTGTATTGTCGGCGATTACGGCAGTTCTCGTCAAGTCATATTTTATTTAGATATTGAATTTTTGTACGTGCGTACGATGATAATTGCACATTTCAGCGATTAAGACTTATTTTTTCATTCAACATTTTATTTACTACTTAAAAATATGCAGGTTATGGAGCATAGCATTAATTTTTATATTAGGCGTCTCGAATGGCTCGAGTCGAAAGTTTTTTCATTGACGAGAGGATTAGGCACGTAAATGATGGCTGCTATTGGGAGTTGATATTACCGACTAGGGCTTGTAATTTCTTGAACGTCTTTTTTTGAAGTGCTTCGTCTCGAATAAATCTGTCCTTCATGAACTGGATCATATTATTTACTCCTTTTTCTCGAGCAAATGATGAATGTTCCCGGTAAGTCTCTCTGCATAGTTAGACGTCAAAGCTGTAGTGCTAGCGAGCTGAAGTGAAGATGAGCTTTCATGCAGAACCCTCACAAATAGTACAGAGAGGAAGAAAGTTAATTTCATGGGCTCTGGAGACGTTCCGTAGAAAGCATAACTTCCGTAGCGTCTTCAGATGTTTTGATGAGCACCTCTGTAAGAAAGTATGGTGAACAGTATTTTCATCAACTTGAATTCATTCGTATTTGATCAGTTAAAAGTAATGATTTCTTCATTTCATGGCTGGTCGCCAGTGCTTCGTTGTGGCGCAAGGGTATTAAATTGTCACCGAAACTTCAATTTATTTCACAAAGTCATCTTTACCCGACTCATCGATTCGCCTTGGGTAGCAACAATAAAGTGTTCTATGCACACAGAAGGAATGCAGTTTCAAGATACGAACATGATTTTGGACGAGGCCGGTAATGTGTAGTTTTAGCCCCTATTTAATCATTTGTAGGGTGAAGAAATACTCGTTCAAAGTGAACATTGATTCTCATGAAACGTAAACAATTCCATGGCAATCATTTAGGATTTAAATGCTACACAAAAATAAACCTAAAGGAGAACTGATCCTTGAACCGGTTTTTATGCATTTATTGCCTCAGAGTGGTTAATGAATGCGACAATTTAATTTTTGAAGAATTTTAAGTGACAACAATTTCGCTTTCAACTGTCTCGCCAACCTGCTTCAGCGGCGAAAACTTCCAGAACTAACTGGCACAGGGAACATAGTCTTTACCTGACACCCTGAACGGGGTCAGTAAACGCTGCAATAACAACAATTCATGACAAGTAGAACAATGGATAAAAAGAATGCTCACCTCTAATCTTCGAAGATTATGTTCCGGTGAACATTCTCCACAAAAAGCCGGCTGTCAAGGATTATACTTCCCAGAAGCGGGGCCGGTATTGGTCAGAGCACATAGTGTGCACGCGCTCCGGACCAAGCTTAATCTTCATATGAGGAAGCAGCCCGCAAAGGCACCCTCCTCAACTTCGCTCGGATCCGTAGCTGAGGCTTCGGATTCGCTCGCAAAGACAAACGAGCATTTTATGCATGTTCAAAGTTATTAAGGTCGCCAGGAAAGTGAAGCACTCCCACCATTGCCCCGCTTGTCATAAATAGTTAGCGTTTCTTACTTTTTAGGCCAGTTCGATATAAATGAAGACCTAGTCCCTAATTATGCAAGATATGGGCTGTCTTGCATGGGACTTTAGTAAGGAGCAAGGCTGGATTTGCGACACAACTATGTAAAGTGTGTGTCAGAACAAGAGGTATAAAATTGCACACCAAGTAGAAAATGGCCAAATAAACTCTTTGTCTTCAATGAAATTTTCAGAGGGAAATTCGGGTTTGTGAGATATTAGCGGTTTTTTGAATGATAAAATGTAATTACACAATTACTCGCAATATTTATTTTGAACAATAAAGAGTATATGTTTCTAAACGCGATTTTTTCTGAAAATTTCATACAAGAAAAAAATAGTTAGTTGGTCATTTTCTACTCTGTGTGCAATTTTGTACCTCTTGTCCTAAAACATTTAAAAAAATACATAAAAAATGACGCTTGTTTAGTGACAATAAATATTTGATGTTTAATTATAGTGCGACGGTTTTCAATTATTCTTTCTTAATGACGAATTATTCGAGGTTTCTCTCAAACTATTCATAACCAAATTAATCGAAAATGTTGAATAGTTGCTACTCTATCCTGTGCACTTTATCACGCCTCGCTTTTTAGAGTAGTTTCTTGGCATCAATTCCCCACTTCAGTTCAATTAATAATGTGACGCTCAAATGCTCATGCAAATTCATTCTAGAGTGTGTACACAGGTAATGCGGAAAATGTTGCACATTCAAAAAAATTTTTGCAGTTAGGATAATATTTTATCTAAAAATCTGCATAGATATGCTTTCTACACCGAATTTTTGCTTATGCGTTAAAATGAACACCCATAAACAACTCTTTAAAAAAGTCAGCACTGTTCCGACAGTGCATAACTTCCGCAGTTGCTGACGGTAAAATCTGATGATGCAGTCGTGTTGTAACACTTATCTTCATATGTAGACTCATATTTTTAATTTGAATCATCAGAGAATAAGTTCATTTGGCTTTGTTTGTGACAGTATTCCATTCCATAAAGATACTGTATGTTAAAATAGTTATTTATTAGATTTCACCATCATGACTTTGGAGGATGAAGAAAATACGTGGTGAGTTGCTCTGCAGTTTTTAGTTGAATTGCCATAGCAGATTAAAAAAAGAAAAAACAGTTGTTTTTTTCTTTAGACACAGGTTATTATATAAAGACACTGGTTATTAGTTTTTAAAAATACCCGAACTTGAAGTTCCTTAGTTGATAAGCATATTTGGGGATCACAAAACCCATGTTCCAAGTCCAACAAAATACATGATCCATGATCATGGCATTAAATGATACATGTAGGCCAACATGATGTACTATGCTGTATAGAAAATTTAAATATTGCTTTGTTTGTCTGTCAATATATATATGTACAAATAATTATAAAATTTTTGAAGATATGGTCTAATCCAAATATTTAAAAAGGTATCATATGCCATTTTTGATCTTTCATTTGTAGAAAATGAAATCTAATTATGCAAGTTAATTATGAAGAGGCATGTTTAAATGTTTCTATTGACCAAAATTGTCAACTTTATTTAATTTGTTTCAGTAAATATAAGTTTTCATACCCAACAATTAAAAAAATAAGTGGTCAAATGAGCTGCTGCTACCTTTGCAGGATAGAAAAGATATGTCATCAAGATGGCTTAATTTCTTTTTCAAATTCTATCCAAAAAACATAAAAATATCTGTAATCAAACACATTTTCAAATCAAATGACATGTATCAACAAGTAGGATTATGACTATTTAGTTGATTCCTATTTAACATAGCTTTTGGTAGTCCTAATGGTCAATATCGGGTTTAATGCGCTCACAGAAATTAAGAATTCCGTTTCCAAGAATCACTAAAGGAACACTTTTAAGAACGTTTCACATAAATGACATTCTGCTTGCCAATGCGTAATTTTTGAATTATTCAACTTTGAAGTTGTAGGTACGTTGTATGTAAAAGTGAAAGAACGGACACGTAAATATGCTTTAATATGGTATTAACGTACCGATGGGTGAGGTTAGGGTAGTTTATGTTAAGTTACTTGAATAAACTAACCTAAAATAACAAAAATCAACCTAAAATAGCCTACCTTAACTTACGCAAACCAAGGCTGTTATTTTCTCGGCAAGAAGTGGGCGTCTCCCGCCAGAAAAGTGGGCGTGACCCAACAATGCGGCGACCAAGCAGCCGACCATATAATGTTATTCCTATCTGAACGTAATTATTGTTATATCTCAAAAATAACGCATCAGCAAGCAGAATGTCATTCATGTAAAGTGTTATTAAATGTGTTCCTTTAGTGATTCTTTGGAATGGAATTCTTAGTTTCTGTGAGCGCATTAAACCCGATATTGACCGTCCTAATATTTTAAGACATTCATTCAGATGCATTTTTTATATAAAAATAGGAGAAGAGCTGAAAATTCAAGTTGATCATAGAGAGATGTGAAATGTTTCATAAAATATCATCAAGTCATTTACTTAGTATCTGTCAATTTAAGGTAAGAATAAATGTAAATGCTGCAGTGATATCTTGTCAAAGATTTTTTGTGTCTGAATTCATACTAAAGATATGACAACACAAATAAAACAGAATTTTGGGAAGGCTTTAATGGAGTTCAATTAAAAGAAGAGGGAAAATTTCACAGTTTAATGTCTTAAAATATCTGTAATAGTCAATTAAATTGAATTTTTTGTGATTTACCATGATACTACAAAAATTTTCATGCAAACTATTAAACTATACAAGTAAGCAGTGATCTGCTTTTCAATGGTTGGTTAAGTTTAGGCTGGTGTCTTAGTAGATTAACTATATAGTGTACATGGCTTGTTATTTGCAGGATTTTGACATTTTCCTGATATAAATCTTCTAAATGTGGATGGTCATTAGGTATGACAGATGGACTAAGCAAGTAATAATTGTGTATTTTTATTTAACACTGTGCATGGCCATAAAAAAAGGAGTTCAAAATTTTCCTTGAAAAAATTTTACTGATGTGGATGTCAAATAAATACTGTATATCCATTCTAATGGTGTCTGCAATAAAAATATTCTTGTACTTGTGCACTGGTGAACCTTGTATCACAGGCAGGGTCATTAAACATCCTTATGTGTATGACAGCGACAGAAGAAGCAGACACCAAACAAATGTATACATAAATAAACATATCAAAAGTGTTATTAGATAAGAGTATTAGCCAAGATATTTTTGAAAAAAATTGCTTAATCTTTTTCATCATGATAGGTTGCATTTTCTTGAACATTAGATCCAATTTTAATTGCCACAATGTTTTTTGGCTTGTAAACAAAAGTGAGCAATTGCTAGTTTTTGAAATCATGTGAATGGTATTTATGATACCATTAAAATAGGTATAAGTTATTGGGAATGTGGCAGACAGGAAATATATATGTGCATATTTTAATTAATCAAATTATTATAGTGGAGATTGAAAAGTTTGGTATATTATTTTTTGTATGTTTTTGAGTAATGTCATTTTAAAAAATGTATGCATTTTGCAAAAAAACTAAAGTCTGAAGGACCATTTTTAACTTGCAGTATATTTGTTCAGTTTGATTTTTACACTTGGATAATTTTTTTTTGTGATTTAAATTTTTTTCAGGCTGTTGGCTTTAGAGGCAGCTTTGCAAGATAGCTGTGATGTTGATTTCCTCCTCAGCATCACAAGAGGCAGGACTCTTCCTGAGGAACACAGACAACAGGTTTGTCTAACCTTGGTTTCCCTCTAGTAAAATTTTCCTGATGAGCGCAGACAAAATATTTTAGTTTTCCTCTGACACAATTTTTACTTTATAAAATAGGCTAACTAAAACAGTTGGACACTGTACATGTTGGTCTTTGTGTTTGTCTCTTTGATGGTTCATTTGGTTTATTTAAAACCCCCTCACACGCACAAAGAAGTCTGCAGACAAATCTGATTGGGAATTTGTGAGTTTGTACGCTCATTTCAGATTGGCACAGGCTGTATGAGGATGCTTGATAATTTTGGAGCAACCGGCTTCAAACCTTGACACCACGTCAGTGTCAAGCTAGCTTCCGTTGGTGGTGCACACCTGAATTTTGTCTCTCTCCCTCCCTGTGCACTTCATAGAGCAATTTCACATTTGCATATTCACTACTTTTTAAGAACCATTCTGCAGCCTATTTAGAGTGAGCTTCTACATCTTTTTTTTCTTCTTATTCATTGCAACTATAGTGAATCCCATAAGCTGTTCAAACTCGGCACTTGGAGCTGCATTTTTGTGCACACTCTCCACCTGGCTGCTACTGGCATACTGAAGCGTGTGGCGTGCCAGTCTTTGTCAAATTTGAAGTGCGTTGTTTGCATCATGTGCGGGGCCTTGAGACCGTCAAACCAAACGTAGCTCAGATTGTCTGCAGACATATTTGAACGTGTGAGGGGGCCTTTAGACATTATTTTGGACTGTGTACAATTTTGTTCATCTGTCTGCACTTTGTAATTTATTTACCTAAATCTTGATAAACATTCTTCAGAAGCCTCATGCAGTTGCTGGCTTGGAAAGAATTGCCATTTGAAGCTAGACTCAAAAAAATATGATAAATCTAACTGTGTAAAATTTTCAAGAAATTTAATATATAAAGTTATTTTTTACCATTTAACTTTTGAGTGATGCAATATTCATCATTATATAGCAATGTCATTTTTTAATGGAAATATTCTAATTTGATACATAAAGGTAAAAAAAATATAAGTAATGTATGTAAAAAGTGTGAATGCTATATATATTACTGTAAGTTTATTTTCTAAAAAATGTTAAAACTGCAAATGAACAGCTATAGTTGATGAAATTATTATACCTTACCAAAACTCATGTTAGTGCAGAGAAATTTGCCAGTATATTTAGAAATTTATAAAATTGATTTGCCTCTAAAAATGCTACAATTTGTGTTGGTTAATCATTATTTCTTTGTTCATCTAGCTTGGACAATGTTTACTTTTTAGAGTTGTAATTGCTTCTAAATTCTACTGTGGAAAAATGATGAAGTGTGATTTTAGTTCAGTATTGTGTCCTGGAGTCAAAGTGTCCCACCTGAAAATGCTGTCAATTGTGTTTTAAATAGTTGTTATGGCTGTTGTACCATGGCATTTTGAAAATTCTAGCTCAAGTTAAATAAATTGGGCCTGACTTGCAAAAAATTTCAATCTGACATTGAACTGCTGGTAATGTAATTGAACATATTGTGTGCTATCATTGAAACATTTTAGATAGCACTTTCTTGCAATTTCTGAGTGTACCTTTAAAGCCACCTTGTAGATGCCTTAACTTGAAACTCAACAATGAACTGAATGTTTCAACAAGAAATAAATTCTTCAGCTAACTGCTGGTAGGCTTTAAACTGTAATTTCTGTAGAAAATATCAGAGTGTAACTGAAGTTCTGTCCAATTTTAGAGCTATATGTTTAGGGCACAAGGCCTTCAATTTAGCTTGTTAATGTTGTGTGCTTATCTATGGTAATTAATAAAATATTATTTCTTCATTTAGATTGTGTGATAGTTATTGTAATTAATGCCTATTTTTAGCACTAATGTACACTCCAAGTAAAGAGCAGATCAGGCAAATTTTACTGTTTGAATTTCATAAAGGCAGTACGGCAAGCTCGACAGCAAAAACTCTCAAAGCACTTATGGAAATGATATTGTGAATGAAAAGACCTGCAGAAGATTGTTTTTACGTTTCAAAAAGAATTACTTCAGTCTGAAAGACAAACCGAGAGCAGAAGGCTCAAAGAAACTCAATTCTGAGCAATTGTAAGCCACTATTGATGAAAATCCAACCTGCACCTCGAGAGAACTGAGCAAAACCTTTAATGTAAGCCATATGACTATATATCGAGAAATGAAAAGACGTGGCAAAGTCTCAACAGCTGGGAAATGGGTCCCACACAATTTGTCGGAAATCAATAGGCAAAAGCCTGTGACCTGTAGTGTTTCACTGCATTCTCGTGAACTTCAGGCACTTTTTTTAGACCGAATCATAATTGGCGACAAGAAGTAGATCCTTTAGTACAATGTTAAGCACAAAAGACAATAGCTAAGTCTTGATTCTAAGCCAATTCCACAGCTGAGAAGTGGACTGCATCCTAAAAAAATTCTTCTGTGTGTATGGTGGGATTTGAAGGAAATTTTAATTATGAACAAATGGGTGACAATCAAATAATGACATCTGAAGTTTACTGTTGGCAGCTAACTTGTTTAAAAGCAGTTTTACAGGAAAAATGGCCTTTGATCAATCAGAAAAGAGTGATTCTGTTCCATGACAATGCCAGACCCCCACACTTCAAGAGCAACCAAAAATCTCATTCAAGAAGTTGGCTGGGAAGTCATGCATCACCCACCATATTCTCCCAATCTTGTTCCAACCAATTTTCATCTTTTTAGCAGCTCACAGAATCATTTAATGGGACAAAGGCTTACTTCGAGAGAAGAGGCCGAAATGAAACTAGTTTCATTTTTTGAATCCAAACTGGTTAAATTCTATGAAGAAGGAATCAGAAAGCTAATGGCAAGATGGGAAGATGTAGTTAGTAAACATAGTGACCATGTTGAATACTAAATAAAAATATTTTTGATAGGATTTTCGCCATATTTCAAATTGAAAAAATGGACACAACTTCTGTTACAACCTAATATGAATGATACAGTACTTGGAAAGCTGTGATTTTTATTCTTCCTTGTAATTTTTGTGATTTTTCAAAAATTTCATTGATTTTACTGTGCTGAAGTAAAACCGCATTGTTATATTGAACGTTTGAGTATATTTTCAAGCTATATGTATTGTGTGCAGAAAATAATTTCAACAAACCTTTTATTCATTTGAAATTGTTCATTGCTATAAATGAATGCTTAAGATCTGAAAAAGTGATGTTTTAATTTGTATGATGCATTTTGTTATTTAAATTGCATTAACAAAAATAACAAAAAAGGTTAGGTTCTTTCCTAAAACAGAGCTGTTTAAATAATTTTGGTAAAAAAAAGTATTTGCCTGTAGGGGCCAAAAAAATGATGCACTGCAATGTCTTTCAACTCATACTATAGATAACTATTTACTGTTGTGTGCTCAAACAAAAAATTTATTCTGGAGCTGGTGAAGGAAATTTACTTAAAACTATGTATTCTTTATTATTTTGATGGCAGTTATTGTTTTAATCACCATTCTGTCAAAATCTTCAGTGAAATTTTTGCATTTTTAAATTTTGTAGCACTGAAAATGATAAGAAATTGTTTCCCTCTTGCTGGCTGCTGTGCATTGACTTTTTGAACACACATTTTTATTTTATATTAGCTGAAAATTTTCTCTTGTGAGTACACAAACAATTTTTACACACACACACAGAGTGTAACTTGGCTTCATTAACCAAACTAGGAACTCAATTTTAAAAAATTTGGCCCCTTGGTTTCTTAGGGGGATAGAAGTATTGTATCTAAAGGAATTTCACTCCCCAGAAGAAGATGTGTGAGGACCAAAGCTGAGAGTTAGATAGGCCTTCTTTTCATTGAAAAAAAATGTTTTATGTTACATTAAGGACCACCTTTTTTTGGTTCACTGCTGGCCTGTTTTTCAGCACTTATTACTTTCTTCTTTTTCAACTTTTATCTTGTTTCATAAACTTCTTTCTCAACTTACTGTGTCTAAGAGTTCCTTCTGTATAGATTCCATGTTCCCTTATCTTTCACTAAATGATGCCTTTCTCTTTCCCCCCTTTGGAACACATTTCTTAGTGGTAGGAAGGTTTAAACTAACATCTAATCTGATCTTTGGCTCCTTGGAATTTTGTGTGTTGTCCTTTCCTCCAGTCCGTACAAATTGGTCCTTACTCTGTACTCTTTTTTGATTGCTTTGGTTGTGGCTTGGGTGTTATTATGTATAAAATAATAATTTTGTTTTGACTGTTTGATTGTATACTTTGATTTTCTCTGAATTGGGAATTTGCATACCCTTGTTATTACTTTTATTGCAAGATTCTACCCTCCCTTAATAAGATGCAACAATAGTCTCCATCGGAATAAGTACTTGCAAAGGAAGGTATGAGGTTCTAAGCTAAAGGTTAAGTAAGTCTGTTTTTTGTTGAAGTAGAATAGACTTTTGCTATATTATAGATCTTTTTTGTTCACTGCTGTCTTATTTATTAGAACCTATTTTTTTTTCCTTCAGTACCTACTTCTTTTTTCTTCTAATTTTATTTTCGTTCATTTGTTTTTTCAATTGAGGACACACTTGGTAAATTAATTTGCTATTCTTTCCATTCTATTCTTAATAATGTAGTTGTCCTTCCTTGCTAGGAAATGCTTTCATTGTAGTTAGGATGGCTTCTACCTACTCCTTATGTATTCTTTGTGTTGCCACCATGCTCTTAAAATTTGCAGTTTTATGTTCTAACAAATTATAAAAAATGATAACTCTGTGTGTGTGCAGTTGATTAATTTTATGCTTGTGTTCCAGGTGTGGTACCAGTGCCTGGGTGGAGGGTCCAAAATTAGCAACTTCTCAGAATTTGATGAAGTTTTTGACTTGCCAGAGCAGAGCATCATCAGGGCTGACTGCCAGGCCATTGTGGGTGAGTGTAAAAGTAGATTAACTTTTGTATTCAGTAGTGGAAGTATTAAATAACTCTTTCTCTCTTGGGATGAAAAATAGGTTACACTCCAACTAAATATGTCTTGAGTTGATCCAAACAGGTAAAACATCATTTATTTGGTGTTTTACTCTTCCTGCATTTACTGAGTATGTTTAGTATTTTATACCTTAAAATGCACAGTTTTGTCACAAATGCTAAAATGCAGTGAAATTAATTTGAAAGAAGGTTCATTGAATTATTCTACAGTTCATTGAATGATGATATTTCAATTGCATCATTTTTAAAAATTTTAAATTATTCAGTGTGTTATTTTTCATTAGTCTTGTATTTGATTGCTTTTACTGTGTGAGATTGCTGAAGAATGGCATTAAGGACGCATGTTCAAAATTTAATTTTTCTAATGTCACTTTTTTGTTTACTAGAATTTTTGAGTAAAGCTTTGGGATAGTTCTAGGCTTCCTCAGGAAGTGAGTGAATGCAACAAGTTGTCCAGGTGTTATGATAGGAATGTATTACTTAAAATGTTAGGGATGTATATTTTAGGGATATATGACAAATGTCAAGAATATATTATGAATGTTTGGGATATAGTACTTCATAGCAGCAGTGGGGGTTGTTTGCTTATGTAATTCTTTTCAATCATGTCTCATCACCAGCTTTTCCTGACAACTTCCTTTTTTCTTTTGCTAAATACTTTTTTCTACTTCAAATGGAATTATCTACCATGGCAGCGGGCTGTTATAGGTGTAGTTGTGTAGCAAGGCAAGTGTAATTTTTATGATTTGTTTTTCAAAATTTCTATGACTCTGTACTTTGTATGAACTTAGTATTTTATCACCCTAATTTGTTATCTAACTTTTAATTCTCTTTCAATTCTTCATCATGAAAAAGAGGGGAAAGGAACTATATGTAACTTTTAAGTCAGTATTGAACTTCTACATTGGAATAAATTTACAATTTTTGGTGGTTTTGTTACACTTCAAACTAGTTTTTATGCATTGTACAGTATCCAAGATCTGGAATTTACCGCTATATATTATGATGTTCTTTGCATTGTGCGTATTTTAATCACCTTCATTTAAGGAACTTGCTTATTTTCTGTGGAAGCCAACCTGGGCAACGCCGAGGAAGACAAAGTATCCATAGTGAGCGACGTGGAGAGCGTGTTGAGCCACTACTGCAAGAGCCGCCACCTGCAGTACGCGTCGCACCGCCAGTGGGCCGACCTCCTCACGCCCCTCCTCGCTGCCAAGCTCAGTCCTGACAGACTCTATGTCTGCTTCGAAGAAATCCTCGAGAAATACATTCCTAGGTGCGGCATCCTGTGTTGCCACTTTTAGTTTTGGGATATGTTGTTACTTATGGTAGAGATTGTTCATCTACATTGCACCAATTTGCCCTTGCTTCAGTGAAAGAATTCTTCGTTGCTTTATTTTCCATGGAGTATTTCATGATAGTTGGATATGTAGTGACTCCTAATGCAGGGAGTTAGTTTAGAAAAAATGCAACTTTTTTATGTAGTAATGGTAACTTCAGGGACGAGATGGCCAGAGCTTGCCCTCCTGGGGAAATATTTTAGTTTAATTCTACTAATAGCGTGATTTGAAACGGATAATATTTAGCGCCATCAATAGCATTCATTAGGCCTTACTTTATGAAGTTAGAATGTATAATTTGCTTAGTTGATAGTAAATATACAGGGGCACGCTTAGATGGAAAAAGGCATGTAATAGGGAAATTTTATAAATAATTTTCTGTACTGACAAGTTTTTCTTTTTATTCTTTTCCTGATATTTAGGTTTGGTTCTCTAAGGGTTTTGTTTTATTTTCAAGATTATCACTCGGGAGCAAACTATTCGTAGTTTAAAGTACTTACAGCTGAAAGGAAATTCTTTGTCTAATAAATAGAGTACCCTTCATTCAAAAATGGAAATATAAGTTTCAAACTTAGGCATTTAGTTGATTGTGGTTGACTATGGCATTTAGTTTTGCCCCCCTCAGAGGGATTCAAATATTGTATCTATGGGAATTAGCACTCCCAGGGGGACAATGTGAGGGCCCAAGCTGAGAGTTAGGTCTGCCTTCTTTTTGTTGAAATAAAATGCTTATGTTATGTTAAGAACCATCTTTTTTCGGTTCACTGCTGTCCTTTTTTATTCAGCACCTACTACTTTCATATTCAACTTTGATCTTGTTTCATGAACTTCTTTCTCATCTTACTGTTTCTATGCCCTTTCTGCATAGATTCCGCGTTTCCTTAACTCCATCCTAAATGGTGCCTTCTTCCTTCCTCTCTTTGGATCGCCTTTGTTGCGGATAGGGAGGCTTAAACCAACTAATAATCTAATCTAATCTAATTCAGTTTCGCCTGGGTGAAATTGTCAACTTTTATCTTCTTTCATAAGCTTCTTTGGATCTTATCATTTCTATGTGCAGTGTGCAAGGATAAGCCTTGTTCATAGATTCCCCATTCTTAGTTGTAAATAGAATGAGGCCTTCCTCTTATCTCTTATGGCAACACCTTTGTTGTAATTAGGACTCGAGTAGGTTTAAACTAACTTATAATTTATGATTTTCTGGAATTATTGCTTCCTAAACCATACAGAAAATTTTTTCTTACAAGTTATTCATAGAACTGATTGTATTACGTGCAATTCCTGAACCTCGTAGAAATATTTTAGCATGATACATAAATTTGGCTAATGTATAAATAATTAAGTAATATATAGAATAACAACATTTTTGCAGAGAAAGCAGTCCGGGATCTCCCATATATCACCTGCTGCGACTGCTGCTGCTCTACCACGACCCGCAACTCTCCAACCACTTGGATTCCCTCAAAATTACCCCTGACCAATATGCAGGTCCTTGGGTTAGTGCATGGGCAAAACAAGTTTTGTAGTTCCTTAACAGGTTAACTGGTTTGTCCGTATTTGGAAGCGCAGTTCCGCTCGTTTTTTTATAGATGCCAAGGAAAATAAGGTAAAGTTTTTTGTTGATAAAACACAAAATATATCGTCTCCTATTACGAGGGGTGCTCTTAGATTTTTGTGCAAACATTTTGTCAGACTATCTCCTGTAAATGATTTAAGTGTACAACAATTTTTTTAAGTTGCCACTAATTTATATTTTTCTCCATTCAGTATCATTATTCTATTCTTATTGTGTTGTTGGATTTCGGAATAGTAAAACATCATTTTAATTCAAATTAAATTGCCCTCATGTTTTAAACCTTTCTATGAGAGAATAACTTTTGAATGGTTTTAAAATGAGAATAATTTGATCACATAACAATGATGAGCAATATTATATTTCGGGCATCGCAAAAGAATCCCAAAAGACAGAATGCATTCTATGGGTTTGCATTTAGGAACCCTGAAACAAAGCATGCTGATGCCGTTGTTGTGTTACAGGTGCGGTCTCTGTTTGCAAGCGTATGCTCGCTGGATACGGTCATGTCGCTCTGGGACGCTTATTTTCAAGAACGCGACCCATTCTTTGTGGTCTACCTCGCGCTGGTGATCCTCGTTAATGCCAGGTAATATGGAGTTGAATACCTGTGTCGTGTTGAGCTTATTTCTTTACCTGAGCCATTCGTAGCTGATAACTTTTGGCCTGGGACAGGTTCTCCAAACTTTTAGCCATAGGGCCACACTGATTACTACAGTAAGTTCTAAGAGTAAAACCGATTTTATTTTCCTGTCATTATTTGTAGTTTCTAGTAGTCGCCGAGTACGCGACCTGAGCGATCATACGCTTGCTAAATTCGCTAGTTCAATTACTATTGTGTATTGTAGTTTGGCTTGTGATCCGGAGTTTGAAGACCACTGGTCTAGGGTGTTGCCCTCAGCTGTTATGTGGTGCAAAACCATTCTAGGCTTTTGTGTTGTGCATTGCATCAGTGCAACGATTCCTACATTTTGGCCCTTAATACCATTAATTTATAAATGAAAATGTATAGTTTCGAAACTTCTGTAACTAGCGAGAAAGTAGCTGACACTTGTCCACATCGTTACTAACCTGGATTGAATAAATTCAGATTGATACCTATAATTTATAAATGATTCTTCCCTGAAGTATTGTGAAAATTTTTATTTTTCCGTGATGCGAGAACAGAGCATCACTCATTCATCAGGAAAGATTAGGGTTTAAATCAAATACTAGCAATTGCACAGTACTTCACCAGAGCAAACAGCTTCTCTGCTGTTCGGTGAGAATGGATAAGAGAAGTAGAAGAGGAACTCCTCAACCCATTGAGCCCGCACTTCGTTCCTTCTCCCGTAGGATAGGGAACAGTTCAATTGTTGTAATTTGAACGATATTGTAAAATGGAGCGGTCAATAGCAATTCTTTGTTCAATTTTTAGCTATGCTTCTGTAAAGTACGACGTGTAAGCCAAATTGTACTATTGAATGGAAGATTAAGAACAAAGGAGACTGTTTTTGGAATAATGCATACAGGATATAGTTCTTCTGCAGCGGATTGTGTCGTCCATTCTTTGCGTGCAATCATTTGTAACCGATATGGTGCGTTGAATGGGAACTTCAAGTTGTGTAGTAATAATTTACCTTTTAGCAAAATAATTGTGTCCCTAGTGACTGTCCTTGGACTTGTGTAATTTCGTTTGTGTTTTTTGGAAAACCAGGTGTCATCGTATTAGAGGCATTGGAATGAAGGACGCGGTGGGCTATAGCCATATCATGAATGGTTTCAACAAAGTGTGATCATGACCTTTGTAGAGTGTTCGAATTTCATAAGCCAATCTATTATTAGATACAACTGCTGGCAAACAATATAAGTTGAGATCAGGCAAGGCATGATCAGTAACTACCAGATAGGTTTGACTCATTTCGTTCTCTCAAAGTAGGGTTTTTTGAATATTTCTTATAACGGTGAATGGCAAAAGCTTGGGCCATCCAAGTAGTTTTGCCATTAATTACTGTTGTATGCTTGATGATTCGGCAATAATTTTATTCATGCGGCACTTCTTTTTTCTTGAATATAAGTTTATTTGGGAAACACAACTCAAAAACAAAATGGATATGATTTTTCTTCTTTTTTTCACGTTGTATTAGCTCCCTATTTTGTGACCTCTCTGCTTTAAATTTGATATAAGAATTGAAAAAGTTTCATTGGGTGCAGTTTAGACACACTACATAAAGCAAGTAGCTACTTCTTCCTTTATAAATGTAAATTAGTTGAAACTCGTTCGAAAATTTACTCTCTCCGTTTCGATAGTATTGCACCTGCTTACGCTTTTAAAAGCTTTGATTCTTTTGGTAGTAAGCTAAAAATAGAAGACTACTTAAATTTTTCGTTTTAAGTTTCAGACTTGATTACCTAGAAGCCTGCACTTCCATGAACTTAGCGTCTTCTATTAACGTTAGGGACTCGTTCATTTGCCCCTCAGGAGGATACAACTATTGTAACTATGGGAATTAGTGCTTCCAGGGGGATTATGTGAGGTCCCGAGCTAAAAGTTAAGCAGGCCTTCTTTTTGTTGAAATAGAATAGGTTTTTTGTTTTGTTTTGAACCATCTTTTTCGGTTCACTGCTGTCCTGCTTTTCAGCACCTATTAGTTTCTTCTTCAAGTTCTATCTTGTTTCATGAACTTATTTCTTTACTTACTGTTTTTATGCACTTTGTGCGTAGATGCCGCGTTCCCTTAACTCCTTACTAAATGGTGCCCTCATCCTTCCTCTCTTTGAACATCTTTGTTGTGGTAAAGGGAAGCTAAAACTTTCTTATAATCAATCAATCTCGTTCACATGGCTATGTGATAATGTTAGCTATGTGTTGCAGAGATCGGGTGCTGGGCAGGCCATCTGTATGTTGAAATAATTTTTTCTTGTTTTGTTGAGGACATCTTTCTCTTATTCACTGCTGTCCTGTTTTTCAGCACCTACTACTTTCTTCTTCAATTTCCATCTTATTTCATCAACTTAATTCTCAACTGGTGCAAAGATTCCGCGTTCCATTAACCCTTTAACGCCCAAGTGGACTCTACGGTTCCTCTTTCGAAAATGGCCTCAATATATTGTATTTCTCGTTAAATTAGTTCACTGCCGAGTTCTTTGGAGTTCACTGCCGAGTGGCAGTTCCTTCCTCATCCTGATTTCAGTGATGACCTGATGCCGGCGCCAGTTTAGTGACGGTGGTTGTGATAATCGTAATATGAGTACAAAAATGCAGATGTTAAAGGGTTAACTGCATACTTAATGGTGCCCTCTTCCTTCCTCTCTATGGAACGTCTTATTTGCAGTTAAGGAAGCTTAAACTAACATCTAATCTTGTCTGTTGCAGAGATCGTGTCCCTTCAGGAGGATACAACTAGTGTATCTATGGGAATTGGCACTCCCAGGGGGAAAGTGTGTGGGGGCCCGAGCTGAGATTTAGGTAGGCCTTCTTTTTGTTGCAATAAAATATTTTTTGCCATGGTAAGGACCACCTTTTTCGGTTCACTGCTGTCTTGTTTTTCAGCACCTAGTATTTTCTTCTTCAACTTTTATCTTGTTTCATGAACTTCTTTCCCAACTTACTGTTTCTTTGCCTCTTTTACATGGATTCTGCATTCCCTAATATCCATACTAAATGGTGCCTTCCTTCTTCCTCTCTTCGATACGTTTTTTTGTAGCGATTAGGGAGGCTTGAACTAACGTCTAATCTAATCTGTTGCAGAGATCGTGTGCTGAGCGAGCGGAGCAGCAGCGCCGTAGTACAGACCATCATCTCGTTGCCAGGGCCACTCTCTGCCTCGGACGCGCCGGACTTCTGCACTCTCGCGCGCTACTACGCCATCAGGACACCTAACACCTTTAGAAAAGTAGGCTGTTTGTGGTGCATGGGGAATTGTATTCCTGACTTCTCTTATACTAATGATCGGTTGAGTGAACACTGTTGAACACTGCTTAGGATCAATTACAAACTTTTTACACGATTGTTGTAAATTGGAGAAAAACTAACTATAGTTTTTGTTTTTATGCTGTCAGATGGGAGATTTCGTGATGGGAAAATACATATCCTTAGTGTATGTACTTTTGTTGTGTCTTTATTCATCACGTGGAAAGGTTCGTTTATAAAACTGTGAACAACAAAAAATTTCTTGCCATTTGATACATAAGTACCACTACTGGTTAAAGCATTATGTCGTTTTACTGGTCGCATTCAACATCTGCCAGCTGTGAATGTCATCATTTAGTATCGTCTTGATCTGGCTATTTATCGGCCAAAACGCTTGTGGAAGTATTTTCATGTGCAGAATTTTGTATTCACTATTTTTACTCAATTGTCTTAACCTGCGAAATTTGTAAGTCCTGATAAAACAGTTCAATTCATTCTGAAGAGACCTACTTCTTAAAAGTACCCAAAAGTTGACTGCTGCTATTTTCCTTCATTTTAAATCATAAGTGAATGAAAATGTTCATAGATTTGGTCGTTGTAGTGAGGTAAGGATTTAAACTTTCCCTGTACCTTAAAAAAAAAAACTGCGAGTTCATCAGCTCAGTTTGGCATGCATGTTACCTCACAGATTCGTATTTTACTTGCTTCACCTCAATGGATATTGATGAAAATTTGAAACAACAATTATTGAAACATCAGACAATATCAATTTGTGGTAATTATTTCAAAGAAAGCTGAAACATTTTCAAACAGAACTAATTGTGGAACGATGTGTTCAGGAATACCAGAGTTGCATTTTTGGAAGCGTGTACCTGAGTGGCGGTGACGGGAGCAACAGCGCGGCCGTGACGGGAGCGCTGCCTCTGCAACAGGCCCTGTGCCTCCCTGTCTCCCCTGAGGAGCTGCTCACATCCACCTCATCTTCCCTTTACCCAGCTGAGAACTCGCAGGTAGCCACTGAGGTTCACGCTCCTTCGCTCACATGCTCAATTTGGCATAGTATGGCATGCCTATTTTGACTTAACCCTGTACCATAAAAGAGGATTTCAAAGTCCATTCTCATAAATAGCTCTAATATATTTTATTCCTTGTGAAATTTGTGCCCTAATGTGTCCTTCGAAGTTCATTGTTGAGTGGCGTTCACTTCCTCGTTGTGATGTCGGTGACTACATGATGTTGGTTCTAGTTTAGTGATGGTGGTTGTGATAACAATAATTTGAGTACAAAATGCAAACATTAAAAAGTCAAGTTAGCTCAATTTGAAATGGAAAATTGCAAAGTTAACATGCCCACTCCAACCTCTGAAAATTCGTTGCATCTCTGGTGAAGTGCGATAATCTCCTCGAGAGCAGGTTGGATTTTTCGTGATTGACTGCCGACCTGTGGACCAGTTCAGCAACGGCCATCTGCCCAACGCCTTCCATCTCGACTCAACTCTGGTGAGCATTTGCGCTGCCATGTCGTGCTTCCGCAAAGGTACATTGTTTAGGCCACTTCTCAGTGCCAAGAATCTTTTTTTTTTAACTGCCAAGAAATTTAGCATTTTATTAGCCTGGTTCCTATTTGAAAAAAAACTGACGTTCAATTCAAGATGTTCCTTCATTTAATATTTAATTAATATTAACATTGTGAAAGTGTCCATGAATAATTATACATGGACAATTTTGATTACAATAAACAATGTTTGGACACAGTGATTATACGATTATAAACGATGGTGTAAAGAGTGCACTCATCGTGAGTGCACTCTCATGTAAAGCTATTTAATCCTACACAGATCTGTGTCATTCACTGATGACTAGACACCTGAAAAAGTTAAGTTAGTAACAACGACAGGAAAGCTATTATGTTGGGCGTTGAAATTTGTCTGTTAATCATAGAGGAATATCTGTAATTGATTGTTGAATTCCTATAAGATTCTTGTAATCTATTGGATAACAAAGATAGGGGAACTTTAATTGTAGTATAGTGTAATGATTCTCGACAACCTAAAACATGTAGAGCCTGTTTCAGCATTGACTGTAAGATTGATAGTTTAAAAATAAACTGAGATTTCCTGAAATAGTTCTACGATATTTCACATCTTCAAGTTGATGCAACAATTTTTCTAAGAAAAACAAACTTTTCTGTTGAACTTTGACTTTACCTTCCTTGGAGAGATTTACTCTTGTATTCATAAAATACCGGATGTGAGAGCTAGAACACTTTGAATAGGCAAAGAGAAAAGAAGATTGAACCCTCAGAGTATCTTGGAGAGTTGTATCTCATGGATATGTAAAATTTTGAAACTCTACTCGCTAATATACCTTCATAGCGTTTAAGGATCTCAGGATTAGAATACGTCAAATGCGTAGCATTTCTGAGACGCAGGCCTGTAACTCTCACCAAAATATGAAGTGTTCCTGGAGTTTACTTGGGGTTTACAGGTTAGGATTTATCTTTCTGTTTCTCCCATTTTTATCTGTTCCATAGATGAATCCTGTTTACCACGCAACTTTCTATTTGCTCGATTGTCTTCATTCTTCTTCCTTTTGTCTAAACTCAAGCTTTCACCTCTTTTAGTAAATCTTTAATTATGTGTTAACCATTTATCATTATTTTATCAAGTACCTATCACGTTGATGATAACCTAAATTGTGCAAGAAGTGCGCCCTAGCCTTGAATAACCGTATTTCAGTGAAATGCTACTAGCTGCTGAAACAGCACAGTTGAATCTACAATGCAGAAATGACATTCCCGCAGATGTTGGAGTCGCTGTCGTCGTTCAACACAGCGCTGCAGGGCTTGTTTATCGCGCACCGGCAGGCCGTTGAAGCCGACACTCCCGGAACAGGCACACATTTATGCCTCGTGGGGGGCGGTACAGAGGAGGAAGACCAGCTTCTGCACATGGTAGCAGCTGCCATGCTGCAGCAGCACACCGCCTTTGTCAGCCTTGCCAGGGGGGGATACAGAGGTACTTAAAGTTCACTATCCCACTCCTTACCAAGAGGTTGTTCGCTCGGTGGAAGTTTGGTAAAAAATGGATCGAAAACTTGAATGGTTTTGCGCCCTCTCATTTTATGATTGTATTAATGTGGATTGACGTGGCTGTCATTTCGTAATATCTGACTATATTTTTAACTGCAGGAATTCATCACTCATTGGAGCCTGATGTGGAGACGGAGCTGGCAGAGCACAATAAGGCGAAATGTCGTGTGTGCAGCGGAGACCCACACCCTTCCCCCTCTCCCACGCCCTCTCACTCGTCTACCACCACAGAAAAATCAGACGCTCCGCAGTCAGACAATACGCTCTTCAACAAATTCTCGTCCTTGTCTTCTGTTTTTAAATCCAAGGTATGACCAATTTATGCTTGCTGTTTAAGCATGATACTCATTTCTTTTAGGTTATTTGATTGTACCGGTATTTAATTCTGTGCCCCTGACACAAAACTTTACTGATGAAATTTTTATAAGTTGTTGTCAAAAAGTATTACTGTAAAAACATGAAGAAAAATTGCAGCCTCTCTTCAAAAGTATTAGAAGAAGGTTGCTTGGGGGAATTTTTATTGTTCTTTTCATCATGTTCAACTGGTATCAACTACTGTGATGGTGCATTTTGTTAAAAAAATATGAAAACAGACAAGGAGATTATTGTGCGACGCACTAGACTAAGCGCTGAGCGCCGCTGAGCTCTGAAGCGCAGAGATTCGGTCAAAAATAAAAGGGCGTATGATTTTGCAGAACCATGATGTTCTATTTTTTAACTAATATAGCACAGAATCTTGAAAGGAGTACGTTTCATCAGTCAGTAATAATATTAAAAATCAAACCTCGATCCAACATGTAGCAAAAATTGTGAGAACATTCAGAGTACAACCATCACCAGTATTACGAATACCTGATCAGGGTGAAATCACTGCTCACGAGGAAGTAGTGGAAGAAGAATTGGATGTGCACTTTGCCTCTGTATCTCCAAACAACTATTCAAACGAATTCTCTCGGCTAAAAGCTAACTCGGGACGCAAACTTATAATATTTAACAATGAAGGATCGGAAAGACTACAAAATGGAATTTACACTGTGAGAGCTCCAATATGCCCTGTCCATTACACGCCCATGAGGGGGTGACAACTATGGTATCAATGGAAATTGGCACTCCTGGGGGTCGAAATGTGAAGTCCTGAGCTAAGAATTAGGTAGTCATTTTTTGTTGAAACAGATTAGCTTTTTGGAATTGTTAAGGACCATCTTTTTTTTTGGTTAATTGTCATCCTGTTTTTCATCGCCTTTCATTTTCTTCTTCAATTTTTTCCTATTTCATAAACTTCATTCCTAACCTACTGTTTCTATGTCCTGAGGATCTTGTGTGGGCACAAACCATGTGCATAGGTTCCGTGTTCCCTTAATTCCATAATGACGGCGTCTTTGTCCTTCCTCTCTTTGGAAAACGTTTGTTGGGGTTGAGAGGCTGGCTTGAACTTACTTCGAATCTAATCTTTTCTCATATAAAAATTTGGGGGATTGTCTGATAATGTTTTAAATGGTCAAATTATCCCAACCCTCCTTACAATCTCTATTCCTGAAAGCACCTAACAGAATCTACATTGAATAACTTTTCCTTCAAGCCCGAATAACTGCCATAGTCATTCTCATTCCTAAACCTGGAAAGTATCCGTGTCACGCATCATACCTATATCGCTCTCTAGTTATCTTTGTTAACTCTTTGAGAAAATCATAAATTTCAGACTAATCTGGTTGGTAGAAGAAACTTAGCATAAATCTCTAGAATAATCTGACCTCAGAAAAATCGATGTACTCTCGATAATATAGCAGAATTTGAGCAAGGTCCTTATTGCTTATGCAGAAGGCCAACATGTGATAGCAATCTTATTAGACTTTAAAAAAAACTGTTGACAATGCCTGACGACATGGTTTAATAAAAATTTTATACACATGAAATATTCAAGGTGATCGATCTACTTAAATTCGTAGCTAATTTTCCGGCTCATTGACACATAAGAGTATAAGAAGGCCAAACATTCTCCACACCGTTTCCGATAAGTAAAGGAATCACGCAAGGCCTCATTCTCTCTTGCACCAGCTTAGTAATAGCCGTATATTCTATGGCTGAAAATTACCAGCTTGCGTAAATTATTCACTGTATGGTTCTCTGATCATATGTCTGCAAACATAGAATGCACATTCCTACTCACTCTGAAAGTCCCATGAATCCGGTATTAACACTGTCGTGTTATTACCGAATAACGTATGGTAATTGAATGGCCTGGCTTTCCTCCTAAAGTAACTAACAATGAAAAAATCGCACTCCACAATTTGAAAAGCTTTCTTGAAAGTTAGCCTCATTAACATCTGTCTAAGGAGTTCGATTTTAGTTGAGACACTGAACAGTAGTTCATGTTTTTATCATTTAAATTACACACTACACAGCTTGCGCGATTATTAACCAAAGAAAATGGGCAAATTTTCTGCCTCTGAGCTTATTGCCTGCAGAATCGTTTATGTATTCATAAGCCAGAATTTTCTTTTTGTGGGCTTTAAGTAGTTAATGAGTCGGCAGCTGCTGTTTGTACATGATTATTTTATCTTCTCCATCCATGTGATGAACATTAAAGGCTATTTTGTTCAAATCGTCGTAAGTACTAAATAGTGATTCAGTAACTAAGGATTGCCATATTATGCATTTCATGTAGAAAAATCATTTAAATTGACGTAGAAAAACTGAAATAGAAATTCTTGTGTAATGAGTTTGATGTTCATAGTACCAGATTAATGCCAATTGGTGTGGAAAAAAGGAATTTATCTTTCTTTTTATGCTTAAGTTTGATGTTGGTTGTAAGTTGCAACGTCATACTCCCTACCCCCTTCAGGGAGATAGAACCATTGTATTTAAGGGAATTAGCACTCCCCCAAGGGTGGAAAATCTCAGGTACCGAGCTTAGAGGTAGGTAGGCCTTCTATTTTGTTGAAATAAGATGTTTCTGTTTTGTTTAAGGATATTTTGTTCCCCTGTTTTTCAGCACCTCTGACTTTCTTCAAGTTTTTATTATCTGGTTTTCTAACCTCTCTTCTTCACTTACTATTTTTATGCGAATAGGATCCTGTGCGGTAACACATCTTGAGCATAGACTCCGTGTTCCCTAACTGCAAACTAAAAGGTACCTTCATCCTTCCTCTCTTTGAGCCTCATTTTTGTCGTAAGGGAGGCTAAAACCAACTTATAATCCATCAATCGTCACATTCCGCGTTGGCTAGTCGGCGGAAATGAAGGGCAAGCTGGTGGATTACATCACGAACCCTACCGGCAGCGACGGCGCTCACCCCGTCATCGCCAGACACGCCTCTCCCGATGACACTGGTGACCTGTACCGCGGTGCTGGAGACATCTTCACCATCGGGGAAGACGACGCTTCCTCTAGTGAGTTTCCTTTCAATTATGCAGCTATATTTTGTCAATTAATGAAAACCGAGTCTTTTTTAATTCCCTCTTCAAGTGTTGGATGCCATTAATTATAATCAATGACATTTTTTTAAGAATGAAGAAGATTCATTTATTCATTCATTTTTAAAAATGAAGACAATGAAGGAATTTTTTAGGCCGTAAAAATGTTGAAATTATATCTTTTACTATGTTATCTAGTAACTCAAGTAAAAAGAACAAGTTAAAATCATATTTACTGTTTTAAGTGGTTATGTTTTTAATTGGTTTTCATAATACAATTGTTCATTAATGCTTAAAGAATCTTGTACTAATTCTCATGCTTACATTATGACGGTCTCATTAGGACCCGCTGCTTCCTTGTCACTCAGATGCACAATAAGTGTCGGAAATACTGCGTGCGAACTTAAATTGCTCATGTGTAAAATGTGTGAACTTAGATTGCTCATGTTTTCTCGTCAGCTTATGTTTCTTACTTTTGTGCAAACGTATTAGTAGACGCATAGTTTTAACATTTTTCACTTTGAGTGTTGCCGTTGTTTATTACGTATTTTTGGATGGGACGAAAGCTGAAATCAAATTATGTCATAGTTTATGTGTATCAGCATCTCTCATGTCTTAGGAAAAGATTTGGTCATCTTTCAAAAATTCTAATTCTTGTGCTCTTCATGTGATGTTATACATTGAAATTTACTTATTCATTGTAAAATCAGGTCAATGTATTTGTTATTTTTTTATAGCAGTGGGGTGAAACAAGCATTTGGACAGAAGAAAATTTGTAATTTGATGCATTTATTGGAGACAGGTGACTTCAGTATGATAATTCTCTATAATATACGATTGGGATCAACGAATATAACTGAGGAATAGAATGGAATATTTGTACAATACTTTATATATTCACAATTTTTTTAAGTATACATCAGGTATATACATTAAATATACGTGCTTTTCACTTTTCTTCACAAATTATGTCAGATTTAAGAATTGAAATCTGTTGATTGATTAAGTCTTATAAGCTCATTTATATTGAAAGTTTGGAACCATTCGTGAATTACTCTTGCGAAATGCTTAGCGTCATTGTGACACCTGTCATGTTGGTCCAAGATCTAGTTTCTTAGCAGGTTTTTGCTAATCAGTTTCCAAAATCCTGCTATATATGTATAGCTTTATCCAAAGTTTCTGTGATCATTTTCTGTTTTCCCACCATTAAAAACAAAGCAACCTTACATCATTATGCTCCCGTCACCATATCTCACGGACGAGTTAGTGTTCAGAGTGAAAACTGTTCCTTCATTTCTCTTAACATGAGTGATATTTTGGCTATAAAGCTTTATCTTGCTTACATCGGATCACAACATTTATTTCAAAATCACCAACGGGCTTCATTCAACCTTACTTTCGCAAACCAATATCTAAATTTTGAGTGGGGTCTTGCGAGAATCAAACGTGATTCGAGTTCATACCGCTGAAGTTCATACTACTTATTATCCAACAGACATGTGCTCTTCAGCAGTTTTAAAATTTTTTCAAAGTTCATCTTTCGTTGTCATAAACGGATTGCTTGCGTAACATGTTTCATGAACTTATTGGAATCTTCCAGGGTGTACCACTTTTTCCGCGGTTCCACTTATCTTTTATTTCTTCACAATGTAACCTAGAATACTTTAAAAGACATTTGGCTTATTGATATTTCAGTAGCTCATTTTTACAATATGCACTCAAATCTTCTGATGACTATTTGCTCCGGTATCTTGTATTGCATTTAATAAAGCTGCTATTGTAAAACTAACTCTAAAACCTACTGGCACCCTACACCACGTATCATTTGTGTTTTTCTGGTATTTCTAGTTATCGAAACTTTCAGAAATCACAGGATTCAAAAAAATTTTAGTTGTCCTATAAACTTGTCACTACGTATTATGTTAATTACACATTTATTTTATTATTTAAAGATATATAGTATTTTTCTTTCTCAGTCATGTGTGTTATTGTGTATTTTTCCTTATGCTTCACGATTTAATTATTTCAAAACTATTGTCAAAAGATTTGTTTTAAATTTCAAAATACTTCTTTCATCTCACTGTACGTGCTTCTGCATTTGTGTAGCATATTTATCCTAAATTTTGATATTTTATTTCCGAAATTAAAAATGCGTTGATATTCCAGAGAACAGTGGTGCTGTAGAGAGAGTTTTGCTGTCTGACTTGCTGAAGAAACCTTCTACAATTACAGCCTTCGCTTGCCATCAAGTCAGAGAAAATGGATACATGATTCCCAGGTAAAGGGCATACTTCATGATAATTAATAAAGTACACTTATTAGCTCGTGGAAGATTTCAAAAATAGATGCAAATGAATGAGAAACGTTGATTAGGGAAACTGCTGTCATGAGCGAAGAAGGAAGTTTTTTTAAATACGTTAGAGGTACGTAATGTTTCAATGCATGAAGTGGGATTAGCGGTAGGCAACTGAGAACTGCACATCTATATCTGTAGAAATGACAAGATGAAGTGCCAGTGGTCAAAATAATTGGAATGATGATACTTGTCCCTAGTCCTATGCAACCTACTTCGAAATTTCATGATTTCACTCAAGTTTTGGGGGAACCGCTTAGAGAAAGCCCTTGCTCTAGCTACAACAGATCCTGATCTGCCAGTTATTAAGCGAGAGTCTGGCACATGCAGGCAAAAATGTGTTTACTAGTAGTGCAATCGTAACTACCCCATACATCTATCGTAGCAAAAACTCTTCCAGGTTATGAATGAATTTAGTCGAGTGAAAATCATGTCCATGATCTATTGAACAGTTCTTCAATGCCTATAAATTCTTCATGCGACTTCATTGAAAAAAATCTCACTGTAAAAGCTTGTAATCTCACTGTACTTGTTGATATATACCTGTAGGAAAACCCCTGCTTGAAAGAAGTTTGAATTGAAACGAAGCCAAGCACCTACCGTGGTGTGTGTAAAATAATCAATTTATTTCCATTCCACAGCTAGTGAAATTTGCTGTGCTCACTAACGATATTTTATGCTTATTGATTGTAATTTTGACTCGAAAAGTAACTGGAAAAACTCGTACTTCATGATATTTTGCCAATAGTACAAATTTATGTAGTACTCAAATGGATTTTACAAAATTTTTTTTTGCTTGGTGTGTATCGCGAATATTTTACAGGTTTCCTCTGTGTTAATTAGGATTCTGATTTTACTCTTGATTACTGTTGTCAGAAAGTATTGTAATAATGGCCCGGGCTTACTGAGGCTCGAAGTATTACCTAGTAATGGAAGGTCGAGGCTCCTTTGATATTGGATGGATAAAAATAGAGTGAAGTGAAGTTTGACTTATAAAAACGTTTGAACGGGATAGATTTATTCACAAAATTATGCGAAAATAAAAAATTAGAATAATATAGATGCGTGCCGAGAAAGATGGAAATGAGCAGACAGAATGTTAGCTATAAGGAAAAAGGTCCTGAATTCTCAGAGCAGCTGCTGAATATCAAGGACTGTAAACAAGTAGCTGTAGTGGAGGATATTTGAAATCTGTGTTGAGATGAATCAAAAGAATTGTTGATGACAAATAACAAGATGGAATTAACACGGGAAAAATCTAGAAAGGCAGGTGGGTAAATGGTTGCCGAAAACAGTTGAAATTTTTTTACTGTGTTGCCGTGGTTGACGGAATTGTTCGACGTTTGCTTTGTTTCATGATACATGAAACAAAGCAAACGTCGAATTGTAAAACGTCGAATTGCTATTGCAAAACTAACTCTAAAACCTACTTTCACTCTACACCACGTATCATTTGTGTTTTTCTGGTATTTCTAGTTATCGAAACTTTCAGAAATAACAGGATTCAAAAAAATTTTAGTTGTCCTAAAAACTTGTCACTACGTATTATGTTAATTACACATTTATTTTATTATTTAAAGATAAATAGTATTTTTCTTTCTCAGTCATGTGTGTTATTGTGTATTTTTCCTTATGCTTCACGCTTTAATTATTTCAAAACTATTGCCAAATGATTTGTTTTAAATTTCAAAATACTTCTTTCATCTCACTGTACGTGCTTCTGCATTTGTGTAGCATATTTATCCTAAGTCTCCGCCTGTTAATTTGTGTAGTGAGTGATTCTTTTATATGTTGGGAGAGAAAATGAATTTGAAAATCACAGCTGTATTAAAGATTTAACTCAGTGCGTGGCATCCCTCCAATTTGCATGTAGTAACGAATTCTATTATTTTCTCATTGGATCTTCTGCCTATTGTACATTTTGAAGATTGATGAACGGAAATTTTGAGTTAGCAGTTCATCAATCGGTCAGCATGACCTAAAAGTCGCGTTTAAAAACCTGAAGCCTTTGCGTGCAGTCATTTGGTGCTGACGGAGCAGGGTGTGGTGCTTGTGCGCTGCATTGAAGGCAAAAGTAAATACGGCGACATCGTAGCCTCGCGCAGCCTTTCCTCTATCATGAAAATTACGTCTAAAAAGAAGCACCCTGACCTCATCACCTTCAAGTACGGCACCACTAGAGCTGACGGGGAGGCCGTCATTACGGACATGGACAGGTAAGTACACCAGAGACCTAAGTTGTAAGTTTGATATGTCAGGGTGTCATAGAAAGACGGATAATAAACTCACCGTTGTGTTTCTTGAAATTAAAAAACATTTTTGATGAGGCAAAACTGGTTTTTGGGTCCTGTGATAGTTCTTGCTGTTCATTTCGTCAAATATATAACATGAAACTAATGGAAGTGACCTCCCTCAGGGGCATGCAACTATTGTATCTTTGGAAATTAGCGTTCCCTGGGGGATTATGTGAGGTCCCGACCTAAAGGTTAGGTAGACCTTCTTTTTGTTCAAATAGAATAGTTTTTTTTGTTTGGTTACAGACAGTCTATTTTCGCTTCACTGCTGTCCTGTTTTTCAGCACCTACTACTTTCTTCTTCTTCAACATTTATCTTGTTTCATAAACTTCTTTCTTAGCTTACTGTTTTTATGCACCTTGTGCGTAGATTCCGCGTTCCCTTAACTCTACACTAAATAGGGCCTTCATCCTTCCTCTCTTTGAACATCTTTGTTGTGATAAAGGAAGGCTAAAACTTTCTTATAATCAATCATGAAAGTGACCCGCCTGAGCTTCATAAAGTAGTTAGCTCAGTCCCTATCTGGAAAAAACTTGACATGAATGTTTTGTTACTGACTTCATCATCGTATGTTTAGTTCGCTATGTATATTACCCTCTATTTTCCCGACACTGATAATGGAATCTATGCATTCTGATATGTTTGCTGCATTGGTTCTTCTTTTTATCTTGAGAGGAAGATTCCTTATTACTCGCCCAATTAGTACTAAAAAGCATATAACGGTGCTTGAAGCTTATCCTTTAATATGGTTCTCGTCATGTATTAATATTCATGTATCAACTATTTCTTCTGTCCAACTGAAACGCTTGAATCTTGTGTTTGGAACAGTTATATGTGTTTAGTGAGCGTCTTTTCAATATTTCACCAAGTTCCTCATGAGTTGTAATGTTTTATTTCTCACCGGTATGAAAAGGATTGAAATACTTGGTGTCATCATGTGGAGTATTAGAATAGCGGGAAAATTAGGTGACGTGAAGCGTGCCATACTTTGTTGGCTGATATTATCAGAGTGTAATGCAAATTTAAATATAAAAACGTCTTTTCGAATACCGTCATTCTTGAGAAGACGTGCATACTAGTCGTTACTAAAACACAATTCTTTGACAAATTTAATGTTCGGTTGTACATCAGGAAAAACTACTTATTTGGCCAGAAATTCTGATAAACATCTCATAAATCGCTTATGAAAACACGGTCCAAATTTGCAAGTTGTATTTCGGGTCTTTCCAAGGGCGAGTCGCGCTGAGAATGACTTCATAATCTCGTTTTCATATTCTCAAGTCATCCCTAGTGAGAAATCAGAGAATTTCAAACATTTTTACTTCGAAAATTTTTTGACAAAAATGTAAGGGGTATACCCTTACGATAATTTTGACTTATTCAGTCAGTGTTTCCAAAATCAATGAAATATCCCTAAATACAGCTATGATTTTCAACTTGAATCAAGAAGACTTTTGTGAAAATTTCATGAATTATCTCCTGCTCCTGTGCCCCTGAGTGGAGGAGTTAGGAATAGCTTTCGATGATATATTCCCAATAAAATTAGGGCGATACTAAATTTTGGCCTGTGTTGCTGAGGGAAGAGGAGCATGGGCGGTGGCAACAAGCAACCTAACGAACAAAATAATCATTAATTTTGTGAGTACACTAGACCTTTCGTAATCCGTTGGCTCCGATTGTTCATAGAACTAATTTTTTAACCGAGAAATTAGTTGATAACATTACTGTTCACGTATGTAAATAGTTCAATAACGCTCAAATATTTTTACAAAAACTTCTGAAAAGTCAATGGGAAAAATCTTTCTTAAAATGAACAATTTGTGAACGCCCGTAATTTTTACTCCCAGGGGGGAAAATATGAGGGCTGGAGCGAAGAGTTAATTGAGCCTTATTGATTTAAACATATAAAATTTTTGCTTTGTTAAGGATCATTTTTTTCGGTTCACTGCTGTCCTGTTTTTAGCTTATATAACTTTCTTCTTTAACTTCTGTCTTTTTTCATAAACGTCATTTCTAACATGCCTTTTCTATGTGCAATGGATCTTGTGTGGGAATACACTTCGTTCATAGATTCCGCTCTTCCTCTCTTTGGGACACCTTTGTTGTGGTTAGGGAGGCTTAAACTTAGTGTAACGTTACCTCCTCTAAACAGGTCGTATCCACACAACTAAGGGTTATAACGTTTGCGCGAAGAATTATTTATGGAAGAGAACCCTTCATGAGTGGATATTCTTTAGGTTATAATATGTTGGACGAAGAAAAATATGAATTTTTCTTAACCTATAAATATGAAGAATTGTAATATTCGCGATATTAGAAACAGAATTTAGTTTCGCCTATGTTGTTAGAAAACGCTGATTCTCCAAGTTTGTATCGCGGTGAGCGCTGAATTTTCCACTGTGATTTTACTAGGTGCAGAGTTTCACCAACTACGACTAGCAAGCGACACAAGACTAATAATTTTTCAAGTATTGACTTTCTTTCCATTTCAACTGACTTTGGAGGTATCTAGATGCGCCCGTGATATTTATATCCAATGAAATGCAAATTTTCAACGACGTATTTGAAATTATGGTTATCGTCGTGACTGTTTAGTTGCCCTTCGAAAAAGGGACTCCCTACTGTCATAAAACATATTCGCGTTTGTTCTTTGATAAATGAAATGAATTTAGTGTTCATTGAAGTGCAGAGAGAATAAAAATTACGTTAATAGCTATAAAAGTTGACCAGTCCAGTCCGCCAATACCAATCAGTGCAGTTACCTTATTTGAAGGTTTTATGTTACTGATAGTACTTATTGATCCCTCACTATGTTGATGTGATGTCTTTCATTTTCCTGTACCCTCATTTGCATTAATTGGTTCGAACGCAGCTTTCCTTTTTATTTACCACTCGTTAGAGAGTTAGTGTGATCTTATCAGGTAATGTACGTGAAACTTTGTACATCTCGTTGTAAATTGTTACTTCAACACTTTTAATTACAACTTTTAGGCAAGTTCTTAATTCTTAATATACAATCATACATCTTGCATGGCTAACTAAATTAATCTTCACGATTATTCAAACTCGATTGGTCGTTGATATAATTACAGGTTCCTGATCCCAAACGCAACTCGCGCAACCCAGGCTGTGAAAGAGCTCATCATGCAACAGGCAGACGATGACGACGTTGATGCGCCCGGGCTGACAAAGTGATTTGTCTGCCTCACTCATGAAGGGCTACAAGGTCTTGTGGCCCCAAATTCATGACAACGGATGGCTTCAGCAACAAAAGATACTCTGCAGGACGTGGCGGTACAGTTCAAAGTAAGATGATTGTTTCCAAGATGAGGTGCTCGAAGCATGCAGACACCGCAACGAGCGATGGTCTTAGACGTCTGATCCAATTAAAACTATTTTCTTAAATGTAAAAGCTGAATTTCATCGCTAATGGGGCAAAAACGAGTTGTTGAACTTTAGACTAAATTATCATACTATACGAGTATGTACAGAAGATCCCTTATCATGACCATAGCCTATTCTAATTGTGAAACTACTTTAGGAGCAAAAATATTTTGAACTCTATAACGTCTATCTCGTGAACTAAATATGATTCAGTGATCAAACCTCAACCCCACCGTAAAAGTGAGCACTGCCAGGACTCCAACTAGGTTGGTTCTTGCACAAGTTGCCCATTAAGACATGAATATGCACGCTTGAACCCAACGATAAATTTTACGTTGTATGTCGCTGGACTTGATTTTTTTTATTTGAAACAAGTCATACAAATCATTGAATTTGAAATGCCCGGTAGGAAGCATATTATGCTATCTGATCTGTTCCATGAATTCTTAACATTCGTACTGAATTATTAGTAATTTGGTCTACCAGGTACTGAAATGAATGCATAAACATAATGAAAGTACGTGCAGAAACCTACAATAAAAATCGATTACTAGTAGTAGACTTCTCAAACTTGCAATGTGATGAGAAAAAATTTCGGCCAAACGATTGAATTCATATTCACAGTTTGTCGTCAACGATCAAAGGAATGAACCTGGGATTTGATGTGTTTTAAAGTTTACGGTTACGTTTTGTTTGAGTTAGCAACATATATGGCTAACCTGATCAGCTGTAATTCAGTGTACATGGTTGTGAAAAGTGTGACAAGATGCTGTTTTTTATTGATTGTTACTTGTATGTAGTTCTGAAAGGAGTAGAAACAATACCTTTCTTTACGGATATTTATTATATTCGATGTACTTTTCCTAAACATATTTTGTCCTTAACTGAATGCATTTTCGTATAACATTTGACACAGGGGAGCGAGCTTCTTACCTCATAAATTTTATTTTTCGCGCTTCATGTGCCATCATCTTACGCTTTCACATCGATGTCTTCAATTGATTTTATGATTTTATGATCAGTGTGTCTTAGTCTTTCTTCCTTTTATGCAGTGATCTATTACTCTAGTCTTTGTGTGTGACATTTAAAAGTATAGTTGTCGACTTCATTAAACAATAAAATGAGTGATTTTTTCCATGTATGTTCATTCTGTTCATATTTAAATGTTATGTCAAATATTTGATTGGTAAGAAACATCTTGTGTTCAGTTGATCAACACAGAAGTCAGTCATGCCAGTGGAGAAACTTTGGAAAAAAAAAATTTTCAAGTGCGCAGCTCCGACTGTAATTGAGTTCGTGTTAATCATTTCAGTGACATAATTTGTAGCTTCGTAATTTTTACCTTAATATGAAAAGAGTAATAATTTAACACATCTATAAAATGGTGTGCACGAAATTTTTCACATATTATAGCTTTTTGTTGTTTTTTTTTGTAACTTACCGCTGTCATTCTATATTTAAACTTTCTCCGACTACAACATTCTAAGCTTACTTCTCCAACTGCATATTTTTCTGCAAAAGAATTGAACGTTCAGCCTTATTCATCCATGGGATCAATGGAGGACCCACTCTTTATTGAAATTGAGAGATATATTTTTTAGGCCTATAAGCAAGCAAATAAATTTTAAGTCATGCGCGTTCTTCGTCTTAACTGTTCTTGAATTTGAGTGATTAAGATTAATGTGAACTTGAACTAACGAAAAACATGGTTTGCAGCTATACCTAATTCATTAGTACAAAGTTCTTTTGTCTTCTTTCGTGGTCATATTCTTGACTCTTAACGGTGTATATTCAAAACAAGAGTGTCTGCTAAATGACCATTATCGCTGTAATATCATTCCACAGAACATAAAAAAGCAGTTAATAAGGTACTTGAACTGTACTAAATTTAGTTTCATTTTACGAGTGTAGCAATACTCTTCTAATTATCGACGGCTCTCTCAAACGCTGAACACCTTGGGTACTGAAGAAATTCAAGAAACCATTTTAGACGATTCTATTTTATTGCCGGCACAGTAACGTAAGGGCGGTTTGAAACATTTATCGTGAACAAAATTTGACGTTCAGTTACGAACTCGGAATGCAGAATTCTCACATCACTGCACAAGCTCTAGAAGCATCTGAAACAACCGCCCTTCCTGTACAGCAATGTTTCCAGGAGTATAGACACAAGTTATGCTACGCACAATGGTGCTGATCTAGCACCAGCATTGATGTATCGCGTGAACATGTCCCGCATGGCCACTTTGTTACTTGAAGTTAAGCTCCTTACAAAACGCATGAAAAACTATCTATAACAGGAAACCGCCTCGTTAGATGAATTCCTTTTTTTATTGCAATCAGAAACACAAAACCTAGGTAGTTACCAGAGTATAAAGAAGATATGTTCGTAACATTAATCTTGTCCGATCCTAATTATACAACAGAAAAAACAGTTCCACGCGGAACATGAACACGTGGTACGACACATTTCGATACATGATACATACACAAATGCGATTAGTATGGTTTTCATCAATTTTTTTTGAGGTCACCAGCGAAGTAATTGCTGGAAATTATCTTAAGTCAATAAGTAATATATTTACACAAAAATACCAATCTTAGTACTCCTACGGACTAAGGGTGAACTGATGAACATACATAGTTATGTTCCTACTAAAAAAGTTGACAGAATGGAAGAGATATTCGTGCCAGTTTGAACTGAAATAAAGCGCTGAAGCATGTAGATGCACATCAGAAGAAGGGAACATAAGTTGTTCGTATAAGTTCTGCTGAAAATTTCCATCAACCACATTTACCTAACCCCAACTGATGAGAAATTTAACATACATGTTATTTCTGAGAGTCCAATCTTGAATAATATGTTAGGGTGGTAATAAAGTTAACATTAAAGCACGGAGAGGAGTCGTTAACTTCCGGTCCTGAAGTATTCCTAATTTAAAATGGTGCACTCCTAACTTTGTTTAGCACTTAAGTCTCGCGTGAAACAAAATCAAGAAACTCGTTCCAACCGCCTTTTCAGGTTAAAACGAGGACACAGAAGCAAATGCACGCTTTAACTGGACAACTGGTAAATTTATGTCAATAATCCAATAGAAATCTGAATGATTGGACCCCTAGTGAGAGTAAGCGGCTTTTGATTTGATATACGAGCCGAGATATTTTGCTGAGATAGATGCGCAATCCTGTAGTAAGGGACGTAGAAACCAACGAAATTACCTTCCGAAGAAATTACGAACAAAAGCAGACAAGAGCAAAAGAAAATGAGCTCGACCATGTATTTGACTGGAGTGGCACATCGGCTGCTATACCGTCTAAAATTATGACAATATAAATATGCCCTCTATATAGTCATCATTAAAATTTTAACCCACAGATTATCACAACCGGTGCTTTCAAATCTTCTGAGTACGTCGTTTAAGGTAACTCGAAAATCCACCTCTTGTTTATTCTGGAAAAAGATCTAGTACTGTGAATACACCCGAAACAAAACTTGGGAGTCTTCCCATTTTTAAAGGGGTAAGAAAATTCGCTAATATGCATTTGTAAGATGAAGGCTTTAAAATCAATCCAGTCTCAAGTTCAAAGGAAAGAAGTATGCATAACCTAGTTAATTACACGTAGGAAATATTTCTTTTTTAGTTCAGAAACGTTTGAACAGGTCAGAATTTCGCAATATCGAAGGATTGCTTAGCAACAGCGAAATTTGTTGTATTTGTCTGATTCAAGTTTTTCAACGTTGCAATCGCATCAACAGATTAAACTAACATTGGCGAAGGTTCACCGATGAGATTAAATAAACTAATTTCAGTTTTAACGTACTGTTTAGACGCTTAGCTCAGAGATAAATTGAGCTTAAGAATTCATGGCAAGAAATATAAATCAAAGCAAATGCAAATGATAATAGGTAAGTAAGGAAAAGAATTTATTACAACTCAAAAGCAGCTAGACCCACACGATATTTGAAAAAAAGATAAAAATACCTCGAATACAACGCTCGGGGAAAATTTTTCCAGGAATCACGTTGAACACAGAGGCGAGGGATCACTGGAGACAGGCAGTGAAAGGGGCCTCGCACCAAGACCGGTGTATATGTATATATACATATATATTCATCCTGGTGTAGGGCTCATCGAAGCAAATCACTGCGACGCTGATGCGAAAAGAGGGGCCATATCTGATAACAGAAAAATGGCACATCAGTAAAAGAACAGCATCTTAGTTTTAACAAGTAAATGAAATATATTACTCGCCTGTGGTCGCGACACGATCCTCGAGTAAATACGTCGTAATTTTACGCACTTATTCGGTTCGTTGAGGATACAGTTGGATGAGAATCAGTCAAGTTCATAATAAACGCTTTCAGGTAGTTTGAAAGGACAGATTTTTAAAATGAAAATGAAGTGCACAACAAACGAACAGAATAAGCACTGGAAGTAACTATCATGACAAATCATGAAACATTAATTCAGCTCACCAAGTTCCATAAAGTTGAGTTTAGCGTGAAAGATTAGATGAAGTATAAAATAAATCCTAAAAAATTCGACCCACAACACTATAACGCTGTCAAAAATAGAGCAGCTCAAAATGTAGACGTTAAACAAAAATTGCATGCATAAAAGACCATTAGTCTAGCCCAAAGCGTACAAAACAGAAGGCCTCACTCAACATCGACTTTGAATATACACTATTTGTAGAAAGTAATGAATCCAACTAGTAGGATAGAAGCTCATCCAGGGTTTTTCGATTGTTTCTCCAGCTATGAGAGATTCTTTGGAGAAAATATCGATGTAAATTTTCTTTTAACTTAATTACCCTTTTCTCGACTTTTCGCCTCGAAAATGGCTAATTTTCAACGAGTTGTAACTTTAAGCCAATAAAAATTGAAAAATCCAGGGTGAGTTTCTCAACTACAAATAACAACGGCCCACACGTTTGATATTCAAACCCAACACAATAGTGAATCTGTTTACACAAACGAAGCATTATTTTAGCACACAATGTACCAAGAAATTCAACAGCGGATAATACATATTAAATCCCTGTTACTTGTTCATTGATTAAAATACTTTCAACACACCAAAAACTCAGAATGGTACGTTTCACATGATGGATTAGTGAATTGAAAACACAAAACTCAACAAATGCAAGCGATGCAACAGACAGGTATAGGAATCGCGATGTGTAACCTTGATTCTTACTAGTACGGCGGGCGAGTCCGTATCAACTTGGCCAATCAATGACATCAATGACAGTATTCCTACCACCGAGATCCAAAACGGTAAAAGTTCGGTGTCAGCGTTTCTCGACGAGTAAGCGTTACAGGAGTGTCAGGGGTTAGATAGTACATGAGGACTCGCACTCACCGTAAAGGAATAGCAGGGTATCCGCTCTTTTTTTAGCCAAGGGCTAAAACATTAAGGTCAATTAGCATAGACCATTCTCTGAAACAGCAAGAGGGGAAAGCTTTCAGCATAATAAATTTTAAATGTTCTTAAACGTTAAATGCCAATAGGGGGTACAGATACAGTGGCTTAGTCCCTGCAGTTGAAAAAATAGAGAGCCCTTACTCAACACCTAACTCGCAAGTTAAATTTGCAGCTTATCGTGTCTCTCAATGCTTATTATGACAACTATACCTGAAAAGGAAACTGTATTTTGAATGGAACGTGCTGGTTGACATAATTTATGGGAGAAGTTACTCATTATTTAGATGGAATCGGCTTATTCGAATTAAATTATAAGTATTCAAACTGAATGACAAGTAATCATTTCGTTACGTTAATTTCGGCATCCCTTCATTTATAAGATAGGATAAACGAAAGTATTCTTTTTTTCGTGAAGCAAAGACTCGCCACTGTACCTTTGGGACACTCAGGGCCCGACAACGAAGTCTAGCCCTTGACTGTAGATTCATCAGTAGCAATGAGCGGAAACAATTGATTGAATTTATTCAATTCGGTAACTAAATATTCAAGCGATATCAAAACAAAAAGGAATTATCTGGCTTTCACATGTCACGAAACCAAGTGAGTCGACATTAGCCAAGAAATGTGCTGATGAGTATAGGTAGAACAAAAACACGAAGAATGGAATTTCAAATGACGCTGCAAATGCTGGAAAAAAATGTGAGATATAAATCTACTACAGCCAATATTGATGAAATAAGTGATAAACGATAAAAAAATACAACTGATTAGCAATACGCAAGAGCTTGATACAAAAAGTGTACAAAATGCAAATACTCGACGCAATTCAGGAAGCAAATGAATAACTCACAAAATCTGCAAGAGAAATTAACGATTTAAGCAAAGTAAATAGAAACCAAAGAGTATCAGTCCAACACAAATACATGTGACTTAACGGACATTACGGCTCACCCACGTCCTGACAAACAGCTTGCTTTTGAGCAAGCTAATACGGGGGAGTCAATATGGATAATCCAACACCCTCACCACAAATTGTACACACGCAAAATTCCATACTCTTACAACTATTACATTTGCATTGATTTTTTTCAAGAGCGGCCAAAAAAAACGTAGTAAAGCATCAGAGGCAAAAGTATCTTTCATTTCTCGGACGAAAGTAAGATCCATATTCAAAATGAAGAACTTTTTTAAACGATGCGAGTGAGCTAGCCACAAGTTAACCGCTGCACTGGTCTCTAGGTGATTGGGACGCTCACATTAAAGAATATAACTTATGTAATAAAACAAATGGCGAGGTAAAATCATAAAATAGGTCGGAGAAACTTAGCAGTGAACATCATGCTTTCATTAATTAGCAAAATTCAAATTACGACAAAAAAATAATTGAATAACGCCACAAAAAATACTAGAAAAAGAATAGTGAAAACGTAACACCATAAATAGAATCTACATTTTCCCAGTATAGAACGAAACTATCAGCTAGAACCGGAGCTTCAGCAAGTGCTTAACGCCATCCCAACGTAGGAAGCATGCAAATTTCTCAAACATTGTGCTGGAGCATTAATTGAAAGGCCCAGAGTCGAGAATCTCTGAATACTTATGAAGCATGCGAAGTCCAGCAAAATGTAAAATAGCGCGACTATATTGAAAAACGGATAATACAAAAACCAATTTTGAGAAGGTGAAAAAATCTCCAACAATTTTCGACAACTTCGGGGATGAACAGTTGCGATAAATCAATAACCTCACTGTTTAGAGACGTTTTCCTACCCAAATACTAGACAGCTACTCACGTATACATTCTCTGATCATAATAAAATATTACACTAGCAAAAACAAATTATTATAAACCTACTCCATATTAACCGAAAAATTCTAATAAAGCTCTCAGTAAACGAGTTTCTCAGGCGTTAACATCGCATGAAATAACATAAGCCGTTGCCTCTCGTCAATTGCAAATTAACAAGCAGGAAGCAACACAAAGTGCTATCCTCCTTTGCATTTTCAATTGCTCTTATATCTCACTGAGTTCTCGAGGCCTGGTTTCCCATTGTTCCCTCCATTAAAAACTGTGTGTAGTGAGATGGAAGAAATTGTGATGTTGCAAAGTTGGAACAGAAGGCCCTTATGTTTACAACATCCTTTCATGACGCAAAACCCTAACCACAACTCAAACCGCCACGTAAAGGATCTTCGGTGTTTGCACATTTAATACCTAACTTAGTAAGTTTTTTGATCAATATGTTACACTGAGACAGGATAAACAGGATTAGTATATTTTATTTCAAAATGAGCAACATATGTAACACGTGGCATACCATTTAGCACGTAGTCATCGAGTGCTCAGTGGGAAAGGGATTTGAACGTCAACAAGCAGTCTTACGTCATTTCATCTCAACCTGAGTATCTGAACTCAAACGAATCAGGACAACACAGACAAATACTCACTATGAGGGTTGATTGAAAATCAAAACCTTCACAGGGAAGAAAAAAACTTTCTTGAATCGTAGTAACTGAGCGCTTTGACAAACAGTAATTTTACTAAAGATTATCCTCTCCATTATCGAATAACTGATCCCCAATCCAAACACACTCAAGTTAATGACCAAAAATTAGTCATCTTGAGATTGCAGCACAAAACACAGCATGACTACACAAGGGTTGATCAATAAAATTAGCAGAAATACATAAAGAACTAGGAAAAACAATAAAATCTGTTTTCCATGTATAACGCACCTTCACATATTCATTCTGAAGGGCAAATTTATAAGTGTTAGAAACTTAAAATTGAGTTATTCTAACCGTATTCAATATATTTTCAAACCCGTACATGCTATTTCCAGAAGCCACACAGCCTTCACAAATAAATTTTATAAATCTCCGTGATATATCGCAACTAATTCAGACGGGAATTTACCACCTAACACTGTCGCAACAGAAGCACAGGAAAAGCCACAACAGCACTCACCTGCAGACGCAACGGAGGCGAAGTAGCGCACATCCGTATCTGAGTCCTCGTTGAGGCGGTCCAGCACTGGCTTCACTTGAGTCGTCAAACTCCTGAGAATGCGAAGAATTGTTATTCTACGAATTAACTCAAGAACTGTATCTGCGTGAGTGATTTCAACAGCGAAAAGTCGATTATCAATGGAATTGGGGAATGAAATCAGAGATGCTTAATGAGAAGGTAGTAACGAATCCTTACCTTTACGCATCAAGTGAATACAAATAGGTAAAATGACTGCCTTGCTTGTTTTCGCGTACATAAACTTTTTATTTAAAGGCAACTTGAAATCTGAGGCAAACAGCAATGAATTATGATGGAAATTACGAAAATATTCTCTAATTTGAATAATATAAAAAACAACCATACGCACTACTTTTGCCACTGCAACAGGCACTCAAAATATCTCAAGACATGCAAGATAATACATTCCGCCATTTGAAACGATTCAGGCATTAAGACAATTCTTATTTTAAAATGTATTGATAAACGAGTTGAGAAACGAGTAAGCCACAGTTTTGATTTCCCAACGAGAAGGAGAAATTTAGGTCCATTGAAACCGAAAATTTCAGCACTAGTATGTAGTACAGGACAAACCTAGAGATTTAGGTTCATTCAAACCTAACATTTTAGCACTAATACGTAGTACAGGACAAACCTAAAATTGCCAAATTCACACGGTGGGGAGAGGATACACCAGGCATTCAACTTACTCCTTCTCAATGTGAGGTCCGATGACATTCAAGGTTTTGGCCACATTGAAGCGAACGTTGGGAACATTGTCCTGAGCAAGAGCTAAAACTGTAGGTAGTAGAGTCTTGGTCGTGAGGTCCTTGCCGCACACCTCTCCCACAACCTGCAGCAAATGAAGGCATTGGTACAACATGGGGCCAGCAGGAACGTGCGCTGCAAGTAGAAATGAGCTGAAAAAATGTAATTGTTTGCAGAGCTTGAACAAGACGACTCTTTGCTAGAACGCGCACAACCTATTGGGTAAACAAGAGATGAATAACATCAAAGAAAATCAGAAATTTTGACAGTGATCCAACTAGATAGCATGACCACACGATAAAAGTACATGGAACATTAATTCTACGAGTATTTTTGTTCCAGAAATGGAAATATGAATAGGATGAATGCAAGATTAAAAAAGGTGGTGGAGGATAGGTGTTATCAAAAGAATTCGCTAATGATTACAGTAACAATAGGAAATTAACTATTCCCCCCATTCTCAAGTACTCTTCATAAGTTTAGACTTGTGGAGAGTATGAATGGATAAGGACACTGGTGAGAGGAATACGAGTCAGTAATGGCTGCAGAAAAAGTGCAAAATACACGTCGTAAGCGTCCAATAACGACTAACTTGTACAAGACTAACACGAGTGAAATAGTGCTACTTTAGAAGCTGTAGGTATGGTGAAGGCTTGGCCACAATGATTAACCTTTTTATTTTAGACCTGACCACCTAGCTTTACTTCTTGCCATGGATGAGCCTGAAGAGCACTAATAGTAGTAATTTATTAAGACACGTTATTTCAATATAAAGAAATTATAAAATAATGCATTAGCAAAAACTGAAAAGTTTCCCTGAAAGTTCATTATCAGAGAGTTAGAAAAAAGTTGATAAATTACCTCAAAACCATTTTTCTAAGCAACTTTGGCTAAAAGAGAAACTGAGAAAGAAGAACACTGACTCGTGGTGATAATCATAGAACAAAATTTTTTAATATTTTGTAACATTTTCAGAGTGGGTAATATGAGAAACAAGATCATACGATAATGTTTCAACAAAACACGGCAAGCCTCAAGCAATAACTAATCTCAAGCCTCATAGTGAGGGGATAGACTGCTCACATTGATGCAAGCAAGGCAGGTCATCCTGTGCAGGTAGTTGCCATCTCTGCTCATGGACGTGATCTTAGGCAGGACGTGTTGATCCGCCCACTCGTGTCCGAACTTCTCGACCAACTTACGCAGGTTGTTGGTGGCGGCTTCTCGAATGGCGAATACTGCACAGTCACATCACTCATGAAAATTACTTAAGAACTACACAGAGAAATTCTTCGAGAGAAGAGCAAAAAAATGTACATTTTATACACTAGTTATAAAAAGACAAGAAAATAGCAAAAATATGTTGGCTTGACGTAATAAGTTATTGCATAGAATGCAGTAGAAGTTAGATCTGTTTACTAGTACTTCAGTGACACTAACTATTTCGTGCCAGAGGTCTCACATTTCCGCTATCAGTTAATTCGTAACACCGTCACTAAAATAACATAGTATATAGTGGACAGAATCACCATTAACTGCTCTTTACTAAATATCCCAAGTTAACTTAGTGATGGCACATACGCCTTTGCAGTCCTAGTGTTCAAAGGATAATTACCTGTTCTCGAAACACTAATTAGAAAAAAGAACAAATATCAAAAAGCTCGATTTAATATTATTATAGTAAACTCTATCTAGGATTCACACCGTGAATAGCCAAATTATAGCCTAACACCTGGGAGTTTCAGCTGCCCTCCCATTTACGGCCGAGTGGTCAACCCACGCTAAAAACCCTTGGCATCAACTTGTGCAGCCACTAATCATAATAGAGCCTATGACTTTTGCAAGGAACAACCAAGTCTATCGCATTCGAAGAATGAATTCTTCCTAAACGAATGCTTCATAGCTCACCCACGAGTCATGATTGCTCAAAATGAAGTAGCCAAGTTTGAATTCAATTTCATGGAGAAGTATTGCAACTATTTTACTAGAGAATTAAACCATTCTTTTCTCAGACTACGTTAAAGTATTATCTCTCTTACTTAAGGTCTAAGCAATATTATTTCCAAACGTAGTTGATCTACATCGGTATTTTATAAACTTACCAGTAAAAATTTTTCTAAAATCCAAGCAAAATTAATGCCTCTATTTTACCTCATTCAAGTATTAGTAGTACAAACTCATGAACTAAATTTTAAGCAAAAAAAACAGGTATATAAAATCTTCGAATATCTATCACTGTTCAAGAGAATACCAATAAGAGACCACCAGCACAAGTGATTTCAGCACAAGCGAAGCAGAAAAAGTACTGTTAATTTCAACTTGATCATTTTTTCCTTCAAAGTAAAGCGCAAAAAATTTTATTTTCATCGTGGCAGAAAAAATTCCTTTCGTAAGGAAAAGATATGAACACTAAAGGTAATGATTACTAATTATCTATCAACGCCTTTTGACAAACGGTGGCTTTTACACTTTATGTAGTGTCGAGAAATTAACATTTTTGTCGATATTGATACTTATGCATACAAGAGAAAACTAATCAAAAAAATTGTTACCAGAAATTTGACATTAAAAGAATCCAAAAGTTATCGAGTTTCTGGATCAAGGAAAGGTCTCATTATCATATGAACATCTCCAGAATGTAAGCCTATCTTGGACTCTCTCTAGCAAACTAACCATGGTCAACAAGCCAGGTCATGCAGAGCTTAGAGAGGCTCTGGTTGAAAAACTCGACGCCCAGCTGTCCAGCTAGTAGAGGCATGTACTCAATGATGGCCAGTCGCACTCGCCATTTGCTGTCCTCTGCAAGCTCCACAATCGCTGGTAACAACGACTGTGACAGCTGCAAAGAAAAGAAACGTTTCACAAATTGAAACACAGCAATCCACCAAGAGAATGTGTGCAACAATAGTATATAAAAAAGGTAAGAACATTATAAGTACCCCAAGAATAGATTTTAGTACTAATTTAAATCTTATGTAAACAGGCACAGCTTTGCAAACAAAAAATAGTTGTATCATCCCAACAACACGTCATAAGCGATATTTCAAGAGTATCAACAGATCCCAATTGGACACTCAAATTAGCAGACAACACAACTGAGAGTCAAAAGACTATTACTTAGATATTAATGACAAATACTTCTCTACCCACAAAACTGAATCGCAAAGGATCTCAGTATCAATCCATTTAAAAATATTTGCCTCACATTCTTCCCATATCAACGATCCTATTAAAAAAAAATATTTCAAGGCAATGATAAATTACCGCAATCAATTAACTCAATTTGAAAGCTACCATAATGAGACGTTATTTCAATTCAGAAAGAAAACAATGTAGCATACGAAAATGAGCCATGAAGACGTCGCAGATATAACACTCTTTTTACATTTGTTTACAAACTAACTCTAGAAAATAGTTTCTAACCTGTTGGATACCAATAACTTCATTGACGCAATCCAAGTTGGAGATGATATTGAGGCGCACTTCAGGGCATTCATCCTTGAGCTGGCTTAGGAAGAGTGGCAGGAGGTGCGACACAGTGTTGTCTTTGCCCAGAATTGGAGACAGGCCCATGATCACTCCCGCCAACGCCGACTTCACGTGTTGGTTGCTGTCTGATACAAGCTCCTGGATATGTCCAGAAATTAGATTGGATGTTAGTTTAAGCCTCCCTGACATCAACAAAAGCCCCATTTAGTGGACTGTAGGGAACGCGGAATTTACGCACAAAGTGCATGAAAACAGGAAGTTGGGAAAGAAGTATATGAAACAAGATAAAAGTTGAAGAAAGTGTAGAAAGTTCTGAAAAACAAGACAGCAGTTAACCGAAAAAAAGAAGGTTCGTACCAAACCAAAAAAAAAAACATTCTACTTCAACAAAAAGAAGACCGACCTAGCGTTTAGCTCAGGACCTCACACAAAAATGTCCAGAAATAAATTTCTTTTGAATTTTGGAGAAAAATAGATACTAACATTCAGCTTTGCTGAGTTGCACTACTGAAGAGTACACAGAATAATAACACTATACCAACTGCCCAACAAAACGTAACTATTTTAAAGTAACTTTTCCTACCACATCAATAAGATTTGCATTGATGCATGCTCGTCCCACGTTTAACTGGTAACTCATTACACGATACCCAACACGAATCTTATCCAAAAGAGGACATTACTTGCTTCTTCAGTGCAACTCCCCCACGTTTTTATTCAGCAGTTCACTTTTCTTGTAGATTATATAAATAGAAACTTGGGCGAGTGATACACAATAATTCAAAGAAAAATCCAAAAACTGACCTTTACACAAGGCAAAATGTTGTTCATGATGACGGTTTCCTGTGCACTTGGATCAAGATTCTGGCAGAAGTCTTTCAGTTTACCAGCAGATGCAGCCCGAACCTGCACATCAATGTTGAAAAATAAGGTAACGAAAACTCACTGATGCCAATAGAAAATTTCTTTAAAGGCTACTGAAAATTATAATTAATTTATACACGCGGAAAAATAAAGAAACTGAATAAAGTTTGTCTTACATTGGAAAACCAACTGAATGCTCACTTAAATTAAATTTAACTGGATAACTGCTGATAAGATCCACTGTACTATTAACTCAATCTTAAAAAAGACGAATGAAGATGAAAATCGTACAATCATTTGACGTACGCACATCGAATCATAACCAGCAGGTGATTTTCAGAAATGATTAATGCCACTGATAAGAGATAACTAGACTAGGAAAGATCTAATAGTTTAACATGTTCTATGCGTTCATGCAGTTGTTAACGCTCGGTTTGGGTAGGTTGTTAGTAGAAAAATTGGGACATCGACTTTACCGCTCGAATACATTTTTATCCTTCTTAACAAGTACGTAAATGTCATTCGACGATAACATTTCATATCACATGACAACAGTTATTTTTTAAACAGATTACAAAACATGAGATATCATTCATTTATGCTGGTACGCAAATGAGCAATTTCCCGAATGGAACATACATGACCCAACATGCAGAGAACGTGTTAAGCAACCTCTACGAGCAAAGTTGTGCACGAATTCTCGCGTTTCATTTACAAGAGAAGAGAAGTGTAAGCATCACCTCAGCCTCAACATCTTTGAGAAGGAGTTGGTAAGCCTGGACGAGGTCGTTGCGCGTGATCTCGGGCCCCACAGCGTTCTGCAGCTCAATGAAGCTGTCCGCCACCATATAGCGCACTCGCCACGACTTGTCTTCAACTGATGCTCTGAACACGGCAAACTCAATGTTTACATAATGCCACACAAATCAGGCCTGAATGAAGCAGTCATAGAAGAAATTAAAATAATTGACAACTAAACCTGCAACTGAATTCTATCAGTGCATGTCCATTCAAATATTTTAGGTGCATGGCATTATAATGTCTAAGTGCAAAACCTTGAGCGATGTGGGCTGGAAAAATTTCAACAATCTCTCACCTCCTTTCCAAATTGCACTAGAATTCCAAGTAAAACTACCTTAAGAACGCTGAAATGCAATAGATTGGTGATGCAATTCTCATAGAAATGCAAACTTTAAGTTGGATTGACGTTTTAGTGAGCATTTCAAAAGGAAGAAGAAATTCATCAACTTCTCAAACTGTTACCAAAATAATTAAGACACGAATTATTTTAATAGCCCGAATAATTTTTCGATTAAATCATATAAATTATTTTCAGCATCCCTAACCAAAACGTGTATCCCAGAGAGGAAGGAAAGAGGAAGGCACCATATCCTATTGAATCAAGGGAACAGAGCATCTATGCACAAGGAGTGCTCCCATACCTTGCGCATAAAAACGAAATAGGAAAAATATTTTGAAACCAAATAAAAGTTGAAAAAAAAAGTTACAGGTACTGAGAAAAAACATCAATGAACCGAAAAAATGGTCCGTAATGAAAAATTTCTACTTCAATTTAAGTAAAGCTTATAATACGGTCATCTCAGAATCTAACCTTTTCCTCTGGGAGCGCAAACTGCCATCGATACAACAGGTGCATTCGCACGAGATGCTTAAGCACTAAAAATACGTCAGCGTTATCAATGAAGAAAAAGTCATAAACGAGGGATGGGATAATTAAATTCATTATTGACGAGTGAAAACGACACACTTTCTGTAATAGTTTGCTAAAAATATCGCTAAGATTTTAGAAATCTTAGCGGACAACTAAGGATGAAAATATTGAAAACTTTGACCCTACAACACCACAGACCTCGATAATTCAAACTAGCCTTGGAACACAAAAAGCACAATGAAGAAACTCTATGTGATCCCTTGAAACAAATTTATTCAAAGTAGGCTCAAAACACAAGACCTAAACTAGTGGATGCCTTACAAACTGAATTTTAAGAACCCAAAAATGACATAACTGACGTAGATCAAAAGAAGTTGATTTAATACAATGCACGATGGTCTATCAAGACGGTGCAGGTTATGTGATTATGAAAAAATATCTTGTTGCTACAGATGGTGGCATCACCTCTCTGTATTGCCACGGAACAAACAGAAGAAAGATGGTCCATTAAAAAAATCAATTTATTTCAATAAAAGGAAAGCCTGCTTAAATTTTAGCTCGAGACCTCTTTTATTCCTCCTGGGAGCGCTAATTAGCATAGACACTCTAGTTGCAGAAAAAACTCTAGATGTGGCATGCAATATAAAACTTATATAAACCAATAATACTAATATAAAATCCTTGAAAATAATTTGTACACACATCCATTTTGCTGCCGAGTTACCGGGTGTAAGTTAGTACTATATCGGGCTTACCGGGACCTTTGGTTTGGCTGTGCTGCTGAGGCTGACCTCTAACACGGTAATTCTACCAGAGACGCCATACCTGAGGGTGGGCATAATGAGAGCCTCGGTGTCCTCTTGCTGCAGCAACCCAGCCATGCTCACACAAGCCTTCACTGCTAGCAGACGAACCGAGTCCTGCAACACGTCACCATGTTTTGTAATACTTGTCCAATGTTTGTGAGTCACGTCACAAAATGCCATGTTTCAACGTGGGTTGATAAGAAGGAGTTACTTAAGGGTAACTTAAGGGTTGATAAGAAGGAACTGAAACTTGCAATAAATTAAGTGAGTTAGCTTGAGCTTACTTGTCCAAAACGAACATGTTCCTAAGGGAAGAAGGAAGAAGACACCATGTAGACTTAAATTAAGAGAACGGGGTCTCTATGCACATGGTATCTTCACATTCTAAGCATTGTAACAGCAAAATTGATAGAATTTCATGAAACAAGATGAAAGTCAAAGAAGAGAGTCATAGGTGTTAAAAAAAGAATAAAAGTGGACTAAGAAAGGATAGTTCATTTGAAAACAAACATTTTCCCATTTCACAAAATAAATGGCCTTCTTAATCATTAGCTCGGGACTTCACATCTTCCCCCTGTTAGCGCTAACTTGTAAAGATACAATAGTCATCTCCCCCAGAAGTAGATTGCAAGAATTCCTTAGCACATTCATTAATAAATGAAAATCTGAACCTTCCAACAGCACACAAAATCTTAATTCTAGCCTGAAGAAATAACTTAACGCACAGACGATGATAATCGTATTTTGATTACAGTATATCAATCAAAGAGTATCCCATAACAGAGTTGGAAAACGATACCATACTTATTATTTCTATAACACAAAAGCAATTTCATTCTCCAATTTTAGATCATGTTCAAACTTCGCAATTCAACACGCAAAAACAAAAATACAAGGACAAAGGTTTATTTCCTTCAAGTCAAGCTATTATCAACACAAACTTCTACTTACAGCACTAATAAATACTTGACAAGCCTCCGCCAGATTACCTGTACCCCACATGAGATTTCCTGCACCCCACATGAGAATATGGCGTGAACTAACCTGTTCGTCAGTAGCAAGAGCGACAAACATGGGAATCATGTCGCTCTTGAGGTACTCGGGCTCGACCACCTTGGCGAACTCGCCGAGCTTGGAGGCGGCGGCACGGCGCACCATCGGCGTGTCATCCTGGCACAGCGCACGGAAGTAGGCACGCAGCTCCGCTGCTCAAATCGGGTTAGATTAGATGTTAGTTCAAGTATTCCTAACCCCTAAAAAAAAAGCATTCCAAAGAGAGGAAGGCACCATTTAGTATGGAGATAAGGGAATGCAGAATCTATACAAAAAATTGAAACAATAAGTTGAGAAAGAAGTTAATGAAACAAGATAAAAGTTGTAGAAGTAGTAGGTGCTGGAACACAGGAAAGCAGTGAACCTAAAAAAGGTGGTTCTTAACATAACAAACATTTTATTTCAACAAAAGAAGACCTACATACCTAACTCTCAGCTAGGGCCATCGTTGCTCGCATCAACAGTGGTTTCAATGTGCTATAAGATATTCTATATGCAGTGATGCACCCTGGATGGTAAGCAGAAGCAAGCAAGGCATTGCTAATAATATGATACCAATAGAGAACCTATACAATTATTATTTGATTTTGAAATTCTAGGCATGAAAATGCCTCTCACATTTCTTTGAGATATATGCACATTTCAATCAAATTGTTTTCATTAATCATCTAATATTTATTTCAGAAGTAGAAAATTCAAAACTGATAAAATTGCAATGAGATAAACTAGACCAAGGCGAGTTGTAAGGCTTTGTTTCTTACATTTTATGGTAACAGAGAGTCTGGGGTAACAGTTAGCAAAGAGACCACAGGCGGAAGTGCGGGCAGTGAACCAGTCTCCAACCGCCAACCTCTTGACCAGAGGCACAAATTGCTGCTCGAGGTGCTCCACGCTGTGCTCCTGGCAGATGTATCGCAGGCTCTCCACAGCCTTGTCCCGCACTACAGTCTCCTCCACCGTAGCCAGCGATTCCAAGGGACGCTGCCAGGCAAGAAAAATAGTTTGCAACAGGTTCACATCACAACAGATGAATTATTCAATGTGTGTGAATGGTTAGACTCACTACCAAATGAATTTAAGCTTTCAAACAACCAAGCTCTGATGTATACAACATTCTTTTTGTCCGACATGCATAGAAATATACAAAGGTGACTGATAACATTGACAAACTCATTTGTTTTTAACTGATGGTGAAGGAATTTTTCCTACATTAGCCAAGCAAGTGACTAGTTATAAATGCTTTCATGAAAGGATTTTAAAATGTGTACACACAAAAGCATCATAAAGTAATTATTTCACCAAAAAAGTGAAACAAGAAAATTAGCTACAAGCACAGGAAATAAAATGATTAAAACAGAGGTTTCTAGGAAAAAGATGCATCCATCTATGAGATTCTTAGCTTTTTGAGATACGAAACTCAATTGGAATCTATGCACACGATCAGTTTTCACATGTTTGGAAAATGGTGAAAAGAAAAATTCAGAAAATTCCATTATATTAATCATTTTAAAAGACTTCTAGATAATAAGCTGCAAAAATTGGATTATCACACTAGCCCTGATAAGTACAGAACCATATATAAAATTACAGAATCTATGGTCAGTCAAACAAAAATGTAGATCCTTATTTTTGGTAAAGCCATGCTTTACAACGATGTAAATAAAGAATGTAAAAAAATTTCATGCCTGCAGTAGCAATAATTTAATGTCTCAAGTGTTCAATCATGAATTTTACAGTACACTACTAAAATGCACTAAAATTATTGCACTAGTGTAGTTATGTGAACCCACCAGCAACACATAGACGTGTTCCGCTCCTCCAACGAGAGTTGTAAAGGTGCCGAGCTGCTCAGCAAGGGCGAGCAAGACTTCATCTTCATCATAGATTGTGTCTGTCAGGAAGGGAATGAGCTCTGTGCGTGTCCTCTCCACTCCCAGGGCCAGAGCAATAGTAGACAGCTTCTTGATAGAATTTAACCGTAGCTGCAAGAGAAAATTGCTTTTAGTATACATGCAAGTGCACAATTAAATGTTGAACATTGAAGAAATCATTTTGGTGTGTTAACAAAACTTTGATTTAAAATAAAAAGGTCCTTCAATGAGACTGAATTTTCCATGAATAAGAGCAGAATCAAAGAAATACTGCTCACATTGACAGGTCTTTCTTAATGTATAACTCCAGATAACTCAACACATTCACATAAAATTTTCTTTCAGAACACTGAGCAGCTACAGACTTTCTAAAGTAAATAAATGAGATCAAATTTCCACTTGGTTACACTGGCTTCAAAAAATACCATCAGAATACAAAATTGATACCATCAGTTTTGAAAGAAGTTTGTAAATTGCTTGATTGCTTTCTTGTTTGTTAAATCTCTCCTTCCCAAGACACAGTACATGCAGTGAATGCCTAATTACTGGATGACTGCAAAGTTCCATTTGTCCATTGCAATTTATTCACAACAGTAATTCTTCATTTGTGGAGACTAAACTATATTGACCATAATAATTTACACAACTTAAACGCAGCACTTGTACCGAAAAAGGAGTGTAAGCTGGGTAAAAATTACATTCATCAAGACTGGGTAGGCAAAAATAGGCATTTCAAAATGGCCTAGCACAGTCAGGTGTAATTGGACATTTTTGAGTTTTTGGGCATTATAGTTCATTAGATCATAATGCTGAAGTTTTTTCAATTTCTTAATTACACACCTAACAATTGCTTCAAAGGGCAAACAGAATCAGAATTTACTAAAATATCAAAATTGCATTCAGACATTAAAAGCAAGAAAAAAGTTGAAGAACCCACTCACACGGAAGATTTATCTTCTGAATGAATTTTGTGTTCCCACGCCTATATAAAGTTCTTTCAACCAAGCTAATCAGAAGCTTTGATGATTAGAAACAAAAGTTTATCATGTATAACACACAACAGCTATTGTTATGATAGATGATTAGATCTCCATTTTTGGACTTGAATGCAAGGCCTGTAAAACTATTACTGTATTTTTCATATTTAGTTTACATAAGTTAGTGTGAGCCTCCTTAACTACAACAAAGGCCTTCCAAAGAGAGGAAGGCATCATTTAGTAGGGACTCAAGGGAATGTGGAATATATGCACAAGGTGCATAAAAGCAAAAAGTCATGGGAGAAGTTCATGAAACAAGATAAAAGTTCAAGAAAAAAGCAGGTGTTGAAAAACAAGACAAGTGAATCAAAAAAAGATGGTCAATAACAAAACAAAAAAAAAATTTTATTTCAACCAAAGGAAGACAAACCTAACATTTAGCTCAGAACTTAAACATACATTCCACGGAAAATAAAGTTTTAAACTAAATTCCCATTTAGATCTATTATTCACCTGAAAATTGAACAATTATTTCATCCTATTCCAAAAAATTATGAAAATCAAATTTATCAAATTTGTCACTGATGAAAATTTGATCTTTCTACATGTAAGTTACACAACTAGGACCATTTAACATGTAAGAAAATACACGATTATTACACTTAAGCTTTTACCAATAAACTTTACATTAGCTAGAGGTTTTATGGACCATAAGAACTTTAAAATACCAACATTATGACATTAAAATAGTTTATTATAACAATTTATAAATTGAGTATCAATTTTTGTCAACAAATATTTGCGCATGTAATAATTTTGCAAGAAAAAACATTTGATAGGATTTCAACATAGTACTGCACAGATCTTTTGGTGTGTATTTGGCTTGCCTCAATTGAATTAATATTTTATGAATTTCCAAATGTAGAGCAGCATGCAAGATAGATTATAGGCAGACACATGCAAAAAAATCCAAATGGCAGGAAATAGGGGAATCCAATTCATGTAACTGATACTACTATTTTTATTTCTAGTTCCAATATCTGAAGATGTATTTTTACTCAACTTGGAGAATGATGGCAATTAATGGGGGCAAGCATTAATTGCTTATGTTTATACTTGGAAAACAGAACTGATATTCTTATTGAAGTACAATTTCAAATTCAGACAAAAAAGTCAAAAACTTAATTAGAAACAACATAACAATAGTGAGAATATGCATTTATAAAATCACAAATTGCATTAAAAGCCAAACTTAAATTTCTATGTTTCAAGTTACATATTTTTTGACATGCCAGAAAAAGTTTGGATTCCTGTAAAACAATTATTCTATTAAAAGGAAATTGGCATTGATAATGATAGTTAAATGCAGGGTTGGTTAGATAATTTTAAAATTCAAATCAGAATTAAGCCAAATTCTCAGGTTTGGTTTCGAGGTTAACATGCTTAAATGCAATGAGTTTGTGAATTCTAGGATAATTTAATGGATAAAAATCAAGCTTAAAACAATTCAATAAAATTTGATGAACTAAAATTGGAAGCATTCCAGGAAAGATATGTTTAATATTATTTAGAATTCCTTAATGTATTTCTTTCCAATGCAGCTTTTTTGTGCTAAACAAATTTTTCAAAAAAGTCAATCTAAAATACTTCAAGGTGTATTTCAAAAAAAGCCTTACTAATGCAATCTAACTTCTAAAATGATGACAGGTTCATTACTAATAAGCATAAGAAATGAATTGCTTGAGTTGCCTGGGTCTGAGGAAAATTATTGCTTTTTCTGACATGGGGAGGTCATAATTTCAGGTGTAGGTTAACCAAATGATTAGAACATTTTTCCAAATTTGTGAAAGTCATTAAAAGTTGTAATTTTTTATATACTTCAATTCTCTAACTACATATTAAAGTACATATTCACCTTGTGATCTAGTAAAATTACACCCATAATTACTAATTTACCTAACCAAGAACTCTCAAAAATTGAAGAAATAGTTTGTGGTGAAAAATAGGTCAGCAGTGAACTGATAGATGCTCCATCACAATAAAAACCCATTCTATTTGAAAAAAGAAGGCCAGCCTAACCAATAGCTTAGGGGCTCAGATATTCCTACTCATGCAATAGTTATACCTATCTGAGGAGAGAACTCGGAGTTTCAAACCCTTTATGTTTTGTTGGAAAACTTCTGATGCATAGCATATTATGAGTAATATTTTAGATAATATTATAGGCTACAACAAATAAAATGGCACTTATAAGAATGAATAGAATATGACAACCATCAATTAAGGACACATTAGCCATGATTGTTTCTGGTTCATGTAGTTTCTAGTTTCTACACAAAGCTGGCCCCTTCCATGCAAACCCACGCTGAATGCAAATGCTATGCTTGATTTCCTAAATTTGGTTAAATTAGCAAAATATTATAGGTCCTGATAAATTTTGTGAGGAAAAATTTAGATGTCATTTTTTTATTCAACACCCAACATTTTGATAGGATCTTAATAAATGCTATACCATAATGAACAGGAATGCTCTAAAATTACTACATTTAAGGCAATCATATCCCTTTTAAAAAAAATTATTTTTGGACATAGACATGTGAAATATTGGTATACTTATAGAAAATGCAAAAAAGAAACTTTTGGTCTCATGTAGAAAATTTGATTTTGTCAGAAAACTAAATACGTACAGCAAACAAAATTTCAGGGTGAGGGGGTTTGAGATGCATTTCCTTTATCAGTTTTGAGTTACAGTGATGAAATGAGTATCATTGGATACGGAAAGACTCAGGCAATACTATAACCTATATGGCAATTTCCAAACTCCTACTTTGGAATTTTAAAACAAAGTCTCCAAAAAATTCACATTTTAAGAAAAAAATGTTGTTCTTGTGACAACTTTTGATTAGAAATGAAGTTTGAATTGCTATATAGAATATGGTATTGCCTGAATTTTTCCATATTCAATGATACCCAAATCAGTGTAGCTCAAAAACTGACGGAGAAGATGCATTTTGAAATTTCAAAATCCAGACCTCTCAAAAAAGGCTAAACAAAGAAAAGTAAACATTCTAATTTTTTGTTTTAATTTATTTGTGGGGCCATTAAGCACCCATGCAATTATTATACAGTAATAAAGAGACAAAGGAGCTTACATAGCAACATTGCACTATGACATATCAGCAAAGGTGCTGTGTAACATGAAATCCCACCTACAGTGGGTCACCTTATCCCTCCTACTTGAAACCCTCGTGGTGGGCAAACAAGCGAACGTACTAACCTCATTTTTTCACGGGATGTACCTGACACCTTACACTTCCTATAGCAGCTAAAATTAAAGTTTTCAAAAATTTCATGATTTTCACACAATTTTGGGATACAATTGTCTTAAATAAAGATTGATAGAAAATAGCACACACCCACATTCTTACTCAAATTCATTCTTACTCAAATTCATTCTTACTCAAATACATTCTTACTCAAATACATTCTTACTCAAATACATTTTTACTCAAATTCATTTTTACTCAAATTCATTTTTACTCAAATTCATTTTTACTCAAATTCATTTTTACTCAAATTCATTTTTACTCAAATTCATTTTTACTCAAATTCATTTTTACTCAAATTCATTTTTACTCATTCAAATTCTTACTTGGTCTGGGTGTGATAAAAGTTTCAAATGCTTCAAGAACAAAAAAATGCTTTGTTTTCAACATATCTTGAAATTAGTGCAATGGTTTAAAGAAAAAACATCATGATCAATTAAATTCTGAGATGTAAACTATTTAAATGAAGTCCATATTAAATCTTTATGCATCACAAAGTATTAAGGGCTGAACCACAACATAGTCCTTCCCATTGATAACTACAATATTTTTTTTGTGCACTCATGCCCATAAATTACTAATTTCATGATAAAAATCACTGCAAATTATTTACTGAGCACATCCTTACTTAATCAGTACACTATTTTCAACTAGCCCACTTCATTTTAGCTCAATAATAAATGGAGCAACACTGCATTTACCTTGTCATGGAATTAGGGGCAAGTTAGTGGCACCTCAGAATTAGTTAGCTTTGTAGTCTTGTGTCTCATCAACATGTTTTGCTGGTAAGTCATTCATGCATCAGAGAAAATTATTTGCCAAATTTAGCATGCTTTAGACATCCACAAACAGTTCATCTTATGATCAATATCCACAAAAATAGTTAATTGTGGCAGTATGGCAGAGTGTGAGCCTCCTTCATTTTGTTTCAACTCAGTACAAATTTAGAAATACAACAGAATTTTTAGTCAATGCTTACTTTAGTGTTGTGAACAATCTTGAAAATATTGTTGCTAGAAATAGGTAATAAGACAAGAACGAAAGGGCAAAAACCAGGCGACATATCATTTTAAAAAAGGGCGACAAGGCAACATTTTTGGTTTTTGCTCTTTCGTTCTTGTTAAAGTTGGTTGCACGCAGAACTTACCGATAATAGGTTATAAGACATATTAAGATGCATTACAGGAATGACATTTTGCTTGCAAATTCTTACTTTTCAAGATGTAATCATTACATTCAGGTGCAAATAACATTAGTCAGCAGTGCCTTTGCTGAATTGTTGGAACACGCACAATTATTAGGCACCAAAACATCAGTCTATGTATGGCTAAGTTAAGTTATGTTAGGTTTACTTAGGCTGGCTTAGACTAGTTTATTTAACTAACCTAACATTACCTATCCTAATCTGACATATTGTAACATCAATGCCAAATTACAGCATATTTACATGTCCGTTTCTTCACTTTTATTATCAACGTTCCTATAAATTTTAAGTTGAATTTCACGAAAAGTAAGCATTTGTGAGCAAAATGTCATTCATGTAAAACATTTTGAAATGTCTCATATTACCTATTTTTAGCAACAAAATATTCAAAATTGTTGACAACATAGAAGTAAATATTAACCAAATTATTTTTGAACTGATCTGCATCTAAATTTTGAATCTAAATTTAAATCATTTTAGTCCAATTTGAAAATTAACATCAATTTGTCAAGTCCACTTCTAAAATTATTCACCAAGCAACAATTTTCATCCTTGAAACCATAACACATTCATGTAAATCTACTGAAATAATTATATTTCAAACATTTTACTGTTTATCACTACTACTATGATTCAACTATAACTAACAAATTTCTAGAAAAAATAAGAAAATAGAACAGTGCATCACTGCCAAAACTCTTGCTAAACATTAAAAAAATTGTGTAATATGTTTCTAAAACATTAGGTCAAACTTCAGAAAAAACTTTCAATGAGAACATTTATGATTTTTCAAATATTATGACCTGTATGAGAAGAAAATCTAAGCTAACTTGGTATGCTGGAAAAAATCTCCAGAAGAAGAAAAGATTAAAAGTTTTAGGATAAAAATTATAGGAATCAAATCTTCTTCGCAGTATGGTGAAAAGCTCCTAGCACCCATGGAAAAGAATAAAGAAAATAAATTATGAGCACAGAGTAAAAGAGAAGTAAAAGATAGTAATACATCAGGCATGAAAGAAGTTCCTCATAAATGTAGTGTTAGAAAAGCATGAAAAAAACCAGTGGTACACCAGATCTGTTGAATGTGATTCTGATGCTAAAGCTTTCTTGTTGGAAAGGATGGAGAATGTCATTTGACTATTGTTGATGCAGTGAAATGTTGAAGCAAATGAGTGGAATAGGAAACAACTCTGAATGGTCAATAGTCTAGAGCAAATCAGATGACCTGCAATGCATGAAGTTTTTTTTAGAGACAAGCTGGCTCACTTTCATGGTTGCTGTTGCATGAAAGAACCCAAGATGGCACTCACAAGAATTCACTCGGACTCATTTGGTTCACAAGGAAAAACTTTATAGGAACCATCCTGTTGTGTATTTGTAAAATAAGAAATTGTCCTTGGACTTTCTAGTTCATTTTTTGAAGTAAAAATAAAGAATGATGAAATAATATAAAATAGTTGAACTAAAATTGCACTCTCAGTAGAACAAAAAAATGTAAAATTGACCTTGACACTAAATTTTCAAAAGTCATAAATTTAAAACAAAAATTCAGTAATATAGTTTCAAATTCATGATTATTGTCTACTCATTGCAATTATAACCCGGAATTAGCAAGTGACTCATTGTGATAAGATAGGCTCAGTAATGATTCAGATAACATGAAACACACCTTATATAACAAATAAAATAGAATTGGAATAAATCAACAGTTAATAAACCCACATGACTTCCTATGCAACTAATTATTTTGAGTTGTCTCCAACGTTTTTAACGTTGATTTTATATTCCTTACTTTCGTGCCCTAAAACCGATCTGCCAGTACGATCTTCAGTTCATTTTCTATTTACGGTTTCATTCCTCACCTGAACATCTTCATTTCTTAGTTCGTCTATCAATACAGCAATGGGATAAAGTGATTCATCACTTGATGCTTCTGTTGTTGTTCCACTAGTAGCCATTGTGTAGATAAATAATTTTATTAGAAACACTAAAATGACCACCACACTCTCACAACACTACGATGACTGATGCGCGAACGCAGTGCGCACAACAAATGACGGTAGATAAGCGCTTACTATCACAGCAGGAAAAAACGGGAGACAGATTGCAACGATTGCAATATATGCACTAAGCTTTATTTTGGATTTTTACCTGCTTAAATTCGTGAGATTATTTGGTAACGAGTTTATCATATTTTTCAATGTATTTTATTAGGCTTATAATGTCAGGTGTGATTTTTGGGTCACATTGCATATTATACATATATTTTTAAAAATTCAAAACATCACACACAATTATATAAGATATTCCTTACTTACACTAGTACTCAACACTCACGTGGATAATGGGCGCAAATTGCACCGTTGTATGATATTTGTTCCTGTACCTAATCATCATAACTTCCCAGCACATACTATCAGAGCATCCTGTTCTCAAGTTTGTTTCATTATCTCCCATACCTAACCATATTATTAATTTCATGTATCAATCTTATTTCCCAAAATCAACCTCGAATGAATCTTTATCGTCTTTCATTTATATTTCCTGGAAAAAATAACGGACACGCAGCACTGAATAGTGGCAGTTTCTGTTTTTGTCCAAATAAATTTAGAAACGTTCATGCACTTTAATCGCCTCTCTGATCGGCTGCGATGTTTTGTTTTAATTTATAAACACTTATCGTAAACACAATCAGCATTTAAAAATCCACATTATTAATTTTTATTGATCCGGTTGACTCAGCAATAATTGGCTTTGTCATTTTCTTCCCACGAGTTGTTCGACACCCTTTTTGAGCTACTGTACGATACGTAAAAAGAAAGAAAAGTTTCATGTCGTGCCCATTCACAGCGACTTAAAGTTATTGTAACATGGGTGAAAATATGCCACCAACAAAATGATGAATAAAAAACTGTCATTCATGAATGTATTTAATTCATTCAACGAAGGCTAGAGGTTGAGTACAGTTACATTTCTGTTGTACATGTGTCTAACTCATATGTGTTAAGATGTTTTATTTACTCAACTAGGAGTAAATGTCATTGCATTCTTGTGTTAATTATAAGGCAATTGAAAACTAAATATAAAAAATGATGCGCATCAGGGTTGATTAGAATAAAGCATTTTTTATCATTCATGCTTCGATGAGTCTCGAAGCAAGGCAATTTTACTTACGATGAGGTTGGTTCTCTCATTGAGTATCGCGATTAACAGAATTATTAAATTTACGACAATGAGTTGCCATCTATTTCAAAACAGCAGTTTTTGATTCTCGCGGTCAAGGTAAACATTAGATTAGCGTTGAAATAGATATTTCAATCAAAGATTTGCGAATACTCAAAGCTCTCATACTAACTCCCATTGGATCACGAGAGATTTACTGGTGAATATTCTCTTGTTACTATATATGTAAAGTTTTTATTTTTTGTGTACTTGTAGCAAGTACATTTCTGAAGTACTAAATTTAAATATTAACAGCTTTTACGCCTTTATGTAATTCGGTTTTGCCATGCCGGTTAGCACTAAGCGGTCTACGGGGCAAGTTCTCTGAAATGTAAGTTGGTGTTTTGGACTCCTAGTTTCCCTGTACGCCTTACTTCCATCAATTTGCATGCCTTAACCGCGATCTCTTTTTTGTAGTTAACGCTTCTCATCTATATCCTGTTTTCATGTCCAGGGTTCCTGTGCAGGAACACACCTTATGTATAGATTTCCTGTTTCCTGTATTTCACACAAAATGGTCCCTCCTCTACGCTCTCCTGAGATCGTCCCTGCTGCGGCTACGAAGCCGTAATCAACAGTCATTTCTCAGAAATCACGACTTGAGGGTTTCTAGGTCCGTATAGTACATTATAGGGCGCTCAATATGGAAGGATATTTTTTAGACCTCATTTTTTACGACTACATACATCTACCAGGCCTCTCCTCCCTATGGGAGGGTAGCTGACAGCAAGCCACAATCATTTTTTATGACTAATAATGTAAAGTAAGAATTCAACCGATTTGCTTTAATTCTCAGAATAATTTAAAAAAAAGATTTCAAAGCTCTGTTTCAAATTAAGTAAAATCGCCCACACAAAAAACGATGAAGGCAACTGGGAAAATCGATATATAAAACAGCCAGTTGACGTCGCCTTGTCCTAAATGCACTACAAAAACTTTTAATGATTCAATTTAGGTCGAGTTAGGATAGGTTAGGTCCAGTCAGTATGTGATCTGTCAGCATAATTCAAATTAAGAGCAGTTTAGGCCCCCAATTAATAAAGCACGGCCTTCATACGCTGAAGTCCTCCAAATGTGATAGTTCTGAAATTGTTTTTACGTATACATACATGTATCGCTTAATTATACAACATAATACAATAACTCGGTACTCCAGTGCCACCAATTCTTCCAACATCGTCAGAAATATTACTTCCTTCGATTTACAAGAAGAGAACGAACGTGGAAGTACCAACACTGCTATCGCCCGCTTAGGTATTTATGGTAATGACTGGAAGCACACACCTATTGAAATGTTTACGGTCAGGATTAATTGGTGTGGACGACGCATTGCATTTACATGAAAAGGAAAGACTCGTTTCTGTCTCCGGAGCTCTGCTAAAATATTTTCCCTCCTTATTCACTAATCGCCGCAACTACTTCTATTTTAGGAAAACTTGATTCGCAAAACAATTCTAACAATTTTTTTCGAAATCAACGTGTCCGGTGAAGTAGCCTCAACTAAATAATTTGGTCAAAGTCTGATCCTAGGAAGGCTCCTTTATATCAGTTGAACATTTTTATTTTCAATCGAAGATCAACATAATTGCCCTACTCGAAAACACGCTAAGAACACTTTCATAAAAGAAGCTTACCATACCGGAGTGTACAATGAAAGAAACCACACACACTCAAAACAACTTTACGAAAAATTGAAGAAATTTAAAATGAGATCTATACACTGTGTGCACTTAGGCGTGTTAAAAAAAAAACATTTAAAAGAAATGACCCTTTATTTTTCAGGCATATTCGCATCTTTAGACTTCTTAGTCTTTTTAGATGTTTTAGCAGATTCTAAGGCTTTCTTAAATTTTTCGGACTTGATCACCTTTTTAGACTTGAGGGCTGCCGCGGGGCTCTCGGTAACTTTGGATTTCTGCACCAACGTTGCCTTTCTGGTCTTCTCAATTTTCTTAGCGCTGCCTTCAAGATATTCGTTCTTGATTTTCTTGAGTTTGGCGACGCAGAAGCCGTCCATGTTATTCTTGTGAGGGTAAATTCGCTGCATCAGCTCCAGGCTCGGGTGAAACCTGGCATGCAAGAGCAAATGTCATTTATTTCCTTCATAAATCATGGGCACACAAACTGATTATCATCAGCTCACAATCTGATTATCATGGGTATACAATCTGATGATCATGGGCATACAAACTGATTATCATGAGCATACTAACTGATTATCATCAGCTTACAAACTGATTACCATCAGCTTGCAAACTGATTATCATTAGCTTCTCAAGCAAAGAGCTAAGAAATGAGCGCCATCTGATTTAAAATATGAAATTCAATGAACTCTAATGCACAATGTGCACAATAAATTTTAGAGCCAAAAGCGAAGATCTTACCCTACTGAATTCCATTTGAACTTTCGAGAGATGCGGACTCAATGCAGCCCAGCTGCCTGACAGCTTAGCTGCATTGATGGCCATGCACTATACTTTCATTTGAAGTTAAGAAGAAAATGAAAAACTGAACATAAAACATTTTAAAAGAATTGGAACTACCTAATTCAAAATACACTTTTAGCAGTGATGAGCCGACTAAATGGCATCTGTAAAAATCGGCACTTGCAAAAATATCAGCAAAAATTGGTAAAAATTGCAGATTCCTTATCTCAAGTCAAATGTCATGGAAGAACACCCATCGCTGAATATTTCAAATTTTCCTTGTATTCAAGAAAAAATATCTCCTGAAAAACCTGAATTGCTAACATCTACAACCATTCAAAGAATAATGAACAAAGAGACTGTGCAAAATAAGACGAGGTTTCGTTGAGGTTTTATGCTTCATTTTATCGTCAGGATCTAATACTTCTGCCGATCGGAACTAATTGTCCCCAAGAAATTTTCAAGTTGTCTTAAAACAGAAAGATTTATCATGTTGTTTTACACTTATTTACTGAGGAGTATTTAAATAAATTTAAATTTCAGTACTCCTAGGTGCTCGTTTTTATCTTCTGCCACACTATCACTTTAATTCAACCCCACGGGAGAAGAACGAACGACAAAATGTCGCATTTCTACACCTCTTTCGACAGTCGCACACTCACTAATACCAGACAGACATCCCAGGTAACTTGTTGCAAAGGTTGCTGCCCTCACGTACAAAGTCGTCCAGAACTAGGGTAGGCCACTAAACAGAGGCAGCTGACCTGTGTTGCTTGAAGCTGGTGAGGCCCTTGGCGCCGATGTTGAGCAGCCCCGTGGGCACGAGCTTCACGGCCCGCTTCTTCAGCGCCGTGTTGATCACTTGCTCGTTCTCCTCAACCTGCGAGGTAACGTAGGGGTACATCGACAATGCTTTTCCACATGTGCATCAACAATGCATCTTTACATTAACAGCGCTTTTTGATGGATGTATCAACAATGCATCTTTACATCAACAGTGCTTTTTGATGTATCAACGATGCATCTTTACTTCAACAACGCATTTTGATGTATCAACAATGCATCTTTACATCAACAACGCATTTTGATGCAAAAATCATCAATGCATCTTTACATCAACAACGCATTTTGATGTAAAAATCCAATTTTTGTGTAGCGAAATTTGAATTTTGTCATCGAGTCTTTACATTTGCTTCAAGAATCATACAGCCAAGAAACATGGTCACTCGAAAAAAAATTTTTGCTCCAAGTGATAGCCTAATGTGAAGCTAACAGTGTAAAAATTACACTTTACAAATCATACATTCAATTAGGTAACCGGATTTTTTTTTTAATGTACACGAAAATGAACATCTCGGGTGCCGAGAAACCATTAACAAAAGTGAGAACAGTTAGACTAGGCTGATGCACATCACTAGTTCGATTGTGTACCGAGAACAAATACAAAAAAGTCAAATCATCACAGTGATGAGTAAAGACGGCAATGAAAATTAAAGAAGAAAATATTGTTTGAGTCAGAACGCTATGCAGCTACTCTAGATATTACCAAGCAGCAAGTGGCACTAGCGCGAATCACACGAATACTGATTCCCAATTTCCACAGCGCATAACAACATACATATTTACATTTAATGAAGTACATTAGTGCACTAGACGGCACGGCGCGATAGTAACATTTTGATGGCATGTTTATGAATGCACACAAAACTCATTTGAATGAAAGGAAAAGAAGTTACAAAAGCAAGGATTAAAGTAACTGAAGCAACCTGTACCGAGAAGCATTAAGACTCACGAGCACAGAGCAGGTGGAGTAGACGATGTACCCGCCGTGCTCGGAGTCAGCATCGACAGCATCAATGGCAGCGAGGAGCAGGTCGAGCTGGAGGTGCGAGCAGCGCTTGACGTCGAGCTCTTCCTTTGTGTGCTTCACGCGTGCGTCCTTGCTGATGATCCCCGTGCCCGTGCAGGGCGCGTCCAGCAGCACGCGGTCCAGGCTTTGGCGCAGCTTCTGCACATCGGAAACATCCTCAGTGGCGTACAAAAACATCCTCAGTGGCGCACAAAAACATCCTCAGTGGCGCACAAAAACATCCTCAGTGGCGCACAAAAACATCCTCAGTGGCGTACAAAAACATCCTCAGTGGCGTACAAAAACATCCTCAGTGGCGCACAAAAACATCCTCAGTGGCGTACAAAAACATCCTCAGTGGCGCACAGAAACATCCTTTATGGTGTACAGAAACATATTCAATGGTGCACAAAAACATCCTAAATGATGCACAAGAACATCCTCAATTGTGCACAACATCTTCAATGGTGCACAACATCTTCAATGGTGCACAAAAACATCTCCAACGATGCGAATTTCAGAAAACAGAACTATAAAATACGAGATACTCATCGAGATTTTGATAATTCGACTGCTCTTGCTGCTACGAACAGAAATTCCACGCAGGGCTAATGAAGCTCCACGACGACCCATCAACGAATGCACAATGAATGAAGTCTCTAATTACACAAAATGATCAACTACCGGGCTCATGTAAAAAAAAGTTGCCACGCACCTTCGCCACGGCGCGGCCGTCCATGGCCGTGATGATGGTGTTGGTGACGCCCATTCTGTGGATGTTGGCCGTCAGAGACTTCACTCTCTTCGGGTTGAAGTCGTTGCAGTACAAAACTCCCGTGTTCTTCATCATGCTTGCTGCATGCACAAACCAAAATTCATATTCGTTAGCCAGTACTAAAGAGCCGTGACGCACCAAATTCACATACGACATCAACTTGTATGGTATAACCGTGACATTTAAGACAGGAACAAAACTATGATCTCATATGCAGCCCATACTGGATGATCTGCAAGTAGCACACGTCACCTAAAGAAAATGTGCCGTCACCGTGACAAAAGTTGAGAAAGCCCACTAAATTTATGAAGGATAATGAAGTGCTCATAAATGAACAAGCACCACCGCGAACCTCAGGAACACAAAATTTCTAACAAGAACACAGCATCTCCCAACTTGATTCGCAATCCTATCTTAGTATTAGCGTCTTAATTCACTTGAACGCACGACATTGACATAACTGATCTCTAACTTAGATAAAGGAAAGGAGCTGCCGATGATTAATTATTCAGCAGAATCGTGAGGCTCACAACATGTAGTGGTGATGAAAAAACTACGAGTTGCATCACTGACGAGAATTGATAAACAACGAATATTTGTTTTTATAGGCATTCAAAATGCTAAGCCAACGACACTTCTTAATTTCAAATATATTCTAGCCCCAGTTTTCATCAACACAACTGTCAATCAGACAGAAAAAGCGCCAACTCTCGAAATTTCAATTTTCATTTTTTAATAGATTTGGGTTCTCTTAGATGTAAGACACCCTTTAAACTTTTAGTTGTTGTTCTGTTGTGGTGGTAGGAGGTTCTATTCACGTAATAAAAAAAACTCCAACCCCATAAAAATCAATAAAAAGAGCCCTCCTGATTAGTCTTGTGAAATTGACTTGGCGCTTTTTTATCTGATCGACAGATATGGCCAAACAAAGCATAATACTGTACATCAAGATATTTTATTCTTTAACAATAACTCAGTCAATATCATCATTCTTAAATAATGACTCAGTCAACATGCATTTCAGCTCGAAAAACATGCAATGAACATTCTCCCTATGACAACATCTCAGTCAGACCACACTGCCACCATTAAACCAGTTCATGGAAAATGAGAGTCAAGGCAAGTAATTAGAAGATGCGAGTGCTCACCGATATGCGTGGCCTTGCCGCCAGGAGCGGCGCACATGTCGAGGATGTGCTCGTGTTCCTTCGGCGCCAGCGCCATCACGGGCAGGAAGCTGGACGCGCCCTGCACACACACCAGACGTTGCATTAGTTCCTCGTGTGTTGGTGTAATTAGACCCTCGTGCGTTGGCGTCATTAGACCCTCGTGCGTTGGCGTCATTAGACCCTCGTGCATTGGTGTCATTAGACCCTCGTGCGTTGGTGTTATTAGACCCTCGTGCGTTGGTGTCATTAGACCCTCGTGCGTTGGTGTCATTAGACCCTCG
>JACJUY010000436.1:83501-93995 GCA_014220935.1 Platorchestia sp. MABIK | reverse complement strand
GTAATTAGACCCTCGTGCATTGGTGTAATTAGACCCTCGTGCATTGGTGTAATTAGACCCTCGTGCATTGGCGTCATTAGACCCTCGTGCATTGGTGTCATTAGACCCTCGTGCATTGGTGTCATATCATTAAACATTTTAGTGTCAGTAGATCCTAATACTTGTCTTTGTCAGGCTGGCAGGAGCACCGGTCACATGGCACTTCTCATTTTAAAGGTATTTTGACATCTGATCAGTACCAGAGTCCAAAATTGGGGTCTCAAAAATCAAATCACATGAAATATGCTACGTATTCTTATAGTGATGGAAATTCATAAACATGCTCACTTTTGAAGGGAGTTTTCATGAACCTGACTTTTAACGAATTAAAGATCCAATAGATAAGTATGCTTAAAATTCCCTTGCCACAATGAAAGTGTTCCAAAGAGAAGAGAAAGGAAGGCACCATTAAGCATGGAGTGAGGTCTCTATGAAAAAGGTGTACCCACCCAAGAACAACAACACATAGAAATAGTCGAGAAAGAAATTTTTGAAAAAAAATGAAAGCCGAAAAAGAAAGAGATACTGAAAAAGATATCAGTTAACAAAAAAAGATTGCCCTTAGCAAAACAAAAACAAAAACCCTTCTCTTCAACAAAAAAACGGTCTACCAAACTCAACTCAGGACCTCATATTTTCCTCCATGGGAACATAATTCACAGATATACAATACTTGTTTCTGCCTAATGTATTTGTTTTTCCCTTTTAACAAATAACAAGGAAAATTTTACAATCTAGATTTGATGTAAGTTTACGCCTCTGTAACCTCAACAAAGGCGTTCCAAAAAGAGGAAGAAGGAAGGCACCATTTAGTATGTACTTAAGGGAATGCAGAATCTATAGAATCAATGAACAGAAAGTTGAGACAGCAGTTCATGAAACTTAATAAAATGTAAGAAGGAAGTAATAGCTGCTGAAAAGCAAGACAGAAGTAAACCAAAAAAATCATGGTCCTTAACAAAAACAAAAAACCTATTCTTTTTCAACTAATGGAAGGCCTACCAAACCTTTAGCTTAAAACCTCACATATTCCAACTGGAAGTACCAATTCCCATTGGTACAATAGTTGTGTCCTCCTGAGGGAGAATTTGACAATCGGAAGTTGAGTAACCCCCAATACAACTCTAGGTATGGTCAACATTTCCAGTCATTTGAGTGAGCTTGTAATTGGAGAAACATAAACGCCAAAAATGAGTTACACTCAAAATCCTTCACTACCAATTTCACAAACACAGATACCAGTCTTTCGCAGTACATATTCATTTCAAAAAATGAAAGTTACTCGTTTTGTAATATGAACACGGTTCAATCAATATTGTACAACAAACTGAATTTTAACTACAGTTACCCACTTTTGTGTTATAGATCTTGACCTTTGAAATAGCGCAACATCTATCTCAGATATACATGAACGCTAAACATATTTAAAAAAAAAAAAAAGAAGTCTCCATCCAGGAACACCTAATTAAAAAAACATGCAACATAATGTCTTTGACTTTGACCAACAGCTTGAGAGATCCGAGCACAACACTATTTATTATTTCAGTTCATGCCACAGATTTTGCATGCATGTACTTCAATTTAATAGAATTTTTTAGGTTATGAAATAAATGAGTCTATTATGAACATGTATCTACATCAGCTGCCATGCAGTGCTGAGGTTTCAGAAAGGAATGAGACCAAACATTTCAATAACTACTAGGGATGACACACGTCGTTTGTAATCAATATATTCCAACCGAAAATTTGCGCAAAAAAAAAACACATGAATTTCATGAGTCTAAAGACAATTTTTCCACGTGTGTATAGAGACTTCATTAAATCTTGTAGCAGATCCCAAAAACTGCAACACAATCTTCTGAAAAATCATTTACCAAATTACATTCATTGAGTTTTTTACATGACTTTCCCTTAGATAAACCACAAATAATCCTACAAAAACATTGCAAAAGAAATTTTCATCACATCAGTGAAGTTTCAGCAGACACTCGTAATCTCAGAACAAGGAACAAATAACAACACAGGCACACGCCAAGTTGCACAGAGTGATGCATCCACACAGCTGGCACTGAGAGAGGAACACAGGCACACGGAGTGCAGCAGCCACACAGCCGGCGAGAGGCACAGGAGGACCGAGTTACCTGGAGAATGTACTGGCCAGCGAGGTACTCCGGCGTGGCGCCGAGCGGCACATTGGAGGGCACGCCGTACACCACAAGCCCCACCTTGCTCCACGGGATGGGCTCGCAGTTCACGCCGCGGTTGTTCAGGGCTTCCCTCACGTCCTTCCTGTAACACTGTGTGGGGCACTCTTATTATAGCTCACACCCACTTTCTTTCCAGCTCACACCACACACCCAATTTCTTTCCAACTCACACCACACACCCAATTTCTTTCCAACTCACACCACATACACACCCACTCTCTCTCTCTCCAGCTCACACCACAAACACACTCACTCTCTCTCCAGCTCACACCACACACCCAATTTCTTTCCAACTCACACCACATACACACCCACTCTCTCTCTCTCTCCAGCTCACACCACAAACACACTCACTCTCTCTCCAGCTCACACCACATACACACTCACACCACACTTCACTTCGTACCACTGATTGTAATGTACAACAAAACCCGGAATTTATTAGCTCAAATAAGGTCTACACAAAAAGTTGATTGATTGTAAGTTAGTTTTCAACCTCCTTTACCACAAAAAAAATGTTCAAAGAGAGGAAGGATGGAGGCACTATTCAGTATGGAGTTTTGGGAACGTGGAATCTATTCACGGGTGTCTTCCTGCACAGGATCCAAAGAGCTAAGAACCATTAAGTTAAGAAAAACAAATAAAAAATCAAGAAAACAGATGAAAAAGAAAATTCTAGGTGCTGATAAACAGGACAGCAATGAACCAAAAAAAAGAGGGTCAACAACAAAGCATAAACATTTTAATTTCAACAAAAAGAAACCTTACCTAACTCTCAGCTCAGGATCTCACATTTTCCCTTTGAGAGTGGTAATTTCCATAGAAAGAATAGTTGCATCTCCCCGAGGGGTTACACTAGTAGTACATTGCTACAACTTTTAACATGTTCACTGACAATTTATTAACAAGACTAGTAAATTACACAGCAGAAATCCCACAGCACGAACAAAATGTATCCAAAGCAAGAATATTTTAGTAGAATTAATTTCTTCAAGCAAAAAATACTTCCACCAACACCTGGTAAAATATAAAAAGTATTTTATTCACAGCAATGATGTTAAACTAGAAAGGTAATGAGAGAAGATCATTCATGAAGAGGATAATTCCAGTAAGCATCTTGAGCTACATAGAGAGAGGGAGGGACTTTCATCATAAATGTTATGAATTTGACCATTCAAAGCAAAAATAATTCATTTTTAAACAAAATTCAGATATATGTTCAAAGGCATTCAAAATTAACCCAAACATACTTCTTATAAAAAAATTCAATCAAGGACAAGATTTTTCAGGTGTGTATCGAGCTTGTGAAGAAGTTGAATTAAATTTTCTAACCAAAACATGTAACTCCCAAACGCCAGCATGCAGAAATTACATACATTTAAACATCACAAAGAAGAGATAACTTTCAAAAAATGTTTTTATTTTACACATCTAATGACAGTCATGCCTCATCCATGAAATTCCTCAAAAACTACAAACACTATTTTATAGCTTATTCATTTATCTTCATTAATGCTTTTAAATAATATTCCTCAATTAGGAGGTGCAATGTGTAAAGTTGGCCTAGATCCAGAGGAAATCTACCAGACAACTAAGAACAGAGCATGAAAAATAGTGCTAACATACGATGAATAAAATATGAGGCAATTATTTCAACTCACATCCCATCCCCTCGAATGTGAGATACATTCGTGTGCATTTTCTCTACACTCATTGTGAGCCAAATAGCTAGATTTTGCCCCATGTGACAAAAAGAAGCCTACCATAACGTATCCCGCACATGAGGAACAGACAACTATCAACCACAAGAGAGCCGAGCAACAACTTGTTTATCTCTTCATTCATTCAAAGTTAGTAGAATAACAATGTTTCTTCAGAGCTACAACTAAGCACAAGCACTCACACCTTCACAAAAAAATATTCTTTCAAGTGAGTATGACAAGTCCACAGCTTACATTCTACGTCAGTCTGATTTATTTTAAAACTCTTAACAACAAACCTTTCATCCAAAGACATAAAAAAACATTACCACATATATTATCATGCCAGAACATTATCATTAGAAGCATTACAAAAGAATTACAGCACAAAAGACAGTAAGAACTGCACTACACTACCTTGATAGTGTTTGCTCTGATGGTGACTGGTCTGTCAGATTGATTGGCCTCTAAGAAATCCATGAGGTCAGTGAGAGAGAAGAGATCCATGAGCTTCTCCAGGAGAAACTTGTTGTATGCGTAATAGAAGCAGAGGTCGGCTTTGAGGATAGCCAGGTACTCCTTCCGTGGTCGATTGTCTGGACAGCTCGTTCTGAGGTGGGACAACGCATGAGGCACATGGCAGATGGTGGGGACTGGGCAACAAATTCAAGTAAAGAAAGAGGAAGTACAATTCAAAAACCAAAACATTTAACTAAGAACACCATCAAGGAATTTCACTCAGAAATGTGACTCCATCAGTGACTTGCAAATTGTGATTTGGTGTCCAGAAAATTTAATGTGTAATTTAGATCGGGTATATGAATTCAACTAGGTATTACTAGGACAAACATAATCTCCTAATTACACATTTCAGCACCTACTGCCACAATACAATTGTACCCTGAGCTCACAGCAACTACATCCACATTCCCTTTCAACACTTAACATGAAATTTCTTTTGCAACGAAGTCCACTACTGGACAAGAAAAATTAAAAGAGCTTCTAAAAATTTTCTAACAAAATGTAAAAAAAATAAGAATGTGGTTCAGAACTATTGACAGGAATCTTTCAATATTATCAAAGTAATTGCACACACAACCTACAGTACTGTATGACGCGCAATAACAACAAACCTGAAATTTTCAAGAATAGCAATGACAGCCTTGGCCCGTGCAGCAGATCTTTTAACATTAGGAACATTAGCTATCTCTTGCTCCACAGCTGCAAGAGATGGGATGGTCTCTTCTTCATCATCTTCATCATCCTCACCAGCAGTGGCAGTAGGCACTTTCCCCGTCTCCTTCTCGAGCTCATCTGCCTCACGCTCAGCCGCAGCCCTGGGCAAAACAAACATCTATTAGCCTGTCTTGCATGCTGGGAAGCCTCAATACAGAACAAGTAAAGCAATCAATCTGAATTGAAATTTCTTTAGCTACATTTATGACAACATCTATATGAATGCTTGAAATTTTCATTTTAGTATCATCCCTGGCACTAGACTGGAAGACAAAATTCAGACCCAGGCAAAAATGAAAATAAATATTTTGTGGCAAATACCATAACTGGATCCTGATTGAAGGTTAAAATTTTATTTGCTACAATAAAAAATAAACCTTGTTTCTGTTAGATTATCTTTTTTGTCAAGGATAAAAAAATACTGAAAAGAAGAGTTCCAAACATCACATGCTAAATGCATTTGAAGAAAACCATTTAGAGAGAGCATTTGTGAAAGAATTCAGATAAAATGCACCATCTACAAGATATATTTGGGAATGCCACAAACATTTCAAAAAGAAAGCAGTCCGTAAGAGCAATCCAATTAACAATGCAATGAGTGTATAACCTTTGTGCTGAAGATCTTAGTCAAACTGCACCATTGTTATCGTATGTGCTCATCACTTCATCAAAATTAACACTTCAAATATCAATTAAAACAAGAGAAACACTCACTGTAATCTCAGAAAATCAAATCATAATTAGTTCTTGAACTTTTTACCAACGATATTCTAAAGGGATTCATAACTTCTCAAACTCACTAAGTCCACTACGAGACATTTTTCCTGAAGTCTCACTTACCATCCTTCTTCACCATCAGAAGAATCACTGTCATCCTTGGGCAAGCCTTCATCTTCATCATCGTCATCATCTGAGCCGAACAAAACATTGCCGCCACCTTGATGTTCACCATCACTTTCAAATTCATCATAACTTTCCATTCCACCATCATCTATCTCGTCGTAGCTCTCCATGCCATTTTCTTGATGGTCATCCCCATCAGAATCATTTTGACTGTCATCTAATACACTTTCATTTTCACTTTCCACAGCTCCATTTTCATCTTCCTCCTCTTCTTCTTCCCCCTCCTCTTCTACTTCATCTTCACTCTCAGCATCAGGGTCCACAAAACTGGCAGTGTCAGATTCTTCTTCCTCTCCTTCTTCATCATCATCATCTTCTTCACTGTCAGATGCTTGAGAAATTTGACGTTTTTGTACCTGCGGCCTGCCATTGATTTGAGGACCTGCAAAGTCATAAAACATGAGCGTCATTCCATTTTATGTAATTATACAACCAACCTGATAGAATAAGCAACTGGATTAACCCAAAGCCATTGAATATGCCCAGAAATTCAAGAAGCAATGTACAAAATGCAATATAAAGCAGTTCAGTTTAATTACACATAATCATCAGTTACACCTAAAAGTTTTCTTGATATTACTCATTATGGACTGGACTACAAAATTGCAAATATATTAAAAGCATTTATTCAAGACTATACTTGTACATAGTATATACCTGCTCCTTCTCTTTACTCCATGATCTTATTTATTTGCATAAGCCATGGAATGACACTTTCATCACTGACTACACTCGTTCGGTTTTCATTCTGATTGAGTGGGCAAAATTATTATCTGTACCATCCCTTACAAACAAAAAAATAAACTGAACACAGTAAAATCATTTATATTTTTATTTCATAGTTCATTTAAGGTGATTCTGAACTAAGATTGGTAAAGAATTTTTCTCTCTCTAAGAAAGACACTAAAAACATTTTTTAAACATAGCACAACCAACAGTATTAGATAATTTATGATTTTCATGTTTAGTGTTTACATTGGATTATAAGTCCAAACACCCTGGGCATAGAAACAGCAAGATTAAAAGAAGTTTATAAAGGAAGATAAAATCAAAGCAAAATTTAACAGGTACTAAAAAACAGGACAGCAATGAATTAAATGATGATGGTCAAAAACAAAACTAAAAATATATTGAACTCATGACCTCATGTCTTCCTCCTTGAAGCACTAATTCCCATAGAAACAATAGATGCCCACAGAAACAATAGCAGATCTTCCAAAGAATGTTTCCCATGTTTACAGAAATTGGCAAAAGAAATAAGAGAATACCAAATATAGAGCCCTATCTTAATTACCATCAAACTTTGCTTTCTTGCGCTGGCTTGGAGTTTCAGATTTCATCTTCCTCTTGGAGAGCCTTTGCCTTTGACGATGGGACAATTTTGTTTGCTCTTCTTCATCTGCAGAAGTAGGGAAGTTAAATTAGAATCAAAGCTTAAATAGAACCATAAAAAGCAATACTTCAGTTTTACACTGCCAGAATTGGCCACTATTATACTGTGAATATCAACCATTTCTACAACTCAAGCAGGCTGATAACCATTTGGTTCATTCAACAAAAGAAACTTTAGAAATAGACAAATTACAAAAATATCAAGCATCAGTGACATGTTTATTTATCCCTATATTTTCACATGTACTTTCTCTACATAGCGATCATCAATTTTACTTAGACTACACTAATTTTAATTATTTGCCTCAAAAATACTGGGTATCAACCAATACATATACAAGGGCACAAGCTTATCTTGCTCATAGTTACAAAATTTGAATCTTTGTTCTCAAGACATTGGTAAGCACTGAAGTAATCCTTTAGTAACATGTTGGAAATTTTACAAAATTAGTTCAATTAATCCCAGAGTTAATCCCATTTAATACGAGTTATATAATGATGACAAATTTTGGTTGTAGGACATAAGTTTGTTCATACTGAAGTATTTTCTCCCCCTGAAGGATTAATGCAGAAAAATTTAGAGACGTTGCAAATTCTGTCACACAGATATGTTCATCACATGATTCTACATCCCCCTGGGATGCTGATAACTGCTACTATGTATTTCCTAATTTTATCAAATTATTTGTCTCTCAGATTCAATTAAATGCAACTTAGGAAAACAGTTTCAGAAGATATTTTTCAGAACATAGGTACTCCTGCAATATTAAAAACTTACCTCCTTGTAATTTGGGGAATACCAGCTGTTTCTCCAACTTCCTGGCTTTTGTTTTGGAGATAGCCTGAGGCTTCCCTTTTTTCTGATTTGTCTTGTTCAATTTTCGACCCATAATTGCAAAAACTTCAACACACACTCAACTTACTGAACTAAAACTACAAATCTGCAATGCAATTTAATGCCAAAGAAACAAAAATGTTGACAGTGACAGTATCTGCAATAATATACACAATAAATTTTAATATGAGTTCAACATCTTGCAAACCCTGAGTGACATATAGGTATATATTAGGGTGCTTTATCACATCAACTTGCTTATGAAATATTTTTAAAAAATGCAACACAAGAAGTGGAACTCAATAAAAGTGGAAATACCCAGGAATCAAAGAAAAACTACAATGGAACAGGAAATGATTCAAATCTATGTATTTGGAACAAATTAGTATTATCAGAAAAATAGTGGTGAAATAGGAATAAAATTGCAAGGAACCTGAATGATGAGATAGCAAGAATTTTGTGTAATGTAATAGAGCAAGAGATAACACAAATAAAGAGCAAAAGAGCTGGAAAAATAGTATTTACCAGAAGAATAACAAAACAATAGAAGAGAAAAGAGTTTGAACATGCAAAATTAAACAAAAGACACATGGCATTGTGCATGGGATGATGACAAGGAGGCAAAGAGAATGATACAGGAGCCCAGAGAAACAAGTAAGAGGCATCTAGTTGAAGAAAATCTATGAAAAAAATTCAGATATAGCAAATGACAGGCATGAATTAACACAAGGCAATAATAGAGGTAGTAAAACAATATTATAAAAATTACAAGTAATCAGACACAAAGTTAAAGTGATGGTAATGTGAAGAGCATTTATAGACTATTGGTAAAGAAATTGATCCAAGAATGAACAGATAACATATGAAGACCCAATGATTATTAACATAGGTGAATTTGAGCTGTATGTGAAAGATGTTATTACAAGTGGAATTGAAAAGTTTTGAAAATGAAAAATTGAAAGGCTAATGGTTCTGATAAAATTGCACCCAAGTTTTACAAACACTGGGACAGATAAATCTGATTCATTATTAACTTAAGAACCCTCTAAACACGCAGAACTGTGATCTAACCATCTTCATAATATAGTCATTACATAGCATAAATGAAAAAGGAAATGTTTTGTATTTATTGTCTTATGCCCAAAAAGACGATACAAGCAAACGAAATTGACAGGCTTTCAAATTTATCTCCAACACAAAATAGAGATGACAGATGTAGGCATGCAAAGCTAAGTTTCCTAACAAGAGTATTACAGCAACTTGAACCATTGTTTTCTTAATCATTGTATCTTAACAAGAAATGATCCAAATATTTGCATTGCATTAAAAGTTAAATTTTGACAAGTATTTCACTGCAAGCAGCATAATTAAGCAGTATTTAATGCTGAATGCATTTACCAATAATTGAAATTGTGAAGAGGCTTAACAACAGAAGCCAACCACAGACATCAAAAATGGATTCACCATTGACAAAAGCGAATATGATGCAGAAACTGCATTTTGTATTCCCTTGCACTTTTAAAGGTATAAGCAAGAGAAGCAACAGCAAAAAATTGCATCATTAGTGGTCTCCTAAATACAAATTATGAAATTCATGTTTTTGTAGCATATTTAAGTTGATATCCCAAGTTATGTATCATAATTATGATTCAATGCTTGTCAGTAATATGGTCAACCATTACATGGAAAAAAAGTAGTGTCCACTTGAAATTTCATTGAGGGTACCATCCGGGATTTTGACCTTTTTCCGTCAGATTCACTTGAAAATTGGTTAGTATATGTATTTTTTGAAAGTAAACCTTTTTTACTCATGTCATTTTTTCGATTTAGGCCATATTTTTTTGTTTTGAATAAAAAAGTTTTTTGATACATTTATATGTAAATTTCAAGATGTATCTCCTCATTGAATTTTGATGCTAGAACAAAACCAAAGACAGTTTTAGAATCCTTGGAACATTTCTAACAAAAGTTATCGACTCAATTTGAACATTTTGAAAAAAATTTTTGTGATATGCGAAACTTTATAGTAACATTTCAAACAATTATTTTTGGGTTTGGATCCATTTAAATTTTTTGGTTTGTAACATTTGACTAATTGAGTTGATAACTTTTGTTAGAAATGTTCCAAGAATTCTAAAACTGTCTTTGGTTTTGTTCTAGCATCAAAACTCAATGAGGAGAT
>JACJUY010000436.1:58555-83184 GCA_014220935.1 Platorchestia sp. MABIK | reverse complement strand
TTTATATGGATCCAAAACCCAAAAATAATGGTTTGAGATATTATAAAGTTTTGCATTACACAAAAGTTTTTTTTTAAATGTTCAAATTGAATCAAATAACTTTATTAGAAATGTTCCATGGATTCTAAAACTGTCTTTGGTTTTGTTCTAGCATCAAAATTCGATGAGTAGTTACGATTTGAATGTATCCTTTTCCGACACAAAAAGAAACACTCAATTTTTTATGATTTTGGCCCCCCCCTGGGTGGGGTTCTGATGTCCGTAGCGCCATAATATTTCATGGCACAATAACAAATAGCCTAAGAATCCTTTTTCAACAAAAAAGAAACATACCCAATTTTTTATGATTTTGGCCCCCTTTGGAACCCCCCCCTGGGGAGGGGTTCTGGTGTCCGTAGCACCATAATATTTCATGGCACAATAACCCATACCATAAGGATCCTTTCTCGACAAAAAAAAATTTGAGTCAGGGGTGCCGCGGGGGCCCAATTTGGCCTCGGATGGTACCCTTAAGAAGAATGGTAATGTATCAGAACAAATGTAATCAGAAATTTTGTATAGAGATAACCAGTGGTATTTTTCTGGGCCTTTCATATGTCATTTTGTGGGTTCTTTCAGGTAAAATCTGTTTTTTATAGTTTGGTATGCAATGTGCAAGAGCATTCCTCTTCATTATTTGCCATTAGCGTTTGTTTTTATTTTACACATTTATTCTGAACTCAAAAACTTTGCACTAGGTTTCTCTTCTGATTATCACATTCAAATTGTTTTCTTTTTTGATGTATTTGAGTGTATTTTAATTATCCCAACTTGCCTCACCCACATGTTTATTTAGACTGTAATAGATGAATGTTTTATTTTGTTATTACTATCCTTACGTTGATCATACTTAACACGTTCACTACGGTTGCTATTTTAGCAGTCTTTCCTTAGCGACGGTTGCAATTGTTCACCACTGTGTGCGTTTCGATATACAGTCGTACCTCGGTACTTGACCAAATTTGTGCTCGACCAAAAAATTCGAGTAGAAAAGGCATCGGACCTCGAACAGATTTTCGGTACTCGGTTAGCCGAGTCGACCCAAATGCGGTCCTTGGCCCTTCTTGGCCAGCGGGTAAGCGTCAGATCGACTCGGACCGCCAGCGGAGTAAGACGTACGCAGTTTTTTCGAGTGTTTCTTCCCAGATTTAAACTTCTTCATATTGCTCTAGCCCTTAGGTTTCTAGGTTTCGGTGTTCGAACAAATCGGTGCTCGACCACCACCTCAGAACGGATTATGGTTGCGTACCGAGGTACGACTGTATACCCAAACTTTTTTCCCAATAAGGGATCTAATTACAACAATTTTTTTACATTGTTTCAGCCTTTTCTAAGCACAAACGTGAAGATAATTACATGAGTTTCATGAAATATAAAGGTGTGACATTGATTTTTAGAAACTAAGAAAAAATGAGCAGTGGTACACATATGTACCAACACGTAATGAACGTGTTAAGCAATGTAGGACTTTCACTCTGTATTTTATTTTAAGTAAATCCTTTCATTTATTTTCTTCATCTATAAAGAGCCTAAATTTCCTCTTTGGTACCTAATTTTTGTCCCACTGTAAGGATGGTTACCTTCTTTTCAAAGTACCGTGACAAAAAGACAACCTACTGGACAATTTGCAAATTAACCTAACCTGACCTAACAGTCTCAGAAGCTAACCTTAAGAAACCTAGTCTACCAACTCTTGAGAAAAAAAGAGCTTTGCATAAAAATATATAAAATTTAGTGGTCAATATTTACTTTAATGCATTCACAGACATTAAAAATTTGCTTCCCAAGAATCACCAAAAGAGCACATTTAAGAACATTTTACATGAATGACATTTTGCTAACTAATGCATAATTTTTGAGATATAACAGTAATGTTTAGGAAGGAAAACACTATATAGCCAGTTGCGTAATAGCCATTATGTTGGAACACGCGCAGATTCTTGACGGGAAACATCAGCCTAGGTATGGCTAAGTTAAATTAAGTTATTTTAGGTTCATTTATTAAACTAACATAATCTCACCTTTCGTTATGTCTACCGTATTATAGCATATATACGTATGTGTTTTTTCACTTTTATATACTTATTATTATTATATAAGAAAATTTTAGCCTTCCTTAACCACAACAAAGATGTTCCAAGAGAGGAAGGCACCATTTAGTATGGAATTGAGGGAATGTGGAATCTATGCACAAGGTGCACAGAAACAGTAAGCTGAGAAAGAAGTTCATGAAACAAGAAAAAGTTGGAGAAGAAAGTAGTAGGTGCTGAAAAACAGGACAGCAGTGAACCAAAAAAGATGGTCCGTAACAAAACAAAGCCTATTCTATTTCAACAAAAAGGAAGCTTACCTAACGTTTAGCTTGGGGCCTCACATAGTCCCCCTAAGAGTGCCAATTCCGATAGATACAGAAGTTGTATCCCCCTGAGGAGAAACTTTTATATACAACATTCTCATAACTGAAAAATTTGAATAACTTGAAAAATACACATTAGGAAGCAAAAGGTCATTTGTATAAAACGTTCTTAAATGTGTTCCTTAACCGATTCTTGGGAACAAAATTTCAAAATTCCATCAACACATTAGAGTAAATATCAACCAATTTGGCTATTTAACATTCCGATGAAAAGGCCAAACCTTCTGAACTGCTGGCTAAAAAGTTCATGAGCAAATTCCTAACCTATACATGTAAATGTAGTGCAAAAAATTAATTTTCAATCATCATCATCATCATCATGAATGCAAACAACTACTAAACAGGGAAGAATTTCAAGGAACTTTATTATACCTAGACACAATGGCAAATTGAAACTAGAAGTACCTGTCAAGCAAATTTCTGCGAACTATTTCAAAGTACCCTACAATCAAAATTGACATAAATTAAAACAAATACAATGTAAAATTAGTTTCTAGAATGTTTTATTATAATACAAATAATAATGATGCTTATTACATGCATTATTCCTTTTTAAGAGGCAGAATGAACTTAAAATAGATAGAGCATCGCAAGCCTCATCCGACAATGTTCATTCAGTAACTGATCTCCAAGACTGCTGTCCACGACTGACTGCAAAGTTTCAAATGAATGTCATTCATCTTAAAAAGACAATTTTATAACATATATCTTATTTTAATTAGCCTTCAAATTGTTTCAATAGGAAAAAGAAACTTTCAGCTTTATGATAAAGTGAATTTTTACTAACAAAATCTAGTGAATCATTATTGTTCCCTGTGAATGAGCCTGGACTGAAAAATCCCAGTGTTTTCAAAGGGGACAAATTGCTATTCGACCAAGTTCCAGACACAAATTCAGCTCTTGCTTCAAAAATGATCTACACTACGGATCTCCCATGCTGCAGCTTGAACGCATAGTAAAGCTTGCGATGTGCTGTGAAGGAGTTATTTTATATATACCTTTTTTCATTAAGAGTATGCAAATATTCACATAAAATTTTGTTTTGGAGGGCATTGTTTAAGACTTTTAATTTTTTTATAACAATTTACTGGTACCATGAAGTTGAAGGAAACTAATTTCCGTCAATCAATATGGTAACTTAAAACAAAATGTTAGGCATCATGAATAAAAATGTGATTTATTCAAAGAGTAGCATTCAAAATGGCATTGGATATCTCCAGTAGATATTTGGGAATGATTTTCTTTCTTTGTTCACATTCATAAAGAAAATATAAAGAACAGTTTTTGAGTATCCAATACACAAAAAGAATAACTACCTATGTAAATCTTGAAATGCATCACAAAGGTAATTGAAATATTGATATATGTAATTGATTGCAAATTAAAAAATTATTTGAGGTCTGATAAAACTACTCTACTTAAGTTTTTTGCAGGATATTTCAAGAATTAGAAGTTGCAGTTATGGTAAAATACAATATTTGACTTGGCCCACTTGTGTTCAGTGAAGCCAGTTGATAAATTTCCTTACATGATATATGTGAGTCATGACAATAGATTTGAAATTCCGGTTACAAAGTTGAAAAAACATTTTCCTACATTCCTGTTTCTGTAGTTGTTCAATATCAGAAAAGTAAAATTGCTTTAAATAATGCTATTAATGACTATAAATATGCTTTTCAATCTGTTTGGAAACATTGAGTGTTCCATTTATAATTTCATTTATAATTACAAGTAACCAACTATTGTCAAGGTATTGGAGTCATTGCTCACTGTTCCGACAAATCCTGTCAGTTAACTATTGAATGTTCAAACGTGTGGGTGTGCTGAAACATTTTTACTTACTCATATCTGAATCAGTAAGCTTACCAATTGTAGTTATTAACCTCTTTTATTTGTAACTAGCTGGTGTTTCAAGAAGGTATCTTATAGAATGTGCAGCAATTATGAAACTAATGTGAAGATTTACACTTTTTATTTATGTTTATCACATGCTGGTGTATTGCCTAGTGTTCTGAAAAACCATAATGAAAATAAAAAAATATCATAGTCATGGGGGTTTGAAATATCGTAGTCATGGGGGTTCGAAATTCAGTCATGGTAGTTTTGCATATTTTGCAATTTCATTTCAAGACTAATTTAGAGGAGCACAATAATTTTACATGGTAGAAGAAGATTGAAAAGCTCATTATTTGAAAAAAAAAATAGAATTCCTACAGAGATTTACGGTAAAATTTTACTTTAATGCACTCAAAGCTTTAATAATTTAGTTCCTTATAATCACTAAAGAAACATTAAAGAACATTTAACCGGAATGACATTTTGCTCACTGATGCATAATTTTTTAGTTATTCAACTTTGAAGTTATAAGAACGTCGTTTATGAATGCAAACAAACGAACACATATATAAGTCATAATACGGTATTGACATAATAATAGGCAAGGTTAGGTAAAGTTAGGTTAATTAAGTGAACTAACCAAAATAAACCTGAAAAAACTTGTCTTAGCCATACTAAGGCTGATGTTCTCCCACACAGAATTTGCGCGCGTTCCAGCAATGCAGCGTTTACGCAACCGACTATATAATGTTACTCTTACCTAAAAATTTCTTATTTTAAATCTCAAAAATTATGCATTAGCGAGCAAAACGTCATTTACGTAAAACTAAAAGCTCTTTAAATGTTTTTATTTCGACATATAGGAACAAAATTATTAAAATCTTTGAGTGCATTTAAGTAAAATTTAACCAGATTTACAATTTAGTACTGCCAAATATGATGATGAGATAAGAAAATCAATATTATGTATTATGGATGCAAAATAGCTATTTATCGTTGCTGTAGCTTGCTTTTATTACTTCAAAATTTAGCTGAATTCAATCATTGAGCAATTGAAAAAAATTCAATCATTTGCCATTAGTTAGCCTCATAAGTTATCCAATGACAATTAAATTAACAACTAAACACATTTTTATAACTTCTATTGTTTTTAATCAAATGAATTATTCTACATGATCAGATTTTGAGGTCTTTTAAAAGTAAAATGATCTTTGGAAAAAGTGAACTAAGTGCCCCTGTGATGAAAAAATTTTCAGATTTTCAAATTTGTGTCCTTCAATTCTGAAATTAAATCCTGCATACTGCAATAAAATTTCTACTTAAACATTATAAACATCATTATTAATATGTACCACTTTAGTTATTTTATCAAATGAGCTGAGCATTCACACTGTTAGTCTCACTGCTATTCACTAACTCCATTCAAGTCAAAATTGCAGCTTATTTAATTTTCAAAGTAAAAATCTAAACTAAAACAGAAATAACCATTCACTTAAACATCAAACTTCTACAAAAAATACAATTAGCTAGTTCAAGCAGGAAAGTTTTCATGCTCAGCATGTTGGCTTGGCCATATCAAATGTGATTTGAAAATAAAATTTAGCATATCAGAGATAGGAAGGAATACATGCCAAATATCCTTTCAAATTTTAAAAAAGATTGATACAACAATGATACTAATCCAACAATTAAAATATTTCTGATAAATAATTAAAATATTTACAATAATGTAAAACGAATTTAAATATTTAGGATTGTGATTATCTAATGTAATGCATTTGAACACGTGGCCTAAAATAAATTCTGAGAAAGAGTCAATTTTGGGGGCCAAGACTTATTTGAAAACAGTTTTAAAGGCCTGCCATTTCAGCGCTGACGATCGAAGTTCTATCTAGAACTAAAACCCATAAGGTACACCTAAAATCAAAACACCATGTTGACAGGAACATACTGCAGTTGATGATGTATTTTAAATTCCACCAAAAGTTAATTTGGCACATGTGAAAGTCCACACGAGAAAATAGTTTGTTTCACAAATTAACTTAACAAAAGTATCTCACTTTTTTCACATAGAACCAAACTTCCCAACCAGCAGCGGTTATGTTTATGCTCCAAAACAAAGTCCGACTTTGATTCAGACATTGAAATCTAAACTCGGAAAGTAGAAAATAGGCGACGCTAATACGTCGAGATTTTGAATTCTAAAAAAGTTAATCTATAAGCCCCTAAGAATTTCTGGCAAGTAATTTCAATGAGTTGCTGTAAAAATTGTATATCATTTCCATTTTAGAGCTCAAATATTTCGTTAAAATTCAGGGGAAAAAATTTAACAGAACACTCTTTAAATTCAGAACACTTTTAACAGCAGCTAGCAGCCATAAAGATCGACAAACTAAAAAAATTAAATACATGTCGTTTTCAAACATCATTTTTTATGAGCGATAGGAAAGATAAACCTCTAACTATTGGGCTACCACTAAATCCAACGAGACGTCTGATGAAGAAAATGTTTATCAGAATATTAAACTGAGCTTTCTCTCACCACATTTGTTTTTTATGCTTATCTCGTTCTTAGTTAGAAACTGAAGTAGACCAAGCTATTTACCATGGTTTCCTGTAAAATTTGTTCATCTCTTGATAGGTTGCGTAAAAGCCTAGCGGCTTATTTATCACAATGCTGATATTGTTGTCTGTTAGATATTAAGAACATTTTTATGTTGTACGTGAAACAATGAAGATGCTTTCTTTTCAAATCCATTGCTTTCAATTAAATTCAAACTGTTGCAAATCTTTTAACTTTTCAAAGTCACTACGACTCCTGATCACTGAATAAATGCTGAGTGGTTCGCACTGTAGAACGCATTAAATCAGCGTTCCATGAAAGAAACATAATTTCTAAAGTAATTGGCACGAAGCATTTCAAAACCTGTGTTGATTATTGAAAACTGTATTGCATTTGTCTCTTTTGAGCATCTGATTGCAACATCTGATTTTGGGATCATCGAGCGAAAACTTTGAAGTGAGTTATACCGATTGCGAAAATATTTATGAACTGTACTTAAAAAACACACGTTCATGAGCAGACACGTACAACTCTACGTACACTTGATATGATTGCGCTCAATTTGGGAAACCTGTTGCAAATACAAGTCTGAAATACTGTTAAACAGAACAATAAGTGAGCCTTTCAAGGTGTTAGGCTGATGGCTGCATCCCCCTCAGAGGAATACAACTGTTGCATTTATGGGAATTAGCGCACACAGGGGGAAAACGTGTGATCCTGAGCTAAAAGCTAGGTTTGCCTTCGTTTTGTTAAAATAAAATATGATTTTTGCTTTATATCGGATCATCTTTTCAAGTTGTCCTGTTTTTCAGCACCTTTGGCTTTCTTCATCAACTCATATCTTGCTTCATAAACTTTTTTCTCAGCTTACTATTGCTATTTGCTTGATGTTTTGTATGAGAACACACTGTGTGCGCAAATTACTCATTCCCAAGTTCCGTCATTCTAAATGATGCCTTACTCCTTCCTCTCTTTGGGACATCTCTCTAGGGTTAGGGAGGCTTAAATTAACCTCTCTAATTTAATCTGACAGTGGCACGAGCACTGCGACTTCTATTAGTAGTTGGGTGTGAAACAAAAAATATGTTAAGTTTTTCCCTTAATATCATAAAATCATATGTACAAAGGAAAAACGCTTGGAAAGGCGCAGATTTTTTCTCCTCATATATTCACGTGCACAAACGAAAAATGTTGAGTTTTACATATGCAATACCTATCAAAGTAATGGGCAGAAAATTATAGTAGTGAGCACTTGAGGATGAGCCAACAATGTTAATCCTAGTCACGTGGCGCTAAATGAATTATCCCGTGTTCAACTTTCTTCTAGCGTGTGATGTTACGAATCTCTCGAATTTAAATGCGATGCTTTCCTGCATTTACAGTTTCAGACGCTCAGGTGCGCATTCTATTCAATGAACAATACTTTAAAACGTATCATTTGTTCTCAATGGGGAATCAGTCCGTCTGATAGATTTTTGTGTTTTTAGAGCTATTAAAGTTTTAAATTTTATCTCAATACCCGTAGGATTTGTGTGAGCTGCACAAATCAACGTGGATCGTGTAATCGCTGGATGAGCATTTACGCTCAACCATCAAACGATTCAAATGATAATAATACTTTTAAGTAGTTGGGTAGTTGAGCGTAAAGGTTCATCCAGTGCTTAATACAAACGATCCATATAGATTTGTATGGCTCTCACTAATCCAGCAGGTATTAAGATAAAATTAAAACCATAATAGCTCCCCAAAAAATAAATATCTTCAGATGGATTGACTCCCCATTAGGCCTCAGCCTTTGACTCGAACTCTTTTCCTGGGGCCAGATTTAGGAAGCCTACCATTCGTTTTCTTTGAAAATTAGTTTGAAATATGAACTTATTAATACTCCAAGCTTCACACTCGAAAATATCTCAACGGAAGGCTAGAACATCTCATTAAATACTCACATGAAATGTTAGAAAATGACAATATCTACGTAATTTAAAATACGGCAACACAGTGACGGCACTCTATGGGCTGTACGGTCACAGTGTTATTTGGAGTTAAGATATCTCGAGATACTGTAACTTTTAACACTTGATACGTGTATATAAAGGGCGATCATAGCTTTCAATTACAAAATTAAGATGTTAATATGATACGTTCTTACTTTAACTAAATCCTAAAATGAATAAAAATTGCAGTTTTCCTGTACAGAACCGTTTGCAAGCCCGTTTTAAGAAATTAGTTTTCAAGTAAGGTTCTGAAAACACTGTTAGATTCATATCATATAATTATTAAATGTATTTTTCTTTTGATTTCTTACCTAGATGTGCATTACAGAATTAATAAATTTATTTCCTCCCTCAGGTCTATTATCTAGCCTAGTATCATGCTCGTAATATTCATCAAATGTTTTCAGATAAATCGGATACGCAGAAGTTGCCTCCACGTAATGAGCACTTCCTATTTTGGAGAACTTGTGTTCGTTTTCTGTTAAAGTTAGTGTGATGAATTCTTAGGGTTCATATATGTTAGAAGAAAGAGAGAGAGCAATCAATTGATGATCATATGTTCCGAGCGTGTTCTAAGCCCTTAAGTATATGCCTTGTTAGTATAGTTGGAGAGCTTCTCAGTACTTGAGTAGCTAGGAGACTTTGGTATCGAGCAGCCGAACAGGATATAACCAGTTCCTTCCCCACAGTTCTTGCACCAGCACTGCAGCAAGAAACCGGTGTGAGTGTCTGTGTGCGTGTGTGTGTATGCACCAAGATCGAATCATAGACGAGATGATCGTTCTTGAACGCCAGAGCTGAACAGAGGTTGCTGGTGGCAACTAGATAAATAGAAATAAATCTCAATACCAGCGACAGGATCAGTCTGCTCTATCGTTGCTCACTAGTCAGATCAGAGACGCCATTCATAGACGGAACTTGAGCTTTGGGTAGCCGAAAGGTCCTAAAGGAGATTTAATCGCTAGTATAAATCAGATTTTTCCTTACGGGTCTCATATTTATATTTTAAACATGAAACCAAAGAGAACGCAAAAAGTGAACACAAAAATAATGAGAAACTCAGTTTCCTGGAAGAAAAACAGCTCAATTTCAATAAAGAGTATACAAAACCATAATTGATTTTTTAAAATGTCTTCATAAAAAGATCTTTAATAGGATTCCATTTTATCCCATGTCCGAATAATGCAGACGAGAATACCAATGGGATGTGAACCCCGTGATGTTTTCTTTGCTGTTGTGTTGTTCCTTACGATTACAGTGAGCTTGACTGTCATTTTCAATATAGTAGGAGGTAGGTTGTTTTTTATTTTTTATTCTATATATATATATTCTTATATTCATTTTCAATCAGTATATATATTATTATGTGTGTGTACGTATGTAGGTATATGCATATCTACATAAATAGATATAAAGGTTTCTATTTCCGTTTTTTACGTGAAAACAATTCGGTTAAATTAATTTTATTGCACTTGCAAAATGATTGAAAAATAGATCTATCACTTCCCCAGAGGGCGTTTCTGTGAATAGGAAAAATGAAAAATACAATTAAACAAGTGAAATAAAGCACAATTTGAGCAAATGAATAGTGGTAAAATTATCTTTCTGTCCGTATGTTGAACAAGCTGTGAATTTTTATTTTGATAATATCTTTGCATACGCATTTCTGCCAAAAAAAAATTAGTAGAAATTTGCTAATTATAAGTGATATCCGGCTTACACTGCATCTCCATTTTATCCCATGTCCGCATTATGTTGCAGAGAATACCGTGAGGATATGAAATATGTTTTTTTTTGTTGTTCCTCGACGGTAACCTGAGTTTTCGTAAAATTTTTGGTTGAAAATTAAAAACCATTTCATTTATACGTTTTTCGAAGTCTTTTTTCCTATTACTTATTTTTCCTCAGGTTATTTCTTCCGATTACACGTAACAAGTTCTTTCTAGATTATTTAATAAGTCATTCCTATAAAGAGGCAGGGACACAAATTATAAAGAACATCATAGCTTTTAGCAATTTTTGCATCCCTAACGATGCGAGCGTTGAAATTGTTCAACCCATCATTCCTTCCGAAATTTCGGTGCATAAAAGGATAGAAAAACATCATGATGCAATGAAACATTTAAAAAATTTAATGACAAATCCCATGACATGAATACAAGTTTGGTTTATTAAAGAGGATCAAACCAGTTTCAAGTCGCTGGTCCATTTGGATAATTGAAGAAAACAACGACGGAAAACCTTGAACGCGAATTTGATATTTATTGAATTGAAAAAGAATATGTCTAATAAAAGCATAGGAGCAAAAAACGTCGGTCAAATTGTATGACACGTCCTTCTATTACTTACGATAATAAATGCCAGAAAATTTCGCTTCTGTACAACTAGTCAAATGCTGAACTTCAACGTGAATAAAAGTCTGATTTATTGATAAATAGGATTTTACGCATTTGATGAAGCGTTCTGAAGCTTTAGAACTGAGAAATGCCGTCAGTTGTGATTTTGAATGAATTATCACAATCGTTTCCAACACGCCAGCGATGCACTCTGAGTTGAAATGAAATTGCCAAGCTTCTAACCAGTAATCAGTTAATGGAGTACACCAATAATTATAGCCAGTAAGTACATATACAGCGCCGAATTCATACATAAGCCATTCTGTGTAAATTCGCTTCCGTCATTGTTGAGTATGAGCATCAAGCATCTTAAGGATTAAAATAAAATATAAAAATATATAACACAGTTTATATTATGAATTAGCTTACACACACATGCAAAGAGAAGCACGAAAAATTTGATGGACTACCAGAATAAAATCTGTACACATAATGAACGATTTATGCTAGAGTGACACAAAATATATTTTTTTAGAATATAGCGAATTAAAATGAGAACTTTTTTTGCAAGTTGGCTCACATCTTGTATCGCATCCTAACACCTATTGATGTTCCCACTGATTTCAAGAATCTACGAGTAATTCAACACGCCGTAAATTTTTCCTATTTCAATTAGTATCTACGACAAGGAAGACGGTCTTCGAAACAAGCAACAAAATTGCGGAAAATCTCTTAAGGTGGCACAGGTCGCAAATCCTCATTTGGTTACGTCTGATATATTTTTCAGAAGTTTTTGCGTCGATTGTTTTAAAATTTTATCATTGTTGCACCAATGATAAACTTTAAAACGCTTTCTATCACAATTATATTTTATCGCGTTCTTTGGTTTATTTAATATGATGCGACAGTTCAACGTTCATTACTGTTAAATTTTTTCACATCGAGCACAAATAGACACGTATGTTGAAAAAGTATTTTTCCAAGGCAATTTAGACTTCTACTGCAACAGAATGACAGTCTAATATAGTAGAAAATATTCTGTTTTTCAGAACGAGGACTAAGCGTGTGAAGTTCAAACATTAAATTGAAATGAGCTAACACGTTTTTTAGAGCGTTGCATTCTATTACTGAGAAAAACTGCAGTAAGCAATAAAATACATGACTGTGACTAATATTCCTCACATCTGAAAGAATATCGTATGTGCGAACGGAAATCTTTAGCATCTGAAAGCGTATTTCTAGCATCTGATGAAGTGATCTAAATACCCCAATAGATATTTCCAACATTATTTCAAAGGCCATCAAGTAGTTCTTCAGCTCAAGCACATAATTTTATTCTGCGTGGCAACACTTCACTCTTCGTTTAACCCAGCTTCATGTGACAATTGATAATTTTTCGTTTTATCATAGCACATCGTTCTTTCATGGCATAATGGTTGAATTGCTTTAGCATTGCCTTTTCTTTCATTTATTAATTGAAGTACTTTAACACAAATTTTGAAAGAATGTTGAGGAAAACGAATGAAACTTCTGGGAACTACAGTAGTAAGATCATGCTCGACAAACTTAATACCGATTTTATGTTAATTTTAATGCGAACTCCTACTCAGTTCTCCTTCATAACTCCTTCTCATTCAGTTTGAGAGCATTCAATGAAAGGATGTTCCAGTATCAATAGCTTGCAGTTTAAGTAAATAAATGAACATATGTCTTACATGATAACCCCACGCAGAAAGTTCAATACCAAATCGTAGGCAGCAAAGAAACACTACATAACACTAACCAGTGGGTGGCAGAACACCATACAAGGCCAAAGTCAAAAATAAGCGAGAATTGGATCCCAGGAGTTAAACTGGAAAATTTTGCACTCGCCAACTCTTCTTAGCCAATCAGATGCTCAGATCACAAGAACACTAATTGACACCGGAGATGGTCGTCTTACGAAGAATGTTAAGTTTTCACTCCGAGTTCCGAATGTTCGGGATGGTAATGAAGGAAAAAACACAGGAAAGCTGCGGAAATGAAGCACCAAACTCATTAGATGTCTGGAGCAATTGCGTAAAAATTCATAATGCAGTAGAGTTAATGGTTACATTTAGAACGCAGGCGAACACAGAAATGGGCACATTTAACACCGGGTGATTAAAGAGCAATAATTACCTTCGAAAAGGATACGTGTAGTTAGTGGTAGGATATACTCTCTAGACACCAATGGCGTTTTAAAGAAAGTTATATATCAAGGCAACAGCTTCTACAAATGGGAACTCTTACTGGAAGATTAAAATTAAAACGGTGAAATCAAGAAATACATCTTACTTCTTAAAAAAAGCCGGTAAAATTGTAGAAAAAACTTGATTCGGCGTTACATTAAGAAATAAATATTAATTAAAACCGTATGCAGACACTTATACATGTATAGACTGTTCGTCTAAATGATGGAGAAGAGGCTATTAAGATGTTACACTCCGCCACACAACTCGAAACTCAGCTGACAAAGTCTGGAAGTAATTATGAAGTTCAATAACTCTTGACACGGGAATGCAATTCGCCGTGACACAATCACACTAAGGAACTACCATGAAATACGACTAGAACGTCGAAGTGGAACTAAGATCAACTACTGACTGCACGAAAGTTAAAATGAATTAAATGTAGTACGAAAGAACGTAATCATATGACTATAGGATGCGAAAAGTAGTTATTATTCTTAGATAACGGTTATCATGTAATAAGACACAATTGATTTATATCGAAACACGTCGGATTAGACATGGATTGACAAATAAATGTCATTACGGCACTCTCTTGGGTTTCAAAATTCTATGAGATTCTTCCTCGCAGCGAACGGGTGCAAACTTTCATCATTGTTCTTCATTCTTGCAAACAATTGTGCACTCGAAAGAAGTGGCAATATTTTATTTAAAAACTAGCGATGATTAATAGTAGGTATTCACCCTTGCTCTACTTAGTTTGTTAGGGAAACTTCGTAACTTGGCACGTAAACCCCACGTAGTTTGTTGTGACGTCCCGAAGTGACACAAGATCAACAAAGCCTGTAACTCCTGTGACCTTGCATTCGCACCGACGTTGTTCTATGAAAGCAATCTCTTACAGGAGGCGAGAATAGTGTGCGCTGGTCAAACGAGCAAGTCTGAGCTGCTCGACCAGCGCTGACCTGAAAAGCAAGTCCTCGCACATTTCGAAAAAACGCTGACGCTCCGACACATATGGGGCCTTAGCGCTTCTTGAATCGCGAGGCAGCAGGAAGATCCCATAACTGCAGACAGCCCTCTCCACTTCAGACTAATTTTCGAAAAGTTGTCGCCGATAAATTGTGCCCGAGTGTTTCGAGCTCTGCTGTCGAGTGTGATTTCCTCTCATTGAGGCTGAAGAAAACAAGTACTGAGAATGTCACAAGGGAAAACACTCATCAACAGTGACCTGTAAAATAACTCATATGGATGGATTGCTGAAGATAACTGAAGATTTGCTCGTTTCGAGGCATTTTCCGCGTCACAAATCTGAGAGATGCGAGAGTAAGTCATGTGACAAAAATTATTGATAACTCATTGTGAAGATATAAGGTGGTATTGATTGTGCTAAGAAAACACTAGCAGTGACAAAAGAGAAGTCTTTATTAGCGCCGAGGAGTAAGAGAATTAAACAATCAGAAGCACTGCAGTCGACTAGCATTCTCTCTTTTTTTTTAGCACGAGTCTCCTATGAACACATGGTATAATTCTGGCAACCTTCAACTTCTACTGTTTAGCATTTTCAAATAAATTAAAATTTTCAAATCCAAATTGTAAAATATCCTTGAATGAATGCAGAGGTAAAATTTTTGAATAAGGTTTAAACCTACCCCTATTTTTACAGGCTTTGTGATGTGTGAAGGTCAAAATGTCAGGTTCATAAATGCATTTTTCCGGCTCCTCATTATGAGGAATCATGTGACTTCGCGAATTAGATTTCATTGGCCAAATTTTCTATACAGAACTTTTGTCAGTAGCAGCGCAAATTCGTTAGCGACGAATATCTAAAAATGGAAAAACTAAAGAAATCAGCACTGATAATACGTCTGAAAGTCTAAATTGGAAAAAATTGGAAAGGAAACCAGAGAGTTAAGTTTACCAAGAACAAACTAAGTTCTGCACGTTGTCTCCCAGGCTATGCATGGAGCAGCAAGTCACTCAGATCAACAATAAGCAAAGTGGGCAATGACCATAAATTCACAGCAAACACCTAACACTCCCAAACGTGATGAATCATCACGCACTTTTTATTTTTATGTCATTTTATTCGACACCATAAATCAAATTGATGTGCGTTAGAATGCTCATTCTTTCAACACATTGAAGTAATTCTGTTCAAGAAGGAGTGATTTTACACAAAGTTTTCCAAATCATAGAAAAAGAAAGTCCTGAAGTTCAATTATAAAATACATTAATGAAGCTGCTACAATTATAGTATTAGAGCATTGTTTACAGTCGAAATTCAATCATAGTGGGTGCCATGGGAAAATTACGTCTAAGCCGATATGTTCAGTAGAACTGCATTCAAACCAATCAAGGATGGCCATAGAGTTGTTAAAAATCCTCGACGTAAAATCAATAAATATTAGAGCAATGAGCCAGTAATCGTAATCGAATCGGATTCTTCTCTTTTTGAGGCATCTCGAGATTGAACTTCACTGTTAAAAACATTGAAAAGAAGAGAGAGGGAAAAATTCGGCCGCATTAAACTGATGTCTTACGAATTACATCTCATATAAACCAAGCCATCTCTTCGTATTCTGCGCTCGTCTCACATCGCAATGATTGTTCTCGTGGGATGGGATACACACCAAAGAAGAACAGAGTATTTCTCCGAGAAGAAGAATCAGAGTAGAACTCCTTCTCAGGAGCTAACATTTCCATAATTGAGTGCTTTTTGATCTGTGGCGAACCGGCCATCATCGGTGTCCTTTTCTCTGGGACACGTAAGATGGACGGAAGTCTAAGATGTATTAATACCAGGGTCCATGCATGTACCGAGTACTTTACAAAGCCTTCACGCGACACATTCTCCCTCAGCACTCGGCGTTCCAGCATCAGCCAATTATGCTAAAACCAAACCTACATATTCGGTTCAGATTTCAGTTTGATATACTTTTACTCTCAACACGCTCGCAAGTTTTGATGAAATATCTAGGTGACAGGCTTAAGGTCTTATGAAATTTTACTCCTTCTCCAGCCTTTGTAAACAGAACTCTTCAAATGAAATGAAATCAAAGTCGGAAATACTTCATTTTAAGATAACCCGTATATGTGAAATGAATAGAGATATTTCACATCACGTGTGCAGTCATCTTAAGTTCCGCCTTTTAAATTACACGAAAGACATATCAGCTCCAAGTAATGAAATTCAATGAAGCAGTAGGTCTGTTTCGATAGCTGATGGAACTAGATTGATAACAAATTTCAGTGTACATTCGTCACGGCAATTGAGTGAATGGAGAAAGTTTTAAGTTTACTCCAAATTGTTTCGACTCCCTTTTTTCGATCTCATGTTATTCCAGGTTCTGAACTGCGTTTCTTAAAAATGATTATGCTGACGAATATTTTCTTGAGATATCTTCACTTTTTAGAGACCATCAAATCAACAGAGTGCATGAGATGAATTCAACTTTTGCGCCTGTAATGACAATAGTTGGAGCTGTACGTCAAGCGCAGGTCTTCACATGAAGCAAATAATGACAAATATGAACCGTAGGTTATCATCTAATAATTTGATACATTTTTTTTATCTCTACGTGATAAAATCAAAACTTTGACGTCCTCAATTCTCTTTTTCCGCAAGCAGACATTTAACAAAAAATGCAGTTTTTATACTCTCGTCTGTTTTCTAAAGCTGAATTGTACCTATTGTCACTTATATTTTCTTAATGACAATAGATTAATATCACAGTACATATTTTAATTAATTCTCAATCTTCACAAATATGGTAAATATTTGAACTTAGCTGAACATTTGTAGCATATGAGCGTGTGTATGTGTGGAGACAAGTAATTAACTGAATTGAAAATCTAAAAATTCTGTTTATCGCCAATGCTGCAGCATTGTATAGTATAACTCCAACAACTTGTCGCTATAAAGCAGTATATATTTTATGTTTTTCACATGTCATGCGTTTTTCATAGAGGACGAGAAATATCGCTAAGCGTGTTTTTCGTTTCTTACAAGTTTAATTCTCTGATTTCGAAAATCCATCAAAGAGAACGTTGTGAAAGAACTGAGTGATCATGGGCTGCTGCACTTCGACAACGCGACCTGGGCAGCAAATGAAACGAGTTATTTTCTACAGATTGAATGCATTTGGATAAATAAGATGAAAAGAATGCTAGGTGACAACAAACTGTGACATTGACTTTCATAAGCCGTGGTCTCTCAAATCTACAACAGAAAAAAGACCCGTTGCTAGCGTTGTCTGTATTAATCATATTTTTTCTTGTCGTTTTAGGTGATTGTATTCTATATTCGAAATCTTAACGGGTGAATACGTCGATTGTCCTTCAATTAAGATAATTTCTGCACGCTGTTTCATACAAGATTGTAAATCGCGATGGCGAAGTTATAACTTTCGCGATATTTTTTTAGCTAAAAACAGAAAAGTAACGAAGACCACTCAATTCTATACTCAGTAATTTTGAAACTTTGTGAATATAAGCGACTTAAAGGCATGATTCGTCCCCCATCTATTTGCATAGTAGTGCATCAGAATGGGCTCAATCACTACAGTATTCATCCATATCATATGACTGAACACGGTGGCAGGAGCTATCGCAGCTAGAGACCGCACTCTTTCTAGCTCTCCTCCCTCTGCCATACGTACGCATGGAAAAAAACCCATCGGAATGATTCTGATATTTTCAGGTAATGAGAGATTTGCAGCGAGAGAATTCTGCATTTAAAAATCTTCAGTTTTAATAGATAAAATATTGTAAGCGGTCTATAATCCACTCATTTCCTGGAAATAGTAATGGTTGTATAGTTTTCAGTTAGTTTATTGTGTCCAGTTTTCTGATTATTTTAAATTGAAAATGTTAAACAATAATCAATGGAATTGCTTCAACATGCTTGGTTTTTCCAGAGGCTGAGAATGACTTTTTGACTTTTTCAATCAAAATGTTCATTGCATTAAAAACACAAACTTATTTATCTACGTTCATTGTTCACTTTGATGCTATCCGATAGTGAAAATGATAGCATTCCGAGTAGCCATATCTCTTCTGATTTAGGTACGTACTGTGTTACATTTCATCTAAAAATTCTTTTAACCGAAGTCCTCATCATTTATTTGCACGTTTTCCTAAGCAGTTTAAACTTTTGAAACGGCCTAGAATATTTATCAGTTATCCAGTGGTAACGAGTTCTCGTGCTTGACACGGCAGCGCTGTCGAAACTTTTCGAGAGGTGTAAGAATGCCTGAATTCAAATACGTACATGCACTATCCAATGATCCTATTTAATAAATAATTTAACTTGTAAGGAACGCACGAGCACAGAAGTAAGTGGTGATGCATGTGAAGATGAGAACAGAAGAACAATGAGCGAAGTGTGTGTAGACAGCGCCGCGCTGATGCGGACCGGAAACGATCTCTCGACCGTGACCTAAAATCCCGCACACTTGGCACTGGATGCAGCTGAAACGTTAGGCTCATTCTTTTTTATGATATGAATATTTGTTAATATTTTATTTTATTAGAGAGTTACAATCGATGAAACTGTTCAAGTGCTTGGTTATTCACGCTGATGTAAAGATTTGTTAATTGGGGAAGAGTGAATTGGTACGAAGAATTTCTTCATTCAAAAAATCTCATTGCCTAAAGAATAAACGAATAAAAACTATTTGATGCTCACTTAAGCGTTATACTAATAGGGATTATTACAACTGTTTACGACTCCCTAGCCACAGCAAAGGCGATCTCAAGAGAGTAAAGAGAAGGGCCATTTGTAAAGGAAAACTGAGAAACCTTGCGCAAGGTGTGTCCTCACACAGGAAGCTCTGCGCACCGAAACAGTAAGTTTGAAAGAAAGAGGAAGAAAATGTCGAGAAAAGACAGCGAAGAAGGAATAACAACCGAAGGAAGTAAATTCGGCACGAAAAACAAAAGTGCCGAAGGCCTATTTCTAGCTGAGGTAACCTAACAGTAACCCCCCCTCCCTCCTCGGGGCTCCAGTCCCCTTAGCTTAGGAAAGACAAACCAAACTGACCCAAGCCCATTGCCTTTGCCATGCCCCTGAGGAATTAATTATACGATTTTTGACGTGTTTTCCTAATTTTAGGCGACGAAAATTTGATGGCAATAGCCATATTAACGCTGGGTATTATTAAAATATATCACGAACAAATTATTCTAAAGCGCATCAAGAATTTGAGTATAGTGCATAAGAATAAATAAATCGAGAGAATAAAATTGTAAGAGTTTATGCTCAAATCGAATAGTACAAAAAGATTAGGAAATAATTGTTTTCTTCCATCAATCACTTTTCATTGTATTAATTTTAATCAGCATGGCATGTTTCATGACTGAATATCCTTCAGACGGGAGTTTTTCAAGCCGCAAGTGTGAATCTTGCCACAAGTAACTGGCAAAGTTGGCTCACAAAGTTGCTCCGACTATCAGCACGAAGAACAGATTTCAGTTTCCGCTGCCGGCGCCGCAGCATTCATCAAGCAAGACGTTAAGTTTTTGGCCAGGCTTTGCGCTTTACAACATTGGCGCAAGAACTATACATTTGCATATTTTTCTCAAAACGGATTCAAACATCGAGACTCGTACTCTAGGTTCTTTTGTGAAGTAAATATTTTAAAAACAAAAAACGTATGTCGGTTTTATTAACAGACTTTAGTGAAAGTTCATCCTATTCCTTCTCTCCAAGTACGAATGTCTACAGTATAGGGTAAGAAGTAACAATAACTTTCATACATACGAATGAATCAAAGTTTTAAAATTAAACAAGACATATTCATTGCCACGATTCTCACAAAATTTTCAGTTCGTTTTCTACGAAAAACAGCAAGCAGCTGCCATAGCTTTATAGCTCCTTTTGAACAACATTTCTGGGCAGCAGAAGAATCTTGTTTCCGTCTCCCTTACGTAGCAGGAGTCAGTGGAGCGGGAGCTCCCAAAATAACTCAGGCCGAGAGATCAACCGCCATTCAGGGGCATGTCATAAATAAGGTTAATTAGATCATAGAACAGAGGCAACGACTTGGAAAATTAGACATTTTACCCACGAGCTCGGACGGCTGTGTTTCAACATAAACGGCAGGGCCTATGGATACTTCAGTCAATAGACCGACAAAATGAGGTCAATCGCGGGAAGTTCTCATTACTGATGGAAGCAAAAAATCTGCGTAATGCGAACTGGGCCTGAATTTTATTTTTTGTCATTGCATGATAGATAATGCAACTCATTCGTCCTACATACTTCGTCACTATGAGCGCTACGATTTTTACTACAGAGGAGATGATATTTCCTACTTTGGATCAGGGTACGATAAATGTCGTAACAATTCATGCTGCAAGTGAGAGATTTCTCAACGAGCTGACACTGTTGCCATAGATCTTTACGACCAGATGTTCGCAGCTGCATGATATGAGCCAATGTTGGCAACCAAGAATTTGAGAATTTAGGTCACAAGTGTTTAGCGCCAAACAACCAAGATAGTCGTTCCCTGAGAAAATGAGACATGTTATCGAGCCAACAATCAAGCGAATATCTCGTTAACTGCCGTGGGTTAAACAGAAGTCTGAATTCTAACTGAAATTGAAATTTTAAATTCAATATTGAACTTGAAAAACATTAAGCTGATCAGGCGTTTACTTGATTTTGATCAAGTAAATGTGAAAACTGTGGCCACCAGTGGGTCAGTCACATAATGAAAATCCTCTCAGAGATTAAGGGTGCATCTCGCGGCAATAAACGTGATGTGCATAAACTGGAATGGAAAAACTCAACCTAAGGAAAATGCAGACAAGTGATGTTTATCAATGAACAGAAAAATTCAGTTCCAGTGTTCTTCAACTCAGTAAGCCCCCAATCGGAATCGAGCTAAATGAAGGAAGTAAACCATTTTCATTTCAACTTCACGCATTCGAAGCAGGATAGACTGCGCAAATATTTCTTCCGTACTTCGGAAAACTTGCTTAAATTTCAACCAAACTTCTCGGAGTTTTCCTGAGCATATGAAAGCCTCCATTTCCCAAACTTACTCTCTTCTTCGAGGAAAAGAAGAGTGAAACTGGGGAGCAATTCACTGACAGAGAAAGGAGTACTTCGAAGGGCGGCTGGAACAACACAAACGACGCTTTGCTTCATTTCCGCTAACAAAGAACAGAAAAGTAATACTTTCATCACTCGACGTTATGCATGTTTTTCTTTACGGCCACGTGTTCAACAGGAATACATGATAAATGGAAGTTGAACAATTTAAAATTTTGCGAAAGTACATTCTTGGAGCTATAAATCCCGTGTCCGTTGCAGTCCATTACTTATAAATGCATGCAAGTACATTAGCTACAAAGCTACCATGAATTTTAATCGATTTAATATTAGCAGGAAAATTCGTAAGAATTGCCAAGTTAAACAGATAATTTATGAACGTGAACTTTTTACTTCATTCACTCGTACATGAAATATAGCAGCATTCACCACACAGGATAATGTTGTAAAATGTCAAACTTCCTCAAGCAACACGAGTTTAACCTTTCTCACGTCCGGTTGGTCAATATCCGAACATAAGCGATTTTTTCTAGGGCTTGAATGCGTTTGAAACATGGAATACACAATTGGATTTGCTTACTCTATGGATGAATAAAAAAATGCCCTACGCAGAAGAATTGACATTCGCGCATTATGGAGAATTGATCATTTATACCGAGTAGTGTAAAAATATCTGACTAGCGTAGACTTGCTCACAAACGGACAATGAATTCGCTAGAAGCAAGAAATTCACGAGGGAATCATCACCCATTAATAAACTCGACTGGTTCGATGTAACAAACGAACCCAGCATATAATTGCTAAAGTATTACTTGCAAAATGAGGTACAAAAAACAGCCTCAGCCACGAATAGACGTTAATGAGATCGATGCCTGGTGACACACTTGGCACGGGGGACTAGTGTCACTCCCACACGCATGGGCAGCAGGAACTGGTGCCATGCAGCTGCAGGTATGCGGTAACTGATACAGCGATAGCTACAAAACAGAGTCGACACCCACACAGTTCAAAGGTGGCCGATAAGTCCAGTTGACTCGCTATAAAATAACTGAAAAGAAATATAATACTGCGGTTGTTGGAATTTAATAGTGAAATGTTGTGGAAATGTGTTTAACTAAATATATTTTAAATTGAATGCCGATGAAAAATTTTAAAATTGAATTTTTGACACAAGCGCGGAAAGGTGATGTTCGTAACGTTTTGAGGTAACTCCTTTTCTAGTGAAATGAGTGTAAAATTGCGGTGAACACAACGTCAAAGCACCATATATGATCGAATCAATGTAAGCGAATAAAATGAAATTAATTTTTACACAAATCTTTTTTGCACCATTTCGTCACTTTGAATAGCATTGAATAGAATATGGCTACAGGAACGAGTGCATGAGAGCAGACAGAGTGGGTGGCTCCAGTAACAACGTTAGTAGTAACCTATTTCACATTAGTAGCAACCTATTTCACCCATTTCACTTTAGTAGCAACCTTTGTATTTCACCTATTTCACGTAGGTAGCAACTTATTTCACGTAAGTACTAACCTGTTTCACCTATTTCACGTAAGTAGCAACTTATTTCACGCAAGTACTAACCTGTTTCACCTATTTCACGTAAGTGGCAACTTATTTCACGTAAGTACTAACCTGCTTCACCTATTTCACGTTAGTACCAACCTATTTCACGTTGTTAGCAACCTATTTCACCTATTTCACGTTAGTAGCAACCTATTTCATCTTCATTTGAAATAGATCTCTGGGAAAGCCATGAGTTAGCTAGACTGTGTCCAACAATTTCACATGTTGAAAGTAAAACAGATGATCATGCTTGAAGGTTCTTAGACTAGATGTTAGCTTAAGTTTCCTTAACCGTAACAAAGGCGTTCCAAAGAGAGGAAAGAGCACCATTTAGTACGGGCTTAAGGGAACGCGGAATCTATGCATTTGGTGCGTAGCAACCGGATTTGGGAAAGAAGTGCTTGAAACTAGATAAAAGTTGAAGAAAACAGTAGTAGGTGCTGGAAAACAGGACAGCAGGAAATCGAAAAAATATAATCTATAACAAAACAAAAAACTTAAATTTGAATAAATGGAAGGCCTTCCTAACGTTTAGCTCGGGACCTCACACATTCCCCCTGTGAGCCCCAATTCTCATAGAAACAATAATTGAATCCCCCTTGAGGGGTTTGGAGGCTCTATGAAAGTTTAATACTGTGTCCGTATTTTGTCGGGCCTGATTGAGTAAATTCAACACTTTCCAGGAAGTCCCGAGAAGTTAAAGGTCTGTTTAACATGTGAGGAAAATTCGATTGAACTGAAAAACGAGGGAACTTACAGAAAATTTGTGGAGCGATGAAACTTGTGGAATGCCAGCTTGAGACTTTTGTTACCTGAATGCAGCGTATAGTAATGTTTCGCATTGAGTGGGACATGCTGATGATGAAACGAACCTCGAAACTTACGTTTCATTAATTGTTTTAAACCACCTTATAATTTTATACTAGCTATTTATCACACGTCCACTTTCTTCTTCACATCAATAATATTTTTTTAAACTTTTTTAAAATGAAAGAGCTATTCGAAAACATTTTCTTAGCAAGGAAATAGAGCAACCGTCAGGGAATCAATTCAAATTTGAAAAATGAATTTCCCCCATCCAATAGCATCACAAGCCTCTTATCTGTAGTTGGGTAGAGCATAAGTGTCAGTGCTGCAATATGCAATGATAGCGAACATGTAAACAACGCGATTAAGTTTCTATTTGAAGCTAATGAAACAAGAGGATATGAATTTTGGAACTCTTTAGACAAATGTTCGTATTAATTTTAATGTTACATTTCGGCGATGATCAATTCTTATCGTTAACTTGAGCAAAAACGATCAATGAGTTTCAGATTCGTACATGAGGCCTAATTTCGATTCATTTTTCTACTGAGAACGGCTTTATTATTAATATGTGAAAACCGTTTCGAAGTACAATACAATAGCATGCAATAAAATTGTTTTCACTCGACTTTGGAATTAAATCAAATCCTTGAGAAGTGATGTAATCATTGTCATGGTTTTTAACCACAACGTATGAGAAACTGTCATTTAATGGAGGACGCTCTATATATTTGATATGTTCAAATCAGCCATGAGAGGTGTCGAAAAAGCGCTTGCCGTTATCAAGATCTACCTTCTAC
>JACJUY010000436.1:32877-58272 GCA_014220935.1 Platorchestia sp. MABIK | reverse complement strand
CGACTGATAATTAATTAATTTCTGTGGACGTTGAAAAGTCTCCTTCAATCTTCATTAGAAAAATAAAAGAATTGTGACCTTAAGTCACGACGATCAAAGGAAATAACAACGGTGAAAAAATAGGTCCACGACATCATAATGAAAGCGGAAATGATTTCTTTAGATGACTTCTGATTGAGAAATCTGCGACTGAATGGATTTTTAATTGAGTTGAGAACATTGCTGAAGCTCTGATGAAGCCTGGAGTTGTTTAAGATCTTTTGTCTCCAGTTTATCCCGGCCGACGGAGCTATTTTCTAGGGTGTTTGTGTCGATCCTCTTTATTTACGTTTGTTCGCTAATTAACACCGTACACAATTCATCTCACCATCTCAAGGAAGCTAATATTAACAAATATATTCAACAAAGTGGGTTTTAATGAATGGTGTTAGCGAAATAAATTCTTGTTCATTTTCAATTCGGAGGAAGTGCAGGGTTAACAGCCGAAGCGCTAAGCTCAGCGAACCGATCGACTAAAGTGCTGAGTCACGCGAGGACGTACAATTTCGTTGCGCTGTGAAGCTCCTTGACAAATGCCAAGGTCATCGCGCCTTCTGATTGGCGCTGTTTATGTAACAAAATTAGAGAATTTGGAACGTCAAAGATCAGAGGAACTAACTTCTCAGTTGAAACAAACTACTTGTCAAAATTATCTTCTTGATTCAAAGAAAAAATTTAATAGTGCACTATTTTGATCTTGAAAGTCGTATTAGAGTATTGCAACCGATGCTCGAAAAATTCCAACGATCACAGTACATTGAAGACAACCGACAAGAATCACGTTGCATCAACGCGTGGTGTATGTTTTACGATGACTACTACGTGAAAAGGCCATCGAGATAATTATCAAGCGATCGTTGTTGAACAGCCAAATAGAAAAGAACGATTCCGCAATCGAAATGCTGTAAAACGTGGCAAAATTAATGATTTATCACATTTATTCACATTCATAACAGTTACCCAGAATGACACACCACTAACCTTGCGAGTCCAATTTAACAGTACGAAGAAACACTATAATTTTAATTATCAGATGTACGTACGATTTTGTCCTTAGCTTGCCACGCCTGATACTCCGACTATCTCCACAAAAACGCTGCTTCAGCCTGGTTGAGAATGACTGCTGTCTAGAACAGCAATTTTTGACTGCTGTCTAGAACCTGCTCGGAGTGAAGATTACCGAATATGGAGTTTTTAGCCAGAGCGCCACACGTTTTAGCTTATTACTAGGTCGGTGGACACGAGTGTTGGACTAATAATTTAGTCTAATCATATACTTTCTTAGTTCGAAGGAAGCCCAGGTGTTCACTGATTGTCCCGCATGGAGCTAATATAAAAGTTTTTAAAAGAGGAACTTTAAGCTTTCCATCTCTGAGAGATAACTAGATTTTAATCTACACAGTTGGTAGATGTATCGCTTGTAAATGTCCTCCCCTTGAATTAGGAGAGCTGGAGGAAAATTTAATTTCCTAATTGGTTAGCAAAATAATTCTCCTAGAAATCTCACAGTTTAGCCGTGAACAAGTAAAATTTCACTAGCTAGTAACAGTAAAGCAATCAGAAAGAACAAATTGTTCAATACAAATATGACTTTGACGGGAATGAAGTATTAAAAGTGAAATAGTTATAAAAAATATCGTGAAAATGTAAGTCCTCTCTCAACAGCAAAATATCCAAAAAATGTATTCAGGGCGCAAATTAAAAATATAACGACAGGCTTCACCGAAAAATGACGAATTTGAATTCGACATCCTCGAGCGCTAGCCAAGAGACACCTTCCAATTGCTCCACTTCATTTGCATGAACGGTGGGAAAAAGTCACGAAATATCTGATAACACGGCATGTTCATGCAAACCAGTAATAAGCACTACTGCGCTTTCGTCCCGGACTTAAAAAGGTGTGCAGTTCAGCCGAGTCTGAAGAACACAGCCACTGAAACCCAAAGCTACCAAGCGCGTGTATACAGCACAGAGCGTGTAGTGTTTAACACTGGCAAAACGGAGTGAACTTCAAGCAACGGCTTCATAATCGCGCTTCAGTTGTAAGATTTCAACATGGTAATGAGTAGCATTCAGCACGTTTGGTAGTATGGATACAGCGTTTAAAGTCGATGACAAGTTTGAATAGTTTATACTATGCATGTTGTGAACAATAGCATAAATGAATTATTGTATTAATTACCGACAATTCAAACGTCAGACGGGGTCATATAGGAATAAATATCAGTACCTACAGGAAACAAAACTGCAAAACAAGAAGCGGAATTACAGAAGAACTTGCACATTTCAATATTTCGCTAATTTTAACTCACTTGTTATTCAACGGAGAAAAAACTGTCGCCAAATTTTACGTCTTTAAAAGATCTCCTAACTTCATGTGAGAAAAATTTCACGCTTCAATAAGTTCAAATTTCCTCTGCCTGTTTAAAATCAGCTTGCACGATTCTAGTATTTTTTAATTGAAGTTTTTAAAACGCAGGGAATTTGAGGAGTCACATGAATCCTTCCACCGTCAGCTATTGAGGCGCCAGGAAAGAACAATCTGTTTTTTTTTCGACGTCGTTGGCGAGCGTACCACGTTCAGACATTTCGAAAAAATTCTCCTCCGTGCTAATGTGATTTTCCGCAGCGCCGGAAGAATCTGAGGACACTCCATGTTTGGCTGAAACCCAGAGAACGGAGTCCATAAGTCTGACACAACTTTACCACTCGCACGATCAGAAAAATAATTTTCAAGCGGCTTTCGCTAGTGCATTACTGAATTAATTAATAAACTGAACTCATTAACTCGGTTTTATGTTCATTGAGAATTGCAAAACTAGAATAACATTCTACAAACATAAGCCGCAAATATAAGGAGAAAGGGCAGGGATATAAATAGGAGCGCTTTTAAAGCTGACTGACTACAGAGCTTCAGGAAACAGAAGCCAAGGTAAATAAGAAAAAATAAAAGAAAAGCATTTAATTAAAAAACGACAACACCGTTAACACAGGAATAAGGCCATTTCCGTACATCAAGTCTGATATAGTCTACATAAAAAAAATACTTCCACTGATAAGGCTCCAACTTAATATGTAGCTTCAAGCAAAAACTGAATCTTGAGTTAGTTGATTTTAAAGTGATTCAAAACAGTCATATTTTGAGCTGCACATCGCACTAATTAGTTAGCGTCAGACAAACACCTAGCAAGCTGAACGAATCTTTAAAAATGCAGAGACGTACCTTCAACGTCGGTGTCATTTCAATTAAAAGAACTTTTTACGGAACTAAGCCACAACGTATCAGGTTTATTTTTACTCTGGCAACCGAGGCCACCTCATCATAGAGCGCACACCTAAAATCACATTCAATAGGCAACATTTAATCGCTCGAGGCGGAGGAGAAAACATCGTAGAGCATATAGAGCATAAGTCAAAAATGATCAAAGAACCAGGTAGAACTGCGGCACAAAAAAGCTTAGCAACAATCGACAATCATTTAAGAATAAAAAAAGTGTAAACTACATTCATAACAATATCCTTACGAAATGTGTGTGAATAAAACGAAAACATAAATCTGCATGGAGATCCCATTTCATTTTGCATTTGTTTCAATCACAAAGGAAAACATGTAAGTTTCGTGCTCCAACACGATAAATACCTTTTTTGCGCGAAAGTATCTTACGTCTTTTTACTTTGAACTACACAGTGAATACGACGGCAAGATGAAATGATTGTAATACACATCAATAAAAATGGAACAGTCAATACAGATCACAAAGGAAATGAAGGGTACATCTACCAACTCATGTGCGAGTGCTACACCAATATAGAATATGAATATCAAGTCGCAAAAATAACTATAATTTGCACTGATACCATAGTGATGCTCTGGCCCATGTATAGAGAACACGAAAAAATGATAGAACAGTAACATATACATCCAAGTGCTGCAACTCAAAACTTGCTGATAAATCTTCAAAAGAATAAAAGTCTTACAAAATTTTGCAAGTAGAATAAATCGAAAATGAAAGGAAGGAATTAGGTCGTGAGACTGCTAGGAAAGACTTTGGATCGCGCGCCCATGACGTTGGCGTTTGTGTCAGGGAAACAAGTGCAGTTGGGATAAGTGGTCACTCTTCCATCAAGGCTGATGTGTAGGGGATAGAGCAAGAGGTGTTGGTACAGCGCAGCTCCATCGTCCCTCAAGTAAGCCTCAAGACCTTGCTCCCCTAACTCCTTCATTTTGCGTGCGCAGTCCCATCCACTGGGATCCAAATAGATGGGTGCTAGCGTGCCCAAGTGTTCCACCCACAGCGACCGGCGGAAGCCTCCAACTTGTCCTGTTCCAGGGCTGCCGGGGTACGGCTGATAAGCTCCAATGGCGATTTCTGTGTCGCGGTTGCCACTCATCGATCGATCGTTGATGTTCGCGGAGCCCACGATGATGTATTCATCGTCGAAGATGGCCATTTTCGAGTGCACGTAAATCATGAGGCGCTTACTGGCAAACGCAGCGGCAGCTGAAGGATCCTCTGGAGGTGTCAGTGACTCGGGAACGGTGCGGGCATCCTCTTTTTTGCCCAAGCAGAAAAAGAGGAGGTAATCCTGAGGGTGAGCATTGGATTTCATCTTTCGCAAAGCAGCACCAACGCGACTGTACATCATTTCAATTGTCCTGAATTGCCAGTGAAGGATTTCTTGAGTGACTTTATCAGCTGCTTTTCCTTCCGGGAACATGGGGATCACAATGTATGCGGTGTACTGCTGCTCTTTGTAAATTTTCTCTTCTATTTTACTGGTGATTTCCAAAGGAATGAGGTTTCCTGCTTTGGCATCGCGACAGTTCAGCCACACATGACTGCTTCCAAGGAAATACTGATTCTCGATGTAAATGAAGCGCTCACTTCTTCTGATTTGATGAATGTATGCTCTGTGTAAACTGTTGTCGTAAGCTCGTCCTTTTTTGTGTGTCAGAGCATCTCCTATGACTGTCTGCCAGTTAAAAATAGCAGAGTCAGAATTGATGGATCGAAACATTTGCACGTTCCAATTGTCGGGTTGTGCGAAGCCGTAGTCGAGTTCGACTCCTCTGAGGGGGCCTGTGAGCCCAGTGAAGTCAGGATCCCCTTGTTTCGACCATCTTTCTTCGAAGTTAGCGAACAAATCCAAAGCGATAGCTCCTTCAACGCGACTGTGAATGTCATGCCAAGGCTCACGAGGTCCTGATGCGCTAGTCGACATGTGCATCCTGTTGCGAAAATCGTTTTTGTGCTCAAAGGGAAGCGTGCGGAACAACGGATGTTCTGGAGAGTCAAATCTGCCGCCGGTCAAATCCAAGCCACCAACGTAAGCTACAACATGTCTTTTGCTAGGGTCCTCGGCGTTTGCTGTATCAGCAATCACTACTTTCTGGTGATGCGTGTAGCAAACTTTTGTGAACGAGTTTTTAGTTGAAAACATGTCCTTTGTGTAACGATCGCGTGGAGCTAACACCACTCGAACAAGAGAGTCTTTGAAAAAGTTTTTTGTCTCTTCATCTTCGGTGCTCATGGCGCCAGTTTTCTTATAGTCATTCGAAGTTAGTTCGTCCCAGAGCAGCAAGCAAACCGTGACACCCTGACTCGCTTTTTGTAGAAGAATCTCTCCCAGAGTCCTACGATCTTCACCTTCCCACCGCAGTAAGCTGATCTTAGCGCTGACGCTCCATCCAACTATGTAGATCAAGTGCTGAGCTTCATTCAAAGTATTGTACAGATCGTACCAAGCTCTCTGACACCCATACGGTTGACCGGTAAGATCCACCACAGGCATGTGAAGCGCGGGACAGTGAGCATCCTGATAAAGCCTTACCATGTTGTTCATCCTCATAGGATAGAGACAGTCCGGTACCTCAGGGCTGGACGAAGAATCCACTTTAGACCGGTACGTGATTGACAGACACAGTTGACCAGCTCGCTTACCCTTGTCTGACACGAGATCAAAATTCCCAGCTACTGTGTCGTCTGCATTCAGTGATTCAGCCGAGAATTTCACGGAACCCATGGTTTCTGACGACAGAAAATCTTTATCTTTAACAGTGAACGTAACTGACACGACATTGTGGCACACGTCCACTCTAAATGTTTCATTCCACTGAGGGCTAAGATTATTGTCAATAACGCTAGTTGTGCAGACTTTCCACGAGCCTCCCTCTTCGTCTTCCAACGTCACCACCACAAAGGGATCACTCACATCTTTTTTCTTCAAACTCAATAGCGAGCTATCGAGATTTGGCAGATTTTTAGCATTCAGGATTTCAACCTCTAGGATGCCATGAAGAAACGCCATTTCTGAATTCGAGAAAGAAAACGAATCGGTTTCCGGAGCACCACTCCAGCCTATGCCACGAGACACTCTTCTCGAGATTTCACCGGCTTTCAACTTTGCTTTGTCTTGTAAACTTGGGTGTCTGTTTGAAATGGTTTCTGTCCCGCTAAATTTCACATTCACAAACAACTGTCCGGCAGGCTTGCCTCTGGGAGATATCAAATCAAGGCTGCTGTCGAAATGATGACCGGAAGTAAAGTTTTCTGCAGAAACACTACACGTACCAATGATTTCAGAAGAGACGAGATCTTTATCCTTCACAACGAAACTCAACCCAGATACATCTTGTTGCAGGTCAGAGCTTATTTTATAGTACCATTTAGGGTTGAGACAGTCGTCGATAGTGTGAGTCTTGCCGAGTCGTAGCGTGCCAGAAGCACCGGTGACCTGCACCACACAGTAAGGGTCACTTTTGTTGCTGGACCTGAGAAATCCAGCGTCCAAGTTAGGAAGCTGGCGAGCCTCGACAACCACCACCTCCAACCTTCCGATCAGAACTACCATGGCGAAGGGCAAGCAGCCAACGGGAGCGGTCCCAGATATTCACAGCGATGTCGCAGTCATGGGTGAGGTATCTGAAAAGAAAACAGGAAATGCTAAACTTAGAAAACATACCAGCCAACGAAAGTCGAGACACGAAAACATTACAGAGTGGCCGACGAACACCATCAAAATAAACCGGCCAAGTCTGGTCAGTAACGCATGATTCACACTAGAAACCCTGATGAAACTAAAGCAAACAAAGTCGAGAAGCGAGGCGGTGCTGACTCCTTCGCATGTCAATGATGGTCTTGCTAAGAAATCAGGTGCGCCGGCTTTCACTTTCAACGAACATTAATTTTCAATGCACAGCACGCGAGAATCATGCGAAAAATAATGAATTAATGACCAAAACCGCACCACTCTCATTAAAAAATGAGGGACTACATTAGTAGTTGATTCCTTCAGCACTTTTACTGTAGTTAGTCGACTCCTAATCTGAACATTTATTCGAAGAAAGATATTAGAATACTGAAGCTGCAGCACGTGCATGTTTAGTTGTTGATAGCAGGTCGCATGGCACAGCTGCAATAAAGATGGCCCAATAGCACAGTAAGTGGGTCAGTGGGACCAATGAACGTGAAATGCAAGAAAGCGATGTTTTTCACCGACAAGAGAACTCAACGAGTTTCAATTTTTGCAAAAATTGAGTTAACCGTACCAGGCCTAATTACCCCACACAGCGTGGTAAATTGGACGTCCATGAGTGAACGAAGCACGGGTAAAAATTACACAAAATTCATGTATAATTGCTATGTTGTTCGCTTTACGGTAAGAAAGTTATTTTAATTTCCGTAAAAAATCTGATACAACGCGAATTTTCGCTTCAAAACGATGAACGGAGAATAGATATCAAATATAAGATAACATTTTCTCAATTCAATGAATCAGGAAAAAATGACACAATTTTAGAAATTATATTATAGTGTTCCGCGACATCTCACAAAGCTTTCGTAGTTTATGATAAGGAATAGACAGCCCAATTAGGAACACAAAGGCACTAGCACCGCACACAGAAAAAGTGAACAGCGAGCTAGAAGTGATATGAATAATACGTAACTCACTACGTGTATCTCCAAAGTACAGGAAATCTCTTGCTTAAAACTTCCGAGTAAAACTCAAGGACAGCAGTCTATGTTACAATCGCACATGCGAAGGTGAACTGAAGGGCAACAGATGAGCCAGAGGCAGTACACAAAAGATCGCACGTTTCAGCGGCCTCAGAAAATGCAGGGTTTCATACTGGAAAAACTCACTCAGGATAACCATAACCAGTCTGGCAACTACAGCCATAGCTCCTTACATGAGAGAAAAAACATCTTTAGCGAGTAACCATCGCAAGCGTCGGTCAACTCTCCAACGATCAAACAGTACTGCCACATCTAGCATTGCAGTAGTTAAGCGATAGAGAGAAAAACAAGTAAAACTGAGAAGAGAACATCTAACAAGACATGGTAAATTAAGAATTTAATAATATGGTATATGGTATATTTAGTGGTATATTGTGTTGAGAAAAATGAACTTTATAATCACGAGAGCGATAAGTCACATCCACTCTCGCACCTAACAGTTAAAATTTAATGACAATCAAGAAACAATGTTTTAAGTAAATATAACATTCGTACTTCTTTTTACCCACATAAATTGAGAACCATTAAGTCGTTCATCAATCATTTAAAGCTGTTCTCGAACAATTGCGATGCAACATCACACTACAAATGCTATTGAAAGAGTTGAACCTTTTGACCCGTACACATAAATAGAACATGAAATAGAATACAAATTGGAATACATTGATAGTTGACGAAACAACGCATACTATGTCAGAAGGTTAACCTGAGAGAGCACAGTTGCCCCAGCCACTTAGCAGGAAATATTTGTAGAGTAACGAACAAGCCGTTAGTGACACTCAAGTTGGCCTAAAGCGGACGTATTACTCTGGCGTTGGAGGCGTGAACTGGTGCTGGTATGTTACACGCACAAACTCTGTTGTAAGCGTAGTCACGTGTGTCATACGCTGGCGTGATGCAGGCGACGTCAGGTATGTTATCTGCAAAAGCTGCAGATACAAACAGGCATGTTGCAGGCGCCTGTAGGTGTATATAGCCACCACAAATCCTCACTCAGTAGCGGGGAGGGAGATGAAGCTAAAGCGCACCATAAAAGCACAGTAAAGAAACAACTGGACGCCCTCGCAGTCAGCGAGACACCCGGACTCCCGGGATCAGAAGGGGGCAACAGCGAGGGAGGGAACGGCGCCAGCAGCACATGTGACAGCGTGGTCCTCAGTGAGAGCAGCTCTGGGATGCAGCTGTAGCGCAACTAATTCGAGCGGCTATTGCAGCGCCCTAACATCTTCAGCTGTGGTAAACTTGGTACTTAAAGCTGGGTAATGTGGATACTATGAACAGCTGTTGCAGCTCTGACACGATCAAACCTCGGCATCTACGGATGCTTTATTTCCAATTGAAGCATGATACATATCACCTTTTACATTGGTTTTTCAAATGCCTTATAACTAACACCAGGACGCCATGACGCTTTCCCCCGGTCAAAGACCGGTACCCATTTCAGACACCTGGGTAGAGTGGGGTATTGTGCTTACAATTTTTTCTCCAATACCCAACAGAGAAAATCGCCACCAGCGCCGAGACTCGAACCCGGGTTTCCCGCACGGAGTCAGGTCCGATAGACACGGCTATGACGAGCAGCTGTACAGGATATAATTTAAACAGCTGTTGCAGCTCTGACATGATCAGCTGTACAGGATATAATCTTAACAGCTGTTGCAGCTCTGACACGATCAGCTGTACAGGATATAATTTAAACAGCTGTTGCAGCTCTGACACGATCAGCTGTACAGGATATAATTTAAACAGCTGTTGCAGCTCTGACACGATCAGCTGTACAGGATATAATTTAAACAGCTGTTGCAGCTCTGACACGATCAGCTGCACAAGATATAATCTTAACAGCTGTTGCAGCTCTGACACGATCAGCTGTACATGATATAATCTTAACAGCTGTTGCAGCTCTGACGCGATCAGCTGTACAGGAAATAATCTTAACAGCTGTTGCAGCTCTGACACGATCAGCTGCGCAGGATATAATTTTAACAGCTGCTGCAGCTCTGACACGATCAGCTGTACAGGATATAATCTTAAAAGCTGTTGCAGCTCTGACACGATCAGCTGTACAGGATATAATCTTAACAGCTGTTGCAGCTCTGACAAGATCAGCTGTGCAGGATATAATATTAACAGCTGCTGCAGCTCTGACACGATCAGTTGTACAGGATTTAATATTAACAGCTGTTCAAGTACTCCGACAACAGCTGTGGCAGTACAGCGCAGCAGTCGCAACACAGAGACCTAATCGCAGTGCACCAATATGTTGAATCCACAACGTTAAGTGAATGTAAACTCAAACTCTACTTCCTCACTTCCCTCGCAACTATGTTATACTGTTGAAACATACTTAAGGTAAAAATTAAATTTTCACTCTTCAAGGATAACTGCATAAACTCATGCATAATGCATTACAGCGCGAATATAGATTTACTTTTTCCAGGACAGTCTTCGAAAGCTGTCCTTTAAATACAAAATTTATCATACTAGTACAAGTTTTACCCTTCAGCTGCGCCTTTCAGACACAACCAAAAAATACAAAATATTTGTTAGAGGAATATCCGCATTCAGGGAAAATGATGGAAAACTCGCATCTTATTACGATGAACAGAGTCGGATTTTTAACATTTTACTTAGTCGTAACAGTACAGTCAGCAGCAAAAGTTCATCAGTCAATTTGACTAACCTACGCGCTATTTTTCAAACATAAAATACTTAAATCTTATTTGAAAAACAACAACTTAAAATTTTTTGTCAGCGGAAACAGCACCTAGGGTAGCCAAGTAAAAAGATGAATTTTTACTGCCGGCTGTACCGCTACGACAACGTAAAATGTCGTAAAATTTGGACCCCGGAGTCGATTTAGGGTCCATCAGCAATGTAAAGTTGCAGTTTTTGGATAGCGGGACTACTGTTGAACAGCCTGATTATTTTGACAGTGTTGCCTCCAAGATACACGCTGGTGGGGCAGCTGCCAATGAAAACACTGAGTACAGTAAATGAAGCTTTGTTCAAAATTGAAAAACATGATGTCTATTCACAATGATACATGTATTATATAGTGATAAAGAGGATGCAGTTTCCCCACCTATCGCACCTTCATGACGAAGTATTTCGTTCTCTTACAAAAACTTGTTGACGGTTTTGTTCAAATACGCAATGAATAACTACAATGGTTAGAAATAGAATAGAGCATCGTGCGATGCGTGAAGAACCAAATTGAAAGCGGTTAATCATTACTCACACTCCACCTCCTGGACACGAACGATTTCGCTATTATTCGAGAAGACTTGCTCTTTTGTCGATAGCTCCAGGTAATTTCTCACAGTAAACGAATTAGAAAATACCTTTGCTCAAGTTGTCACAAGAATTTGTACCAGCTTCTACATCGCTGCTTATCGAAAGATGATTTTATTCAAAATCATTCCTTCGTTATACGGTTGAATCGATTTGCTTCTTTCATCTTTTCTTCTGTATCTCGGTTTTCATTCGTTCCGTATTCTTAGCTAGGTGAAGTCTAACATGACTGACTAAATGTTTAACTGTCGTCTTGTTTAGCTTGAATTGCTAGTTCCACAAGCATATAGAAGGAATCCAACTAGATAGTGAAAATGTGTTATCCCTTTTTCAGTTCCAAGAGACTTGTTCACAAACCTATTCCCGTCTAGTCATTGCCTTAAGTTTCCATAAATTCAGCTTGGTCGCAAATTCACTTTTTAACCAACTCGATTTTTGAGTGCCAAATAATAAAATCGGAAAGGAGCATCATATACAGTACAGAAATTTGTTACATTTTCATTCATTCGAGGGATGAAAGTCATTAATTCCGCTCTAAAAGCCCTAAGTCGCGCTCAGCGAACGTGAAAAAAAAAAAGTTTCCACTGCCCAGCATTAGCTGCCCAGCTTGCCGAACTAGCCACACTACAACTGGAAAGCTCGTTTATAACTCTTCAAAGCCTCCAAGCCGCATTGATGTGCACTCAGTCAGCGACGGCTCGCACATTTACAGCAATTCAGCGCAGGTAACATCGCAATTCAACCCAGTTTTAGGGACCAATTAGGCTGACAGCTCGTGCAATTCAGTAACAGGAAAATTGAAAGTTTTCGATGGCTTTTTTTGTGGGACACCAAATTCGCTGATTTTTTTGGCGAGCGGAGACATGAGAGTAAGGAATAATAGAAAGAAAGAAAGAATGAAAGAAAGACAATTCATTTCCAATGAAGATGGTGCATCATTGGTTTCTAAAATATCTTAAAAGTAACTACTCATGATACACACACTTAAGTTTTGTAATACCCATGTCATTAGTCGAAAAAAAATGATTGAGGGCAATGTATTCCTAGTGTTGCTTAATCTAGATTTGATGATATATGTAATTACAATTATAAAAGAAACACAATTTCAGTGACGATGCATTGTTGAGAACACTCTTTTCAGTGCACACTTACAGTGAAATACGAGCTCAGGGACTTGCGGTATAAGGAATTTGATGCAGGTAGAACAGGTGGATTAAAATAATCCTGCGTCTATGTCAGCGAGGTTGATATTCAGAACTATATTTTCACTCCAACGTAAAAAGTAATATTCCAATCAAGGGACTCGGAGAAAATGTTTTTTATCACGCCACGAATTTATGATATTTCCATGTTAATAATAGTGAATCAGAACAGTCTACCTGAGTCAGAAACATGAAAACGATTATCCTACAACGGCTACCAAAACATGTACAACATGATTGGAGTAATACGTGAAAGTAACCACCTAGATAGGGTTGTCATAACATACTCAAGAACGTAAGAAATGCTATGATAATTTGCACCACACAAGATTAGCATGAACATTTTAGGACGTGAATTATAGAAAAAAAAACATTAATGTCCTGTAAGGTTCACAAATTAGAAAAAGTTACATTACTTTCCAAGTATGATGCAAATGCCTTAAATTGAGAAACATACATACGTACCATGACGGTCCAGTTTAATGCTTGTACAAGATTAGATTAGATTATTAGTTAGTTTAAGCCTCCCTATCCGCAACAAAGGCGATCCAAAGAGAGGAAGGAAGAAGGCAGGATTTAGAATGGAGTTAAAGGAACGCGGAATCTATGCAGAAAGGGCATAGAAACAGTAAGATAAGAAAGAAGTTCATGAAACAAGATCAAAGTTGAAGAAGAGAGTAGTAGGTGCTGAAAAAACAGGACAGCAGTGAACCGAAAAAAGATGGTTCTTAACAAAACAAAAGCATTTTATTTCAACAAAAAGAAGGCCTACCTAACTCTCAGCTCAGGCCCTCACATTGTCCCCCTGGGAGTGCTAATTCCCATAGATACAATATTTGTATCCCCCTGAGGGGAATGCTTGTACAAAAACGGAGAGAAAAGCATAAAAATGTATTCTATATAGCTGGTTAATTGAAGTTGAATAGCGTTTGTTAATTCATGGAAGATTAAGATTGTGAGTTAGTTTAAGCCTCCCTAACCGCTACAAAAAAAAAGAGCGTATCGAAGAGAGGAAGGAGGAAGACACCATTCAGTTTGGATGTTAGGGAATGCGGAATCTATGCAGAAGGGGCATAGAAACAGTAAGTAGGGAAAGAAGTTCATGAAACAAGATCAAAGTTGAAGAAGAAAGTAGTAGGTACTGAAAAACAAAACAGCAGTGAACCGAAAAAGGTGGTCCTTAACATAGCATAAAAATATTTTATTTCAACAAAAAGAAGGCCTTGTGCCGCCCTTCGTGTATTCGTGTACCGAGCCACATAAAAGCGCTTGTCGTGTTTGAGTAATCGCACTTTGATCGAGCTCTTCCCGCCGATAGCATCGGGCTAAGCAAGCTCCAGCTCCAAGTAAACCACCCGGAACGTTGCCGCCTTTCATATCCTACCTGACACAACGGAGACCCAGCAAAACGGTATAGCCTACCTAACTCTCAGCTCGAGCCCTCGCATAGCCCCCTGGGAGCGCTAATTCCCATAGATACAATAGTTGTATCCCCTTGAGGGGGTTAAATCATGGAAACAAAGATAACGAAATTTGTGGGGTGAAAACACTTGTGACAGTTTACCCGCACATTGACATATAAGCATTGAGTTTCTTGACATCAGGGAATAATATTAAAATTGCTTGTTGCGGCAGATATCCGAAAATACTATTTCGAGTGAGCATGAAAAAATGAAAAAAAAGTGAGTTGACTGCCTAAAAGAGCCCGCATTAACTCGAGCAACAAATTTATGAGATTTCTCATTTAAATGCTTGACAATAACATAGGAAGAAAATTGAAAAAATACGGTGTTTATAGGACAAATGCAAGTCGCTTGATTAGAAATTTTTCAAAAATTGTTGTTTGTAAATGTACGGATGTACGTACATCTACATAAATGTATGCATAAATGCACACATACACATGTACACAGATATTAGAATACAAGCATGAAAATTACAAGTTTTGTGTTTCCAATTACAAATTTTAACACAACAGTTATTAGTTGATAAGCATCTTATTAAACACATTAGGGTGATCACACAACAAATTTACATTTTTCATATAAATGCTTTACAATAATAAACAGAAATGACGAGTTAGGTAACGTTACAAGTTGAGAGTGAACAGAAAAAGAGCGGTATTTCTAGTTCACATGATAGTTGCTAGTTTAATAGCACGCTTTTATGAAGCAATGTTGCACAAAAGAAAATAAGTTGTACCCACACCGTACAACATTTTGTTGTACTCAAAATGTAAAATGTACATTAGTACATATTCAGCCTCACACCTGGTCTTTGAGGTTGCTAAAATCACTGGTACACCATAATTCAGGAAGATTTTTACAGTAGATGGGCTAACAACGATGTAGGTTTTTCTTGATATATTATGAGCATAAATATAAGGATTTGTAACCGCAAGAAAAACACCCATTTCAGGAACTAAAACTTAAATTATGCTATTTTTGGTCAACGTCCAGTTCGAACTGAAGTATAACATGTTTAGTCTATTGACGAGTTAGGTTCATATTTTGTACCAACACGCCTGTATGGGTCAAAAACGCTAAAACTCTTCACACGTCTCAAATTTGAACAACGCCATGTCCTCGTATACAATGAGGAAACAAACAACCACTTTAGGCATCATTTGGGACAGCTGTTCTTCGGGCACAAAAGTTACATGAGTTTTTCACTCCCAGTTGCGCAACTTTGATGAGCGACAAGCTGAGCTTGTCGGTGGATGACGGAGTTCGCTTCCAATGCTGAGAGGGATTAATAATTAAAAGCTGAGAGAGAAACACTCGAGCAATAAAGCGAGGTCCACGTCGACCACCTGATGCAACATTCAAACCAAGCAACGCGACTGGAGTGTTTACATACGTGAGAGGGGCACTGCCTTTCAGAGAAGATCAAACAAGCCTCGCTTCTAATCTACTCAAAAGGAGGGGTTTAATACCTCAAACCGAGGCAAAATGGTGTAATGTTTAGCCCACTACTATAACTAACGCCCTGAAACCACTTCCCCAAATCAAGTATCATCTGAATGTGAATTGTTTACGACATATCGTGAAAATACTGAAAAATTTTCCAACCAAAATGCAGGACACAGATTAGATTAGTAGCCTCCCTATCCGCCACAAAGGCGATCCAAAGAGAGGAAGAAGGAAGGCATCATATAGTATGGAGTTAAAGGAACGTGGAATCTATGCAAAAAGGGCACAGCAACAGTAAGTTAAGAAAGAAGTTCATGAAACAAGATCAAAGTCGAAGAAGAAAGTAGTAGGTGCTGAAAAACAGGACAGCAGTGAACCGAAAATTAAAAAGATGGTCCTTAGGAGAACAAAAACATTTTGTTTCAACAAAAAGAAGGCCTACCTAACTCTCAGCTCGGGCCCTCACATTTAACCCCTGGGAGTGCTAATTCCCATATATACAATACATGTATCCCCCTGAGGGGCAATGCAAAACACAATACTGATATATTTTATATCAGTTCAAGATTTAAACCTCAATTTCCATTCAGTTGAGCGAGCATCACAGCGAAAGTCAATGTAGTTTAATTTCATGGGACACCACAAAGGGCTAAATTTCTGTGTTCCGATTGGCACAGCCCACTATGCTGGTGAAAGAATGCATACGCATGTCGATGAAACAGCCAGCTAAAATGAGACCCTATACTGCACTATAACTAGACCCCCTGCTCGTCACCCGTTGAGTCAGGTTGTTTCGATGACTAAATTATTAACCAACAAATTCACCAATTTTCCTAAAGTTAAAAACATTTTAAAATCAATGGAAAACGTTTCTTTAAATTACTTGCCAAGAAAACAATGGGAAACATGATTCGTTAACTGAACGTTTGTCGCGTACCATACCTAAAATACAGCGGGCGGGATTAATACCAGTTGAACCAAGAAGGGGATTTTCTACCCAAGTTGTGGTATGAGAAAAATTAACAGCAATATGATGAAGAAGTTAAAATTTGCCATTGGTTATCACTGAAAACCGAGAGCTATATTTTTGTTTACCTTGTAACTGAAACTGAAAATAAGGTATTGAATTATGCCTAGCGTTATCATTTGTAGCAGCGCTTAAACGAAACAAACCAACCTTACAAGCGTACAAACGAAACTATCGTTAATAAGTATATAGATACAGTAGGTGCAGTTATTATTCGGTACATGGGATGAAGTTTATTTACCTTAGGTACATTACAGTAGAATAATGCACAGTTGGACAGATGTTTTCGTATGCTGGAGATGAAATCAGTATCAGAATATATAAAAATAAAACATTACTAGAACATAATAAAACATTAGATGAAAATTTTAAGAAGTGTTCAATGTATTTAAGAGAAGTAGTTCGGATTTGGTAATATGACCTTTCATAACTAGTACAACGTCCAACCGTTTGAAATGTTTAGTAAGAATGAGGTTCTTGCAAATTTTTGTAGATTTCTTGTCTCATTCTTTTCAAATTGGTTAGAATTCTGGGGTCCCTTTTCAAAATCCTCAGTTTAAATTCTGAAAACAAGTTTGCGATACGATTAATGTCTGGATCCTGACAAAGTCATCCCATTAACTTTATTCCTTCTACTGAAACCACGCTGCTGTGGATTTGGCCAGTTCATTAGGGCAATTCCTTCTTCAAAAAAGACAATAACCATTCTGGCCTTGTGGCAAGGTGCATTGTCCTGCATGAAAATGGGGGATTCACAAGGGCTAAGGCGCAAGTTTGGTACAACATGCTGCTGAAGAAGTCGTTTTTAAATCTCGGCATTGATTTTGCCATGCATACGGATGATGGGGCCAACTCCTGCAGGGGAAATCCTTCCCCGCACCATCACACTGCCACCACCTAACTTAGAGTGTTTTCTCGTCGCATTGAGGTGACTGTCTTTCACATGTTCCGCGGGCGTACGTGGATGTTGCCGTCAGAACCGAACAGGTTAAACTTGGATTCGTCATTGAAATGAAAAAATTGCATCTCTATGGGCGTCAGTCCAAATAACATATCCTCTCGCAAACTTCACAAGTGCCTTTTGGTTTCGCTTTGAAGCGACAAGCTTCGAAGATGAAACTCGTTCATGCAATTCTGCATTTTGTAACCTGCGAGAAACTGTTTTCCTTGAGATGTTATTCCCTGTCTCTTTACTAAATTTACGGGAAATTGAACCAGTTTCAAAAAGGTTCTTTACAGACATTCGAACAATTATGCAATCTTCCCGTGTAGATGTTTTAGGAGGTCTACCAGTTTTTGGTCTTCGATCTAACGTTTTATCTCGGTTATACCTGCTTTTTACACGATGGACACTTTTAAACCTACGGACAATAACAGCAATTTTTGAGGTTGACTTGTTTCATTGATGGTTGGCAATAGTGAGTTCTTTTCTGCAGAGTTTTACGTGCTACACAGTCGACACATTTCTTGGAGATTTAGATTATAAAATTATAAGTTAGTTTAAGCCTCCCTAACCGCTACAAAAAAGAGCGTATCGAAGAGAGGAAGGAAGAAGGCACCATTTAGTATGGATATTAGTTAATGCAGAATCTATGCAGAAGGGGCATAGAAACAGTAAGTTGGGAAAGAAGTTCATGAAACAAGGTAAAAGTTGAAGAAGAAAGTATTAGGTGCTGAAAAACAGGACAGCAGTGAACCGAAAAAAGTGGTCATAAACACAGCAAAATATTTTTTATTTCAACAAAAAGAAGGCCTATCTCTCAGCTCGGGCCCTCACACATTTTCCCCCCTGGGAGCGCTAATTCCCATAGATCCAATAGTTGTATCCCCCTGAGGGGACACATTGCTTGAAACTAGTTCCAATGATGCAGAAATGCCGTCTTTTATTTCGAAATGTTCCATTCAGTGTTTTTAAACGAATTAAGCAAATTTTTAGTAAATTTACAGCACCGTTCTGGAACTTTCTTCCAGGTCTGAATCCCCCTGTTTCTGTTCATTTTATATTTTTTGGAAAACTGCAACGTAACATCTTGTAACTTTATATACGATTCATGCATCGAGATAAAAATTTTTGGTGAAATTTTCATTAGGATTCATTCATTACTGTTTGAGTAATATACTGATTTATGTCGGGGTTGTTTCCATTCCTTATACTATGACCGCTACTGTATGTGCAGCAACGTTAAGTCTTCATGTAGCCAACAATATAGTCTCGTGTACTACCATGAAGATGACAATTTGAGCCCTCTTACTGTAGCATTCATCTGCATCGCAGCTATTTTTTCTAAAAATGAATCGTTACTTGTTACAATAGGCCTCACCCTGTAATACTAATCTGTTTAATTATCGCAATTTAAAAGAAACTTGATAAAATATATACGGTATTAAACAAATTTGTTCTATTTAAATAAGTAATTTCGATAATTTTTGTGAGGTCTTCAAATTCACGGTAATTGGACAGATGCGTTTCACAAGATGTGGCTTATTGTTTTTGGAAGCAATTCGCAATTTTTGGGAAAAATCGTTGCACTGCTTATGAATCTCCCGGAATATAGTGGTTAGAGGGCCATTTTTAACGTTAAATTACCGGTAATTATCGTAAGTTTTGAACGAAGACCGACTATGAGAACAGTTTAACTACCCGTAATTAACTGGTTAATATCGTCGGTCTTCGCCCAAAATTTACGGTAAAAAACCGGTAATTTACAGTTAATCAGATGACAATATGAGACATTCGCGACACTAATTCCGACGATATATCGTCGGTTTATAGGAAGAAGAAGATGATAATTACCGGTAAATTCAGATGTAAATTATCGTCGGTCAGACGATAAATTTCTGACTGGGTAGTGCGACCTGAGCGAATCCATGAAACTTCGGAAATTTGCCAGGAACAGGTCACACGCCATACAAGACCAACTATTGTCAAAGTTCTAAGCCATTCCTACTTTTGTGTACAAACTGCAACTCGGTAATATTTTTCACACGTATATTCAGATTTGCATCGCAGTTCAGATCATGAAAAAGTCGGAGTAACTTTACTTTCAACCAAATTTGATACGTGAAGTATAACACAACATTAGCAAGATAATTGTTGAATGAACGAAGATATTGAAAATAAATTTCTTCCAATGCTAGTGGTCACTTTGTATGATGGAAAAAATTATTTAATGAGCACAGCAAGCACCTACATGTGGTTTGGAAAGAGAGCATTCAAATGAACTTACGTGCACATTTAAATGAAAGACATCATGAAAAAGGAAGTGGTGGCCTTTCCCAGCATTTCCGTAAGCTAGAGATAGTGTAGTGTCGCGTCCGCAGTTCATGCCAACTTGCATCACGGAGCCAACGCACGGTGTGGCTGCACCCGTCTCAACCGCACGCTTCCTCTGCGTGCTGATTACGCCACATAAAAAGCAGATTACGTAGGCAGAACATTCAAGGAATTTAGAGTTCAGTCGTAACCTCTGCAAGTTCATGTACACGCAAACAAACCAAAACTTCATGGAATTTCATTCACCGAAGGATTTAGAACAGAGGCACAATGGACGCATCTTTATGGATGCGTCGTAAAGATACTATGAGGCCGGACTGCTCCGCAAAGCATTAATGACGATGCAAGATTCAGCCAAGCAGCACGGGAAGATTTAAAGGAAGCGTGTGGGGTGCCTGTACGAATGCGAGGAAAGCAAGCGGTCATCCGGCGGCAGTTGATGCACAGTAAAGGCCTTGTAAACTGAGTTACATTGTCTCTTGCATGTCAGTGAGAGCAAATGAGGCTTCCACGTCCTTGGCACTCATGAATAAACAAAGAACGTCAACTCATAACAGCACGAAGTTCATGAAAATGAATTGTACGGGAGCTCATTACTGACAAAGTTAAAAAAAAAAAAATGTGTAAAGAGGAATTCGTAATGAAAGTTTTTTTTATAACTTGCGTGCTCAGTTCGTACACACATGCACACCGAAAAAGAAATTGACATGGCATTCGAATGCAGTACGCTAAAATTCCATTAATACTGAACTTGTTGAGTATTCGATCAACATCCTTAACATGAACTCATCTCGAGTAAATGGTACAACACACACAATCACATAGGCGCACAACAAATGCAAGCCCCTGCAAACAACGGATGTAGCAAAGCGTTCATTCCCAGGAGCTGTTTGTCCAGAAGAACAGGGATGGAATGATAAATTATTTACGGAGAACAATTCCTACAAAAAATCTTTGTGTAATTGAAGATGCAACGCTACAAATGTGCACACGCATAAAAATGATCATCTCATATTAAAAAATAGTTCCGTAACTGACACCATTTTGGAATTAATGCACGGATAAAATAAAAACTTGTCCGTGTAGCAAATCACAAGTGTAACTTCATACACTACAAAACTACTTTGTTACGTTGTAAAAACGACACATAAAATAAAGTTTTCAGATCACGTAACCACTTTTTCGAGTAGAAAACCCTCCTGTGAGCAAGTATAAAGATCCAATGGATCTGAAAACTTCATTCACTTACAGCGAAAGGAACAATCAAGCCGGCTCTCAACCAAACATCAAGGGCATAAAAATTTCTCCCCTGCAAGACCCTCGCATATCTTTGGCTACGAACGCGGTCAGAAATTAGAGGGAATTCGGGCAAGTGAAGAAACATTATCAAGAACCGCCGCTGAAAAACGCTTCGCAAAAGGCCTGTAAAACGTCTAGCACTGGCTCGCCGCAGGCTGGAAAAGCAATGACGCGTAAATTTAGAAGGTGAATTGCGACCAGCGCTTTGGAGCTAAACACTTCGAAATAAGAAGTGTGGGTGCGGAGCTGTGCAAGGATTTAAGAACAAACCGACTTGCATAAAGCAGTAATCTCGTCTTTCTTCACCTTTAGTCGACCACGAAGAATGAATGAGAATAGAGGCAGGATCAGCTAAGATCCGAACAAATTAAGTGATTGAAGAATGACTCGGGGGCATTAGGGCAGTCAAGTCGAGGGCGCAAACTAAAAGCTAGCTCGAAAATGACGAAAAACCGTGAAAAAATTCAAGCTTAAACGATTCACTCTATCTCTGAAAAATGCGCAAAGAATAAAAACGAAAAAGTGATAGCTTACCTCATTGAGCATCGCATGCACTTTCGATCACATGATTTAATATGAGGAATTTAAAAACGAGGAAAATTCAAAGGAACTTAATTTTCCTCGTTTTTAAATTGCTCGTCAAGTTGCGATTAAAGCAAACAAATGACCCGTTCAGATGATTTAATATTTATTACAACTAGCCATATTGGAGGACAAAAACAAGACACGGCCGACAGAGGAGTCTAGACAAAAATGAACACATAGCACAAAAAATTGAGAAAAAAATGAAAATTCAATAGTGTTCACACATAAGTTAGCTAAAACGATGGCATCACGTCTAATAAGAAGGAAAAAATGAAAATTTTAGAGTATCACACACAAAAAGGCATCCCTGCAGAAGCTCTTTAATCTTCGCTGTGCGCACAGTTCACGTGAAAGGCCTTCCGTCATGTATACCAACGAGGCTCGACAGATAGCACACCACGCTAGAAAAGAGACCGATAATCACGCCTATGCCAGAGGGCGCTGAGGCTCCTAGATAGGAGACTCTGAAGAGACTTGCAATGCAATGCTCATGAGCTGCAACTAAGAACAACTAAAGCAATCAGCGACAGCGAGAGATGCGATCAGCTCGCGCGCGCTGGAGAGCAGAATGAAAGTACAATGGACAATGTTGTTGTTTTCGAACTAGAATTTCTGGTGGTAGTGCGAGGCAGAAAATAAGTGGCGGGAAATACAACACGGATCGTTCACCCAAAAACAACTGACACATCTAAATGAACAACAGGACGCAAGCGATCAATCTTGAGCCACTCCATTTCTGATAAAATCAAAATGATACCTAGATTTACAACTAGTATAATTAAAGTCGCTGCACTAAAAGCACAACTTGCGCGAGTAATTAAATTGTCAAATTAATCTGAGAGGCCTAGTCCTCGTAAAGCTAGAACAACACAAATGAACATCGAGGTTTAAGAGCTCCATTCACCACACAATGTCATTCAGCCCCATCATGCAGCGCTGGTATTGGAGCTTGACACAGACATGCAGCCACGGCGGTTATCAGCTTTTATGACAGAGTTGGCCTTATCAATTAACTACCCTCTCGTTTAGCGCTTGTACTTGCGCCACCACAGATGTGATGTGCTCTGCTTCATCGACAAGATGAAAACACCCCTTCACACCTAGCAAAAAAACAACTCATACTCGATGAAAATGAAAACGCGGAAACACAAAACTTGACATTACGTACTAGAATTCCAGCAAATGAAAACCACGTTAACTAAAGATTCATCCCGCCCCCTCTGCACGGAGGAGCACATTGCTTCTGCAGAGTACGTCACAAACTGTGCAGCTGTGCGTAGCTTATGTATACATTTCCGCATTCACAGCGATAGCTCTGCTCGTAAACTTCCTGTTGGATTGATCAAAATCATGTAAATTAGAGTGAATTCAGAGTTGCCACGCTTGCTTGATCAGACGTTACATGCGAAATCTGCAGTGATCAATGTGAACAGAAAGAAGCCGACTGCTTCCATGATGCGCAGCGTGCCATGTGGCAGTAGTATGCTCTCTGTGACTTGACTCCCACAACGCAGGTATTCGTTTTCAAGGATCATTGAAAGATAATTGATAAAATTGGGTCTGGAATGGCAGGAGCAAAAAAGTCGTGACTGATTATGAAAGAGTAACTTTTTTGGCAGGATTTACATAAATCAAAGGTATAAACAAGGTGAAAAACTCGCCTAATAAGAGCTAAAAAACCACAAGAAAATACTCCCGGTAGTGATACGAACAGTTGAGATTACTTCAATTCGAAAAAAATGAATTTAAATCAACTTTTCAAAATTTGAATACATTAAGATAAAACTAGATGACTTTGTTCAAGTCTCCTTAAGAGCAACAAAGCCGTTCCAAAGAGAGGAATAAAGGAACGAAGAATCTACGCACAAGGTGTGCTCCCACACAAGATCCCCGCACATAGAAACAGTAAGTTAAGAAGGAATTTCATGAAAGAAAGTAAAAGTGAAGAAGAAAGTTAGAGGTGCTGAAAAACAAGACAGCAGTGAACAGAAAAATGGTTCTTTTCAAAATAAAACAATTTATTTCAACAAGAAGAATTAAGGCCTCTCAGCTCGGGATCTCACACATTCCCCCTGGGAGCGCAAATTCCTCTTGATACAAGAGTTGTCTCCCCCTGAGGGGAATTGAAATGCATTGAACCAACAGTTTTTTTTTAACAGAAGATGCATTTGAATTTAGTCTCGCATCTCCTAAGCATAGCAAATAAATTTAAGAGCATTAAACGACGAAATGAAAAACATAGAGCAACACGTTCCAGTAACTGCATGAGAGACCAAACCACAAATAAAGATTCTATATCAAGATCACTAAATTCATGTTTAGATACGCTCATAGCATAAAAAACCCTTGAGGATGGAAGAGGTATAACTGCTTCGTTCTTCAGGCACCACGACCTGTCTCCCATCGGAAGCGACTCGGTGTTACTATAGAAGGCAAAAAGGTCGCATTCTCTGCGAACGTCACTTCGAATCTAATTAACGTTTGTATCAGGGATGAAAATCTTACGACTTTTTAAAAATTCTGTGAGTGGTATACGAACAGAATATACTGCAGTGACGATGTAATTTCAATGATTTAAAAATAAAAATTAAAGAGGTTATGAAGAAGTCGACTGAACAGCTTCGCTTTCGTTTTTTAGACTCCGTTCGCAAATTCCTCATCATTACCATTATGACTTTAAAAACGTAACCTCTGTTTCCGCTCATAAATTTTCCTGCGTTAATTAACCGAACAATTTTAGCGAGTTCTCAGAACTCAGAAAATCAGAAAATAATCACACCTCGCAGGACACGCTCATATCGTCAAAACAGACATTTTTGTCGTTCATATAAACGCAATTATAAGGCGACCTAAAAACAGTTTGATATAACTCAAGATCAAAAGAAAGGGGCGAAATAGAGATCAGAGTAAACAACGTCAGAGATTATTCGTGTTTAACACGAATAACGTTTTCTTTACGCGAAGCATGGATTTTTTTCAAAAGCTCACTCGACATTTGATGCTGAAATTTTCCTTTGTAGCGACATTAATCAGATTGATGATGAAATACGCAATAATCTTACCATGTTTCAAGTGTATCATATTTGATAGGCTAAAAAAATTAGCGTTTACGCAGCGTTCAAGTCCAAGTTACAAGTCTTGTCAAAGTTACAAGTCCCAGAAGCAACGCAGTGGATCTCAAGTCACAGCCCCAACATATGGACCTCCTTCACTTAAAATCACCAAGAAATAAAGCAGATCGTTTACAGACATCTCGTCGACGCTATCGCCATGGAGGAGAATCAACAAAAGCGCTGCTCACTGCCAAGCGATTGTCTCGCAAGAGCTAACAATGGCCAGGCACTTTCCGTGCAGTTATGCCCTGTTTATTTCGAGCTTCGACAACTCAGACCATGCAAGTTTTATTCCATTTACTGATATCCAAAGAATCACTATCACAATCAAGAAACGTTCCATGGGATTTCATTTCATTACAAAATTAAATTAGAGAAACACTCCTAAGCACTGACTTAGGCGTGTTCCAAACCTAAACGACTCTGAAGACTGTAGGTATTCTAATATATCAAAATTCAACGAAACTATACGAATAACTCGCCATGATTTCTCACTTCTGTGTTGGAACTGTAGGTCACTCTATCCAAAATTGGAAGAGATACAATGTACTATTACTGAACCTAAGTATAACCTAGACGTGATTAGCTTCACCGAAAGCTGGCTAGATGACTCGAGCAAAGACATGATTCGA
>JACJUY010000436.1:12245-30352 GCA_014220935.1 Platorchestia sp. MABIK | reverse complement strand
TAAAGATTATTGTACACCTTAGAATAATGTGATGGTAGGATGCCCTAGAAGTCGCTGAACTTATTAGGCCCCACAGGTAGCTATACTCTAGTTTGACCATTGTACTAGACTTAAGAAACATTCTACCTCTGTCACACCTGTGGTAAATAAATTGTTTAAATTGTTTAAATGTTACATGTTTCTGGTCATGAGTTAACAAGCAGACATTAATACCAAACAAAAACCAAGAAATCTAATTCTATATCAAGAACACATTTCACATTTTGCAAAAAATCACTATTACATACTTCAGGAAATGATGAACTCAGTATCACAGATCACTCAACTTCTGCACCTACGTACTTTTCAATCATTTCGGTATGTTACTTATTTTTGAATGTCTAAAAGCGATTAGGTGACGCGTGATTTACACACAAAACACAATGCGTGCACGCGGGACACAAAGGAAAGCGCTTCGCTCAGAAATAGAACTGGGACAAAATCGAATAAGGGTAACACCAAGGTCATGGTCGGTGTGCACATTTCAGATTCAAGTTACACATGGCGCGAAAACGATCAACTGAAAAGCACGGTTTGTACAAAATTCACTCACCTAACGACATGTAGCACGACACTTGACGTTTTCAAAATGTATTAAGACACACAACACAAAATCCTCGCCAAATCAAAAGCACGAGGCGTTAAACAGCGGAGTGCAGGTGACGCGCACCTCTGCGGTAGCCAGACAACGAAGGACTGTATGGAGAGACAAGCTCGGGCGACCTGAAGCTGCAGGACGTCTATTGGAGATCACCTGCCGGGTTGGTGACCGCAAAAATAGCTTCCACAGTAACTGCAGTAAAAAGACACAACAATGCAGATGAAGGCCTTGAAACGAAAGCACCCAGAATATTTCACCGATAGGGTACAAAACTACGCCATTTGTCCAGCGCAATATTTCTGCGAAAATTTGATTGCGGTTCAACACGTTGCTTGCGATACGACCCATCGAAGGGTCGTGGTTAAGTTCTTGCTGCGAAACGACCCATCGATGGGCCGTTTGAAAATTTTTACGATCGTTCAAAATTATTGGTATTTAATGAACACTGTCAATGTTTGGTTCTCATTTAATTGCGAAGAAGTTTTTAATTTAAATTTGAGTTAAATATTGAACTTCAATTTAAACCATCGCAGTCAACGTGTTATTATTATTATTATATAAGGAAGTTTTAGCCGCCCTAAACCACGACAAAGATGTTCTAAGAGAGGAAGGAGGAAGGCACCATTTAGTATGGAGTTGAGGGAACGCGGAATCTATGCACAAGGTGCACAGAATCAGTAATCAAAGCAAGAAGTTCATGAAACAAGAAATAGTTGAAGAAGAAAGTAGAAGGAGCTGAAAAACAGGACAGCAGTGAACCGAAAAAAGATGGTACGTAACAGAACAAAAACCTATTTTATTTCAACAAAAAGGAAGCCTACCTAACCCTTAGCTCGGGCCCTCACAGTCCCCCTGGGAGCGCTAATTCCCATAGATTCAAGAGTTGTATCCCCCTGAGGGGAGTCAACGTGTTAAGACTCCCGTTAATACTAGAACTTCTGATTTGATACCGACAGGATGAAGAAGTTAGCTATCACAGATACTGAGAAGAAGAATGAAAAGTATATAGCCTGACGACTTTCGGATAATTACCAGAAAGCAGAGTTTACCAAGCATTGCAAAATGACAACCCGCGGCATTACATTTCAGAGAAGAAAGTTTCATACACAAGAACAATAACAATTTCTAACACCGTTATAACTTCCAAGTGCGTATCATAAATAAGTGTACTTGTCATTCCATCTCAAAAATCTTCAAGTACAGTCAAGGCGAATGAAACAATACATTACGTACAACGTATTAAAATTTTAAATTTAAAACGAAACTTTGGAGTCATTTGCAACAGAGTGCGACTTTTGTACATATGATTCCTTCATTTTAGCATGCCATTTCAGAGCATCACACTCGGTAACCAGCAATAGGCACAACGGAAGACATAAAATCCCTCCGATCAAACGGTAAAATCTAAAATCATTCCATATTTCCCAATGAAATCATCAAGAAAAAGTTGATAAAGTTGCTGACGAGTTTCCAAGTCTGGCAATAGCCGTCGGTCCATCATGGAGCGACGCTATTGTAACAAATGATCCGTAAATGAGCTAAATGAGAAAAGTGACTTATAGTGATCGAGGCCGAGTCTGCGCAAACTGCTAATCAATTTATTAAATTCCCATGAAGTGAAGAGGACCATACGATCCACAGTATTTCCACTCACACAATAGAGTTTAAGCCGAGAATAGAATCGGTAACTCCACTATGGCAGCAGCACAGAATTTCTTTCAGCCTTTTCTCTTGAGCGATCCAAAGTTCGAGCGCGAGAGCTCCGGAATTAGAATGCAGACGGGCACGTAACACCCACAAACTACTGAGTGCAACGCGAGAAAAATCGACGCGTGACAGCACAAATAACTCGAGAAAAATTTTTTGAACTTTTTACGTTAAATTGCTCGGAAAGGTCAGTTTCAAAGCTTTGATTCAGACTTAGTAGACCTTTAGTACTTTTCACAAAAAAGTACTCTTGAACTGGCCTCTTAAACGGACCTGAAAAGGTATGTTACTACTCTATTGCTAAATATCAGTTTTGGGTTTATCCCTATTTCTATTCGATTAAAGAGATTTATCAACTGAAACTTGATATAGATTGATTAACTTCACGTTACGTCTGACTCAATCAAGACATCTTCAGTACGGAAAAATAGCAGTAATAGCAAACAACAAGGAGTTGTTACCACCGACATATGTATCTGTAACTTCCGTGAAAAAGTCGAAAAAAGAATTTAGAACTGAAGGTTTTCTTCATTTTATTATTTAGCCCACAGATTTGAGTGAACGTATAATTACAAAATAAAACGTTCAAGTAACTTGCTTCTAAGCCCTGAGAGAAATTAATGAGGCGTTAGAGGGACGCCAATTCCTCAAGACAGTTAGTGTCCTCCACGAGGACCGACACAATCTGCGAAATCCTTCTCCATGACAGCAAGTATCCAGAAGGTAACTCTAGATATTCCGTGAAGCGTTTTCGTTCATTAAACGGTTATTCATAGCGAGCGTTCATTTTGGAACGAGAAACTATAAATTATATACATACTCATCATAACCACCTGGGTTAAATCATAATCAAAAGCACGATATTTATGACTGGCAAATAAACCATAAGAAACTTTACATTGAACGGATTTGAGGCCACGGTGCAAGTTTTGTCGCAAAAGCATGCTCATACGAAAACCAAAAGGCAAAAGCCGCGTTTATTTCGCACCTCCGACCGAGGAGTATTAGCATTTCGCTGGAGAGTTGACGCGTGTCCGCGGATCGTCCCAATCACGATTAGCAATGTGAGCATCGCACATCTGACACGGAGAACAGAAATACTCTTGCTCAGCCCAAGGCCAACTGCAATTGCGAGGGCAAATGTAAGTTTTAAATGCAGAGTTGCTTCAAAAAATTGCTAATTTGCAGCGTTGGAGATGCATTCCTGGGACGATCAAGCTAAAGAAAACATGCGATGAGGCGTTAAAAAAAGAACAGAAGAAAGCTATCTTAAAAAGAGCTCTCAACACAAAAGTTACATGTGCTATTCGAACATTCTAGCTTCCAAAACATGAATAGAGGTCAGAAGGGAGTTACACACAAGCTGGTAACAGATTTTCGGTGAGCTGCAGAACGATCATCAAAGTACTCAAGAATTAGACACATAATGAAAGCATTAAATTCAAACGACATATAACCACTGAGTCATGAGTAAAAATACCCTAAAAATGAAATTAAATCTTATGACTCCAAAACGGGACGGTTAGGGATGGTACTGAGCCACCATACTTCAATTTCAGAACTGCTGGCTCCGATATCATACCTAAAATTAGCTATTTCTGTCAACAACATCAGCGTTCCACTGGCAAATAAATAAAAAATTCCCAACGATCTGACTGGAAACTGAGGGAGGATTTATTATTGATCTATTTGTTGTTTGATGCAAGGTTCGACATGAACGAAATGAAACGGTACAAAGAATTGAACATGGAAGGATTTTTAACTTCGTGAATGGCTGACCACTTTGAATAAGTGAGTAATTCATCGAATTGTACCGGTACATAAAAATATTCATTTGCCTTCTTACACGCTAGTTTCCTTTATTTCACCATGCATCTGTTCTTCAAGCTAAAAAGCAATACATTAACAAGTCAACTGTATAACAAGTACACTCACCTAAATCATTACGGCACCACCGAAAAAGCACCAAAATATTCGCCGTATCATAAAACTTCCTCGATTCGTTTCCGGAAGTAAAATTGAAATGGATCGAGAGTAAAAAGTTTCCATCTCTCCAAACAAATTAGAAAAAATTGCAGAGCTACATACCTATTAAAACACTTATCTTACTGGCTTAGTTGTCGAAGAGAATTGCAACTTTAGGCACATGCGTCAGTCTCTCTCCTTCCGGATCGGTTCAAAACTTGCGCCCTCTTCTCTGACGCTAAGTTTTCAAGACTGCCTCCATAAACAACACAGCACAACGCTAGAGCCAACCACGATTTATTTTAACTAATGAAAATTATGCGTTAGTCGTAAATTTCAGTCACTTAGAAGCTTTGGAGCTCATCTACATCCAACTGAATGACAAAAGCTAATTCATTTACGCGAAGTTGATGAAATTTCAAATTAACATGCCTCCTTTCTTTAGGTACAATTTATACCAAACAGCTGTCCCTCGTATAGAAAACGGTGATGTCAATGAAAAATAACATACAACTCTTTCAGAGAAAAGGAAACGCAGTGGTCCGTATTTGCTCAGTGCTCTCTGAAAGCAACAGCATTCAGAACCAGAGCACTTAACTAAACAGACGCGATTGCTCGCAACAATGCTTTTACGTAACAAGGTCCGTCACGCTGGGCAGTTTGTCTGCGGCATTGTGTTGTTGGTGGCACTCGGACTGGCCCTGGCTTCCTCACATCGCACTGCAGGTACCGCCATAGCAATGCAGGTGTCGAAGTGGCGGCACTACCGCGTTGCGCACGCAAGCGCGATGTTACACCAGCGCTGTTGATGCAACAATCTTGTGTTATATGAAGCAGTAAACGAATGCAAACACAAAATAATGTTACAAGGCAGAAAAACATGTGAACACACTGCTCACTTCTGAAAAAAATTGGCATGCATCAAAATCAGATTTGTACATTAACCTTGCTCGCAATTTTATTCTGCCTAACTGATTCGTTTGAAAACATTTTCGTTTATGACATCTTCAAAGACTTTGTTTTCCCATTTTTAATTGAAGCTGCATTAATTAAATTTCCCCACGACCATGCCTTTTTATTTATTCTTGATTTTCAAGCAGTAAACCAAGACGGCGTCGATAACATCATTCAACATTTAACATAAAACAATCTTCCAAAATCCGCCACGTCAAGAAGACCTGTATGTAGGTCTTTACAAAATATGCGAAATCTTGTAAGTTACACATGCTTCACGTTATCAAAATAAAAATTGAGACCAGGCTATATGCTTATTGAAACTGATACTCGATATCTGTTTTCCCAGCAGGTGATGGCAGCAAAATCTTTCAATTGGTTTACGTTAAGAGATCAAAAATAAATCAAGATTACGAAATAAAATTGATGGCTCAGCGCTACAATAACGCCCGATTTGAGAAAACCACAACACGCATATCATTTTTGAAGACGGTTTGATGTACGAAAGAATTGAATCTAAAATCTTTCTCCTTGAAACTAATTTTTTATAGCAAAATGGAGCCATTACTTTCAGTTCGGACTGCTAACGACCGTAAATAGATTAAGATGAAAATTTTGAACAACGCATGAACATTTATACAACGACGAAAACTCTTAATTAAGCCAAACGCTCGTCTGCCATACACGTGAAGCTTACGCTAAAGAAAAATGATAAAAAAAGAATAAAATGAAAATCGGGTTAAATAAAAATAATAGATCTCAGGCACGTGTAAAGACATTTTGAAAAACTGACCTGAAGCTTTCAGCAACAGTACCACAATTGAAGTTAAATACACAGCGAGTGACACGCTAAAACTCTACCCAATGGCCGAGGAACACGGTAAAAAACTTTCGCCATTCACGGAAGCCTTTCAGAATTGTTTTCCGAGGGCTTCATGCATCCTAAACGTATGCGGGCGCAAAACAACAGCCCTGCAGGAGCGACTGCAAACACATTCAGAGAGGAGAGGGGCATATGCAGCACTGGGGCTTGAATGCAACTTGCAAGCCTTCAGCGCTGCCTAACGACACCGGAGCGCGCATTAAACAGTGGGATTTAGACGACCGCTGCTGACGACGGTGATATGAATGCTGCCTGGCCTTCACAACATTGCTGAACAATAGTGTCAATTGACGCTGCTGCTGGGCACTGCCGTCCCGTACCGCAGTGTTGTGCTTGGTTTATGTATGAGCAGGGAGACTGCTTCAGTTGTTCAACGTTGTTACAGCAGTCTTCTAAATGTACATCTTGAGAGCGCACTTGCAGGGTTGATGGCAATGAGCAGCTTGGTTTCACACCATTTAATGTTTTCGAATGTCTGTCAAACTACAGAAGCGGATTTCCAAATTTTGTGAGGATGAAACTAACCTGGTCAATAAAAATACAGCATTTAATTAGTAATATACGGAGAAGCAATTAGTAATTCCTCATGCAAAAAAATTCCCGGCTTGGTACAAATCAGAAGCTCTTTGCTTCACAACAGTGTTACTAAAATAGAAGGTAAAATTCCCTCCTTCACTAATTTTCTCACGAACTAAATTACATTATTATCAAGAAAGGTCATGTTCTGGGCAATTGAAAACCAATGGGATTGGTTTAGTGTGACACGTTAGACAGCCAAACGTACAAACGCTGCTAAGTTTGAACTCATAACGAACAGGGGATCCATCAGTTCCATCAACATCACTGGCATTCTTTTACAAAGATAAAACACCCTTGGATAACTTCAAGTACTTTTACCCCTCGCATTTTTGAAAAGGATGGCCTTTTCCCGCCGCCACTAAAATACCGCCAGAGTGAGGTTCTTTTGTCGCCACCAGTGTGACGCCACTCCATACCGACCTCATGTTGATTTCAGCCCCAATTCTCTGTGGCGGTTGGAACGAGTGCAGCGCAGGCTCAATCAATAAAATCAAGTATCAGAGCTACGCAGCAGTCGACTCCGTTCCCTCCCACAACAGGTAAAATGTGCAGCTTACAAAAGGTTCGTTATAGCATGTACTGCCTTCGCAGCAATTTCGGAAATTTATATTTTCAAACAGCGATAGAAAATTTATTCCTCCGAACATCGAAAGAACCATTCCGCAAGTCCTCTCGTTTCCGGAAATGCCCACTTCCGGACGTTGGGTATATAAACCTCTGCGAGCTCAGTAGAGACCGCCAGTTTTATTAAGTGAATCGTGTAGAGACTAGAGAAAGAAATGTAAGTGTTAATATTAAGGGATATAGGCAAAGATGTAGTATTTTGGAGTTATTCGTTATTACCTCCAGCTAGTGAATAGACCGAGGAAAGCTGGAAGACTTCAAATGATGTTTTGTTGGAATTTATGTAACCACAGCTTCTCTGTGATGCACATGCAAGTTATACATACTTGTTGATTCTTCATTCCTTGTGTCGAGATCACAAAGCTCTCTGGCTGATAGTTTTGTACACATTGTTTTAATTGTCAAGTCTGTTTGATCTGTGTTGTTCAAGGTTAGGTTTGAGGATTCTTGCATACTTTCAAGTACTTGAGAATGTTCCTTGAAACACCTTTTAAGATTTTTAGTACAGCAAGATAACTTAGTACACATTGTTCTGATTGTGAAGTCAGAATTTGATCTATGTTATAGTGTTCATGTGCCTACTCGTGCAATTTTGAACTAGATTGATTAGCCTTATTTTGATCTATGCACACAGCGTTGTATAAATACTTGTTGTCATGCTTTAGGATAGAAGCTATGGTTTTTGGGCTCTGGAATCACGTAGTTACTCACTTGACTTGCTGAAAGCCAGTTTTCAGAGTGTGGGATTTTGGCCCATTTTTGATATAGTGATATTGGCTTGACTGAGGGCCGTGTTGGATTGCCTAGCTGATTGTACGTGTCCTATTAGACTGTGTTCATTCCTTTTAAGTGATTTATTTATACTGATGTGTCTAAGTGTGCTATTGACCACCTTTGTAGATGTATGTGTTGTCATCATGTCCAGGTGGTACTGTTGAATTACCAGATCTTTGTGACTTGTCTAGTTGAGTTAGAGGGATCTCAAATTGTCAAAACATTGTTAATAAAGAAATTACCATGTACCTTCAATTCAGTATCTACCTGATCGGTCATGTGTCTAGAGTACTACCTGATATTAGTATTTTATGTGTCACGTTAGGTTGGCGGCTAGTATCTGAGTGTGCCATAGAGATGCAGTTGTGACGAAGACTCGCCTATAATTTATGTGTTGGCTGAGCCGCAGGAATATTACAAGTATTCTCTGAGATATGTTTACTTGTGCCAGCGATGCAGTTCTGACCAAACTTTGCGTCCTATTTTTCTGAATCGCACTCTGCATCACCTTTCGATTTCAAATTCTGAAAACTGTATTTTTTTTGTATTGTTTTTGTGCTAATTATACCTTTCTCCCCACAGGTAATTTTAGGTATTCAAATGGCTGTTTAAGACAAGTTTTGCATCATCCGTGGACTTTTTGACTCTTCCCCACTCGTGCTTAGTCTGAGGCAGTCACATAGCCCATAAATTAAATATTGACAGATAGCACAAGTTGAAAGACGACGGTATTCATGAAGTACTCGTAAAATAATAACTTCCGTTTGTTAAAATCACAAATACAAGCCTAAGCTAAAAAAAACAGCAACTTGATCTTCACTTGCAATTTTTCCGCTTTATCGCTATGACCTACCTAATGCTATGACTTCAGATCAAGTAGACTATGACATGCTTGAACAAATACTCTGAGCTCGTTTGCAGTAATTCCTCACACGCATTTATCTGTATTTAGGTTATAAGCAAATCATTTTCTTAGCGCATTGTGTGTCGTTACGTAACATCCCTAAGAAAATTGGCGTGGAATGATCACGCGCTGAGCAAAATTTATAGCCTCAGTGGGCTGAGGAACGTCCGACAAGCGATAGCATGCAAGAGCTCTCATGCCCCCGCAACACGCATCCTACAACCGTAAAATGCGTTCTGAACGGCAGACGCCTCTGCGATGGCAATACAATAACGATTGTGAACATCATTTCTATGGTGTAAATGAAACCCGCGGTTGTCGGCAACAGAGCAACCAAAGCGAAAAGCTGTCGAAGAGTGGGACACGGCTCGAGATACAGCGGCCATGGAGCGGACAGTTTAGCGGAATTTAGGATCTAGGCTACATTTCTGAATTTGAAAAACAAGCTAACTGCTCAGTTATATGCCATTTTGCTTTTGAACATCTGATACGCTCTAACGCAACGCATGCTGTCAACTGTCTTATAAATGCTAAGCCCCATTTAAAAACTCGTTCACAAGTAAATTATCATGTTGATGTGCAGTGCTTTGAAATATTTATGCGAAAGTAGCTAAGACACGGATTAAAAGTTACATCCGTATTTAAACAGGGGTATTACTTTTCATGCCGTGAATTTAATTGCTGATCTCGAAATAAATGAAAAGGACTTATGCTCTGAATTAATGATGCAACGGCTGCCTAACAATATAACCATTTAAATGAATACAAACAGAGTTTATAGAAAGGGATTAAAACAGAAAATATACGCCCCTTACAATGGACTTGAAATATACGGTCGCTGAAGAGTCTGTTACACACCGGCCTTAAATAGGATATATTCTGAGTCTCTCCCAATGGGATTTCGAATAAGTAGTGGAAAAGCTCGCGAGTCCCTTATGGGTAATGCCAGAGAAGAAACGGAACACAAATAATCTGTTCAGCTGCGTTCAAGTCTTGATATAGCACATCAGCGCTGAGACACAAAGAACAAATGGACATTTCTCAACGAATGATATTCCAGTGTTGCGCAAACATTTCATAACAAAAAATGTTCCCGTATTGCTCACATTTGTTTTATTTGCATCATCAGAACTTCGGGTAATTTATACGGAATGAATGACGCAAGCAGAACACACACGTCTCAAAAGTTTTGATAACGTCTAACAGGATTAAACAACCACGGCGCCAAGGAAGCCACTGGGAAGTGCATGCAAAGAAGGCGAGCACATCTCAGACTGGAATTGCTGTGAGCGAAGTAACCTAATTTACAATATGAGCGCAGAGTTATGAGTAATAAAAATAATAATGTGAAGGCTATTACGGTAGTAAGTCTAAGCCTGGAAACTGCAGCATTAAACAAGAATAAATTGCACCACATAAAAAGTCGATAATGAATAATCTCACAGGCTTATTGCGTCTGTATCAGATTTCTGGAGAGGAAGACGGCCTAAATATAAATCAGACTCACATAATTTACACCATTTTCAAATAGGTACTGATTGTGTTAAGCATTTAGAGGACTATTGGAACTCAAAAACTACTGAAACTGAACGGTTTCCTTGTCCCAAGCTGTGAGACATTGCCACCAGACGAAATGAAATCTAGGATCATTTCAAATTGAAGTACATTTGATGACACAGATTCTCTTGTTTATAGTCTGATCCTTTAGTTAAGTAGTCAAATATTCCGTGCTCGTTTTATCGACACTGAACTGGAAAATTTCTATGTGCTAAGTTACTATCTCTGAAAGTCGTTTGCACAAGCGCAATGGTCACAAATTGCAGGTGTATCAACGCACGTCAGAAGTGAACTTTGGGAAAGATTCGTATAATGTACCTCAATTGTTTCATATTTCTAGAAATGAAACTTAGATAGAAGTATTACAATACCTTATAGATTTTTTCAGATTAGAATAACAAGAAGGAGGTGAAAATGCAGAGAAATCTACAATTCGTGGGCGAAAAACCGAGGCAGAGACAGAACGCAAACACCAATAGCAATTTTTGAGATTTCGATTGAGACATTATTCCAAGCACAGATGCACTTTGCATAAAGAAGTAAAATGCTAAGGTCAGCAGAAATAGAGAAAGGAGGCATCAATTTCCCGAATGCAACAAGGATGACCGCAGCTATTCTTAGATTTCACCGTTAATTGAGGGCTGAACATCAACTACAAGATCACCAAGCCCCCTGTTCAGTGTTCAAGTCCAACATTATTCAACACGTTGACTCCGATTGTGCGGTTGCTCACGGTCAGTTTGGTTGAGCTATAAGAAGTAGTTTTTAAAAACCGGCTTTTCTGCTCTAATAAATATTTACCCTTTTTGAAAAGTGTAAAGAATACACTTGAATCATAATGTGCTACCTCTTACTCTAACATTTATTTCGGAAAAGGTAGCAAAATAGTTGAAATGTTATTTGCATAATTCGGTACGTTAATGAGCTATTTACCAGGTGGTACACATATGTACCACTTCGCAGTCAACGTGTTAAACGAGGATAACACGTAGCCCAAAAATCTCCTTCAGAGGTTTGCTGTAAAATAAGTAGTGAAAACGATCCTGTCAGCAAAGGTGAGAGGAGACGATACAAAGTGATAACCTCAAGGTAGAACGTAAGCGATCATGGAGAATGCGAAGTATATACTGCACATCCAAGCAGGAAAATGATTTTGCTCTGAATTTGGCAAAATAAGGAGGTTTTGCGTCTTTACACTGTCTTACTACTCATAAGATTAGTAATTAATGAAATGACTGACTTACGATAGAGCGAGCCATAAGAAAAGTCAGCATTTACAGATTGTCAGGAGCATAGCTGTTCAGCTCAACAATGAGAGACCTCACAATTTTTTGCTCAAAGGAAAGAGAATGCTCGAGATAGACTGACCGTTCACCATCAGATTTTCACCAAATATTCTCACCTATATTTGTTGTTATCTAGTAAATGCAAAAACATATTTTTAAATCGATGTATTAGTATAAAAACTCAAATTTTATACCAGTTGAATTTAACATCAAGATTTTTAACATTCTATACCTGAGAGAAAGGGGAGAACACTTGCACAAGAGCTTCCTGCAAATAATAGCAAAAAAAAATACTTAGATCAACGTATAATAAAGCCAAACAATATCAGCCAACACAGAGAAGAAATGGCCGCAACTCTATTAGACAACAGATGCATTTTGGACGCTTTGTTCTTGTTTTGCTAGAAACTAAACCAAGTATTTCGTGTAAGCCAATAGCAAACGAAACGAACAAGGAAAAGCGCAACGCATTGCTTGTTAAATTTTGCATCACAAGAACAGATCTCTCGATAAAACATTTCATTCCTTGGGGAGCGGCCACGCCAACAATAGCATTCACTGGAAACACCTCCTATAAAACAAATAGATCGGAATTTGAGCACATGAATTGTAATTTGTTACACGATCCAAGAGAACAGGAAACATTCTTGAAGCACGTCAGGTTTGTCTCATGCACATGAACACTTGCCTGATTCAGCATAGCATTCGACTGACAAAATCCTCAACAGGAAATGAACGACAAACTCGTGCAGAAAATCTAGGGTCTGATGAAGAATCCAATACTCGAAATGAGAGGTTGCAGCCGTATTCTTTGCGCATGAGAAACGCAAAAAGAACAGAAATTAATTTAATTAACCGTAATTAACTTAAAATTAGACACATAAAAGCCTCCCGCAACAAATAATCCTAATGGTTTGTGGTACATTATTAGCGTATTCGACTTAGCAAAAATTAATGAAATCTTTAAGCGAAGCTCTTAAATCCTTCATATTCTCCTGGAACTATGTGCCCTGGAAGTATACTAAAGAGCACTCCCCTTTACTGCACTAGCTGAGAGGGACCATTTTTGAAGTAACTCGCTGTTTGTTTCGAAAAGAAGTCCTCAGATTCGCCCTCAGTTCCTACCGATGAAGATTTCCTGAACACCTTTCTGCAATATTTCCTTCAGTACAGAAAGAGCAAAGATCAGTATTTGAAAATTTTTGCCGCCTATTAAAGAAGACAAATTAAAATAAATTCAAAACCAACTCTAAAACACAACTAAAATACCAGATAGAAAGCCAGATCTACACGGGAACACGATTTTCAATTAAATGAGGAAACACTTCAACAGAAAACAAATATAACTTAAATGTACAAATTCTGCCCGTGACCAAATATTCATTTCCATCTTTCAGGTGGAGCAAAAGCCAGCAAAATGTTAAGGAAAAACCTTCAACTAAAATATTAATATAACTTAGGATGTACATTTTTTGCTACTGACCAAATCTTCATCCGCAACATTCAGGTGGAGCAAAAGCCAGCAAGGTGTTCAGACCTGTCATATTTTTGCCTCGCAAATCGTTCATTCTTAGCCTGATTTTCCGGTCCAAAATCTCCTAAGATTTTCCGCGCGTCTTTCCGATAAATTTATGTAGGCCTTATCGGCATCCTTATGGTAGAGACTGCACTTGCTGACCCTAGGAAAAGGTTACTGAACATCCGCGACCGTAAAAAGTTGGCAGTCGCGCACGGCACTAGCACAAAATAACTGGCAATTTTCTCCCGGGCGAAAATCCAATGCTGGCACTAATTATTATTAAGGCGAACCTAAGGCATCCTTGACTATTAGCAATACCGCAAGTTTCCCAGCTTCCCTACAAAGAACATAAAAATCCTACTTATTCTTAAGAGACTGCTGAATTCTAGATCAGCGTCAGCATAAACAGCGACATCTTTCGTTCCTTTTAACACACTGTGTACAGAAAAGAAGGAACACACGCGCTAATTCCAATTAAATAAAACCGCTAAATATTATCCGCCGTAATATAAATGTCCGTTCGAGTGATGGTTGCTCTGAATTCGACCCGGAGAAAAACACGGTACATTGAATCTTCTCAGTTGAACACAGAAAACCCTCCTTACATCAGTACTCCCTTGTAGCAAAAATTGCCCGACACTAATTACGGGACGAGGGGCCAAACGTTTGATGTTCGTGTGATTTAAGACCGCAACAAAAATTCCACAATTTAAAAGAATAAAAATCTGTGAGACTTCGTTTCAAGTTTGTTGCAAATTTGTCAGTCGTTTGTCTCGCGTTTGGATCGCTGAGCAGAGTAAAAGTTCAGCATGCTTTGTTTGGCATCGCAGCAGTAAAAAAAGAACCTAGCACGAAATTTCTAAAATAACACTCCCAATTTCGACGAGAAATGCAAAAGATTCACCAAGTATAGACGCAGATGCGACCTCTCCCGAAGCGGAATTAACTTGAGCGGCATAAAAAGATGGAAGCAGGCCAAGATATTGCCGAGTCAGGGAAGTAAGAAGTTTTTGTGATACCGCACTGTAGCAGACCATCATAAACTACACACTACACAAGCGTGGTTTAGTAGCAGAAAAGACTCCACTTCGCGCACGCTAGAAGCGTCAACCCAGCCAAGTCACGCGGAATTGCTGACAACACATTTGAAGTTGCCACGCTGCCTCTCACGCTGTGTGCTGCGCGTCTGTGCGGAATTAAATGTAAAGTTTTGAGCGCTCGGTGAGCCAATCCGTGGGAATTGTTTGCTCATATGAAAGCGGAATAATTATTAGATGAGATGATTCTTGATTACATCAATTTTGTTGATAACCATATTTGCACTTAGCAAACACGGTTACAAAATAAACACGGTGTGAGCAATCTTAAAAATTGCTTAAAAAAGTTACTCAATATCGGATGCAATGATGTTGTAGAGTTAACTGAGATAACTGTGTAGACCCTAGCAACAAGGGGATGATAAGTCGGAGGGATTTTTGTACGAGTTTTTATTGAAAGGTAGAGAATGAACTAATTTTTCGAGCCTGAGAAATTAGATGATCTCTTTTCTACAAAATGATACCGCCGTTTTGGATACAGTCATATTCTTTTGCTTAATGTTTAAAAGTACTGTTTGTTATTGCAGAATCATATTGCAGTGAAATAGGAAGCTAACAAACTCCGATATTGCTATTGGCTGCAGCCGATCAGAACACACTTTTATGCAATGGCGCCGAATGTCAATAGTGAAATAAAATTTAGTTCGCGTGAGAATTATACTCAGCACTAATGCACTCCTGTCATCGTAAATAAAAGTGTTTGTTCATTTTAGAACCATAATTCTCTCATGAAAATTGTTTGAAAACAATTAGATAAGTCTCATTTTCTCATCGATTCCTTTGTTTTTATACCAAAATAACATCGAAATGAATGTTGAACAGTAAATATCACTTGGAATTTCCAAATAAAAATTGCAGACAAGTAACACACAAGTAACCAGTTTACAGGGTGGGAGATGAGATGGACAAACCAACCTAGCAAGCAAGAAACTGTACATGATTTTGAAGCGAGTTTAAGATGCAAACTTTGACAGGAATAAAACCAAGAGAACGACTTTTCACCAGAATCTAGACATTTATCGTTTTCGATACATCGAATCATAAAGGTTTTAGGTATCTAGATAAATTTCTTCATCCTTCAGATCCGCAAATGATGGCATCAGTTTACTTTACTGGTCGTCTGATATTGATGAACGTTATAAGAGAGCTCCGACAATAAGGCAGAAATGGACCTCGTTGGCAGGACAGTTGACGCTACAGGACTCATCGCGGATGATCCAAATAGTTTTATCGTGTTCGGGAATCGCTCACGGGTTGGTCCCAGACCTGCACCGACGTAGCGGGCGGACATTTGGAACTAATTTCCGCATTCAAGTTCATCAAATCAAACTGAGGAGCCAACCCCACAAAAGTTAGTTGGGCCCAACTGAAGTTTGACTTCTCGAAAACGGTGAATGTCAAAATTTTTGTGAATTCATTAGAAGTAAATCTGTTCATCATTTATATCTACCGTTGAAGTTGGTTCCATTAGTTCTCGAACACCGCGAATATCGAGGGATTACCAGCCGAATACGCTAAAAAATTCATTTTTCAAGAAGTTGAGCTGATTTTCCGATTTTCCAAAGCCAAGGGTTAGAAATGATTTCAAATTAGAACTGTAAAATATGGGACAACTGGCAGCATACTTCACGAAATGCCAAACTTTCAAGAAACTATACCTTAAGATGAGTACATTTCACGCATGGAAGGCTCACAGGCCGGCACGGTGTCCAGAGAGAAGGAAATGAGCCCGTTTCCCTCACGAGACAATCATGCAGAGGGCCGCTGTCGGTCTGGCGTGAGGCAATCGTTTGAACGTAAGAGAATACTTGAGGAGATCGTGGCGAAGTCCACGAATATATCGACACAGTGTCGAAACTTCAAAAAGGTTAAAAACTTCAAAAGGTAAAAAAAGTAAAAGGTCCAACGAAAGGAAGCTCATGGTTAACGCTGCGATATCACTTGGTAAATGGAGACAAAAAATCTCCAATGGATTTTAGTAAAATCTTTCATCTATTGAGTCAGATCTGAATCCAGTTCGTTAAAATCAAATCTGCATCCACGAGGATCAATAGGAACTTAACTTTCACTTTGAAGCCGAATGGAACTGTTCTTTTCCACGAATGTAAAATGTCACATTTGCAAATCATTTCAGTTGCAACGCTGATTGCGAAAAGGCACACGCGCACACACATCACAGAACTAGAAAAGTGAGAACACGTGTCAAGCGCCAGAGAGTGACAAAAGTAATTCAGAAAAGCTAGAGAACGAACGCAGAGGAGTGAAAGAAAAACGCAGAAGAACTTCGGTTTTCGATGCTGCTGAATTTCAGGAACAAGACTTCGATTTGAGAGATCAGTTGCAGCGGGCCCAGCAATACAAGTCACCCTCCACCTCCTCTGCAAATTGCGGTGGTGGAGTGAATCGGAAAGCTCATCCATTAATTTTGTGCGATTGGCTGCACATCGCAAGGACAGTCACTGCAGCAGCCAAAGGAGCACGACACTACTATATAATATAGAGCTTATTATGCATGAGCAGAGGAGCATGGCATCAATACATAACGTACTATGCGAACGATTTTGTGCCGCAACCACCGTAGAGGGAAACACATGATCAGACTAAACGTCATGAGAGGTCATAAACTTGGAAAAATATCATCTAGGAAACGATCACGACGACTTGGTCACTAAGTTTGGATGAAATTTTAAACCTTGTTTGCTCATAATAAAGTTACTAAAAACAACAATCAAATTTTAACTTGGTTACCCGTTCACAACCCGTTGAAGAAGGCAAATCATTCAGATGAAGCTGTAACAAATCGAGATCAAGAGCAGCATTCTATCAACAGCCCAAAGCAAAAGATAGGATGTACACTCTCCACTATGGTTAATACATTACCAACATTACCAGTAGGAGAAATTTCATTCAATTTTTGAGAAAAATTTCAAACCTGGACGTGCTCGATGGCTACTAGGTACAGTTTCGCAACCCAGCCTAAAATACAAGTGCCGAACAATTTGATGCGACTGACTTCACGCTCAGCGCTCCTCCACTTCGAGTGGCGGGCAGAACACACCGCCCAACACCCGCAGCAACGCGGCGGGCCTTCAAAAGCAGCTCAGTGCGAAGATGGGGCTGTTGTCAGGCGCACGAAATGCAAGACAAGGTTTAATGCAGTTGCAAATGGCACCATCAACGGGGAGGAATTCGAGAAACGGCAGCTTCTTAGGAGATTGTATTACTGCTGAAAGTGTGCAATTAAAAACAAAATACGACTGAGAGTTGTAAGAAGGGTAAGTGTACACTAAAAAAAAGGATTATGGATTAAGAATAAACTAGTTAAAGGCTTTCCTAACCATATAAAATGTGTTCCTCGAAGAGTAAGAAAGAAGGCATCATCAAGTATAGAATTAATGGAACGGGGAATCTATGCAGAGGAGGTATTCCCGCACAGGATCACTTGTGCATAAAAACAGTAAGAAGAAAGTATTGGGTGCACAAAAAGTCAAAAGTGAACCGAAAAAATGTCTGCAAAAAAATAGAGACTACCGTAATTTAACAAAAACCTACTCTAATTCAACAAAAACCTACTCTAATTCAACAAAAACCTACTCTAATTCAACAAAAACCTACTCT
>JACJUY010000436.1:0-12137 GCA_014220935.1 Platorchestia sp. MABIK | reverse complement strand
TCCCACAGATACAATCGCTGAATTCCCCCGAGGAGGACTAAGGAAAGAGTAATTTTGAGTTTCAGTATACTCGTCTAGCATGATCAAATAGGCCACATTTTTAACAGGAACTATTGATCAGAGATATCATCCTCCATCAGTTAAAAAATATCCAAGATATTTACTAAACAATATTCCGCGCTTTTGAAAATTCATGATCAAGAATACTTAACGACTGCTTCCTCTGAAATTCGAAAATTTATGCTTCTCTACATTATTTCGAGAATGAAGCCCGCACTCAACAACAGAGCGTAACGTGAACTCCATTTCCTCAGATGAATATGAAAGTACGCGTTGGAAAAACGTGCAAAAAGGACTTCTGTTTTAGCAAACATGCAGGCCATTTCGATGCAGGAGTGGCGGCAACACAACACGCACGCCGTGATGGTGCTCACACGAGCTCCTCTCGTATTACTCAGCGCACCAATTCAGCATACAAAGCATGCATCAGTATCGGGTATCATCCTATCCAAGTCTTTTCATTTCCTGGCCAAGTGAAAAAAAAGTTAAGGAACGCACTAGTGCTCTCAATCGCGAGTTTTTCATAATTCCAGCGTGATTCTCATCAGGCAGTGAAACTAGATATTTATTCCGCAGACCGTGGCCGGAAAGCACGGGCTTAGAAATATATAACGCATGGTTACAAAATTTACATCGTTTATCGAAAATCACATCGAAAATATTTAAACACAGAATTTACCTTGCGGAAAAATAATTAGATTATTAGATTATTAGTTAGTTTGAACCTCCCCATCCGCCACAAAGGCGATCCAAAGAGAGGAAGGAGGAAGGCACCATTTAGTATGGAGTCAAGGAAACGTGGAATTTATGCAGAAAGGGCATGGAAACAGTAAGTTGAGAAAGCAGATTATGAAAAAAGATGCAAGTTGAAGAAGAAAGTAGTTGATGCTGAAAATAGGACGGCAGTGAACCGAAAAACGTGGACCTCAACATGGTAAAAAAACATTTCATTTCAACAAAAGAATGCTTACCTAACTTTCAGCTCGGGCCCTTACACATTTTCCCCCTGGGAGCGTTAATTCGCACAGATACAACAGTAGTATCCCTCTGAGGGCGGAAAAATAATCTATAAAATCTTAACCAAAGGTGCAACTGGAAACCACAGCAAGAAAATTTTGTTCAGGAACGAAATTTGCAGAGGGCATTCGATGAGCATTGCAGTCACAGCTGTCCAGATGAGTGCGTTTTATCTCTTCGGCCAAAGGAACAGCTCCGACATAAGCCAAAGTACCCAAAGTTCGCCTCAGCGTAAAATCCTCATAAATCCCGCTCATGTACACAAGAATGCTTCAAGTTATTCACGAGACATTATTACCCGAGGTAAACAGAGTTGATCGATCGTTTCAGCACCATAGTTTGAGGATCAGGAACTTTTGGCAGTAATGATTTCCCTATCCCTCCTGCAGATAAAGTATGTATGTACATCGCAGTGCTATTGCTGTTTGTGTACCACACTTAAGGACAGAGCTTAATTCTTCAATCCTTTTTAGTCAAAGTGAGTTTTAAAATCTATTTTCATAAGCAGCTATGATATATTTTTTTCCTTGTGAAATTTGTTCCCTTATGTGTTCTTTGAAGTTCATTGTCGAGTGGCACTCACTTCCTCGTTGTGATGTCGGTGACTACATAATGCCAGTGCCAGTTTAATGATGGTGGTTGTGATAACGGTAGGATGAGGACAAAATGCGGACGTTGAAAGGTTAAGCGAAAAGCTGAGCCGGCTTCCTAGAGCGAACATCACATTCGTCGCAAAGATGACTACAGTACGGTCAGGAATGATTTTTAGACTAGATAGGGTAAGTTAGTTCCAGTCCCCCTAATAGGAACAAAGGCGTTCCAAAGAGAAGATGGAGGCACCATTTAGTATGGACTTGAGGGAACGCGGAGTCTATACACCAGGTGCATAGAAACAATACGTTGAGATAGAAGTTTATGAAACAAGATGAAAGTTGAAGAAGGCAGAAGTAAGTGCAGAAAAACAGGGACAACAGTTGACCGAAAAAGACTATTCGTAACCTAACAAAAACCTATTCTATTTTAATAGAAAGACCTGCCTAACCGTTTACTCAGGAACTCACGTTTCCCTGGGAGCACTAATTCCCATTGATTCAGTAGTTGTATCCTTTTGGAGGGTGTTATTCATCCAGAGAATATATAGGAATTATTTCTCGAAGAAATGTAGACGGAACACTATGGAAATGTTCACGTATTCATAATGAGAAAATAAGCAAGGAAGTTAAAAAAAATTTTTCCAAAAAACTTCCTCAGGAATTGTAAGAAGAAATGCATTATTTGAGCGTGAAAACTATGGAGGATTTATTTCAATTTCCGAAGTAGGAAGTAGTAAATAATAAAAGGAATTTGAAATGCAAAATGAGAAAGCAAGAAATTTTTGAGCGCATTGACAGTAAACAACCATGATGAAATAGTTGCTTTTGAAGCAAAAAGTGGCCACTGACGATCAATAGAGCGCGTGTTGCACACAATGTCCTTCAAGCTAAAGAACAAAAATTCATTTTTTTAAAACAAAATTTTCTATCCCACTGAACACTGCACGTAAAGCTTGTTCACCAGTACGTACAACTTCGATGGTCTTCAAACAACGTACGAATTCTCACAGTTTGGCAGGAAAATATTTAAAACTACAAGCCACCTTGCTCACGCGACCGTTCCACGAGAAAAATGGCAAAAATCTGCCGACTAAGGACTAACAATGCGAGAGCATGGCACCTCGAGGTCAGCTTACGACAAAATTACCGTGAAACTTTTAGCGGTACCCGCGCCCTACGTACAACGCTGGTGAGTTTAACCGAGCAAGCGCCTCTGCGTTTTATTAAAATTGTAAAATTCAGCGAGCGCCGTAATTGACACTGGAAAACAAGGAGCTTTATTCAGCAGTTGCGACAGCGTCCAATATTGCAAGGCCGCGCGGGGCACTCGCCGCTCCGGTGCAACGCAACAGTATCGGAAAATAGACAGGGAAGACAGGGCCGTCAATTGGCTTTCTTTACTCTCGGTACAATACCAGATGAAAATTGTGTACACCATCTTTCCCCTCAACACAATAACAAATGAAAATTATGTACGCCATCCCCTCAACACAATAACAAACGAAAATGGTACTTGCCATTTTTCCTCTCAACACAATAACAAATGAGAATTAGATTTGCCATTGTAAATAATGACCGAACTGTTGTAGAAGAAATGGTAATAATTTACGTTTGTTGAATGATGAGAAAAAATGGATTGATTGGTATTTGAGGACGATCTACAGTCGAAATTACTTTGAAATTTTTTTAAAAATTGTCTAGAAAATGAAATGGTAACTGCTGAACGAGAGTTCTGCAGCTATCAAGGCAGTTCGGAGCTGCGATTGAGTCCCGAAGTCAAGATTTTTAGGAGTACACTTATAAAACAAAATTATTCAAAAAAACACAATGCACACAACTGCTGTTGCACCCCGAGTTGTAACTTAAATTATTTACTCAAAAATGACAAGCAGCCCGAGGACACAATTCTTACACTAGTTTGTTTTATTTCCTCTCGATTCTCACAACAGAGAACAGAATTCTAATTTACTTTCAATTAAGGCTGCCACCAAGAGTGATTTCGCATTTATATGCAGCAATGTTCAGGGTTTGAATCTTATTTCCATTTGATTATTCAACGACCCAAGAAATCGAGAAGAATGTTGATTTGAAGCGAAACTAAGTTAAATCCAATCTATCGTTGATTTCGTGTAGATCGGAGCTGACCAGGCTTCCGCATGTCTTAGGAGGTATACAGTGATACTTTTCTTGTCAAATAAGTATATAAAATATCGTCTCCTGTTTTTAAATTAGTTTCCATTACGAAAGGAAATATTTGTGTAGTCAAACCTGCTTCGGTCCTGCATTAATTTTTGCCATTAGATTGAACCATTTTTCTCAAGATATGTAGTACCCTCGCATTTTCTCGCAAAATCGGTGGGTCAGGGTCATCATTTTGTCAAGCACTAAAACACATGGGTAATATAAGGAAAGGTCTTCTTCACCCTTTTTTATTTTCATATTGATTTCATATAATACGAGGCTGCCAATAATTGTGTAACAACAAAATTTTTCCAAAGTTCAACAGACCAACGAAAAAACTCAAAATTACACACTCTCTTCGCTCCTATTGTGATTCTCTCCTTTAAAACGCGTAGCAACCGAAAAGCACATAATTAGGATTTAGTTCTTAACGCATTAACTCTTAAAATTTTTGTTTCTCGCACACAATACTACATAGTTTTTGATGGAAATTATACGGAGTAACTCATATACTGCCCATCAATTCTCTTGAAACTGACGCCATTGTTTTGACCATGCAGTAATGTGAGGCCATTGTAATGTTGTCAAGTCTCAAATCAGGTCTGGAAACCAAAAGGCATTACTAATAGCAATATCTCCTGCAGGTCTGCTTCCAGACGTGGCGATATACTAATGAAGTCACATCAGGAGTGTGAAGATGGCAGCAGTTTTGAACGGAACCCAATGGTGATTAATACGTTTCTACGCGTAAATTCCATTAGAACTTCTGTGATATTGGGAGCAAGAGACCGAAATAAAGATTTGGGGTTTCAAGATTTATATACTTCTAATATTTCACTCAGAAGCTCGTAGAATTTTTACTGATTCATTTAATTAAGAAAACCATTTCCTAGCATTTTCAGTCAAAAATTAGATTGTCCCGATTTTTTGTTTTATTGCTTTAAAAAAGTTTGAGATATGTCCCCGAATGTCTGTAGAAATATCAGGAACGTCTCCCAGAGCTAGCGCCCCCCCGAGAGGGGGAGAGGATCCCCCTTCCGGACCTTTTTTTTTCATTTATGAACCTAGAGCAATAAAATTTGGTACAGTCATAGGAAATGCAATTTAGAATCATTTACCTCCTATGAAAAAATGCGATTTTCTTTGAAAGAAAATTGAAAATCATAGAAAACGACATTTTTATTGGGGGGGGGGGTTTCAAAATGCTTATTCTCTGACAGTTTTTGAGCAACAGTAATGATTTTAGTATCATTGGATGCAGAATAACGTGGACATTCAAAAAAATTAAATGCTTTTCCTCAAATTTTAAATTTTTTTTAATTTTTTTATATTTCATCATTCATATTCCTCAAGGTAAGCGGTCCCCTTCCGAACCTTTCCTTTATTATTGAATTTAGAGCAATAAAATTTGGTACACTGATAGTAAATGCAATTTAGAATCATTTATCATTCATGACAAAATGAGAGTTTCTTGAACAGAAAATGGGAAATTGTTAGAAAACGACATTTTTTGGGGAGGTTTTCTAAATGCTTCTTCTCCGACAGTTTTTGAGCAACAGTAATGATTTTGGTATCATTGGATGCAAAATAACGTGGACATTCTAAAAATTTAAGTGCTTTTCCTCAAATTTCAAATATTTATTGAAAAAAATGAAAAACTGGCAAAAAAAAAATTTTCCGAAAAAATTCAAATTTATGACGTCATAACTTTGGAAAAAAAATGAATTTCGAAAAACTATTCTACTTTTTGAAAAGGAATCGTTTTTCCGCATCCAATGATACTAAAATCATCACTGTAGCTTTAAAACTGTAGGAAGAGAAGCATTTTTAATCTTAAAAATCTTGTTTAAATAACAAGTAAGTTTTCAAGACGTTTTTCATAATTACTCCGACGTTTACAAAGCTAGAGCAATGCGGTGTGTTGCATTTGAAAGTGAAATGCGTGCTCTAAAAAAGTTATAAATAATTTTTTTTTTAAATTGTATGTAAAACTGTCCTTAGACTTTTTTACCCTAAAATTATAACTTTTACTCTACCTCTTTCAAAAAAAATTATATAAATTCGGAATGAAATAAATCAAAAAAGTGATCTATAACTTTTCTAGAGCACGCATTTCACTTTCAAATGCAACAAACCGCATTGCTCTAGCTTTGTAAATTTCGGAGTAATTATGAAAACTATATATTTATAATTTTTTTTATTATAACGAATAATTAATTTTCCATGCCTTTATGAAAAATTTTTATGGAAGATAAGTTGTTACAAATGTGGAGATCTAGTAGTCTGCAAATTTTCATAGACGTACGTCCAATAGAAAAAAAGTTTCCAGTTTTTGGAAATGGTTCCCTTAAGATTAAATGAGGGAACCACAGTGATGCACTGGAGCTGAAGTGTTTATTGCTCGGAAGTCAGAAATTGAAGGCAGTTTTACCAGTCACTATGTCCAATATTGAACGATATGTGTGTGTTTGTTGAACTGTGTCTGATTTTTGTTGCAACTGACGATACTTGATGCACTCGTGTTCTATCATACTAGCTTGAAAAGGAATTTTGTGTGTTTTACCATATCTAACTCATATATTCCAATCATGAAATAAAAACCACAACCCTGCTGATATTGGAGGAACACGCGTGAGTGGCATCATTTTCTTTATAGCGTGGTCGGTGTCGAAGAGCCGAGGTTCAGGTTCCCTTTCTATCAAAATATTTTTAAATTTCAGCTGAACTTCATTTTAGGAAGGCCAAGCTTTTGATAATATGAGCGAAAAATATTTTCAGAGAGCGACGCAGAAGATGTCGAAGGCATACTTGGGAATAACATGAGGTTAAATCTTACAATTAAATTACTCTATGTTGAAATGTCATAAGACATCCAAGAGCTCTTTAATTTGTTGGAGTTCTTCTGCATCCTTTGTAAAGTACTGTAACTTAATTAAAAAATATACCCTCTTGTTTCTAAAATATGTTCAATTCCAATAGATCCAGTCAAAATAATTTGGGTTGTGTCCTGAAAATGATTTTCGCTTAGGTTATTCGCAAGCTTGGCCATCGAAAACCGAGTTCAGCTGAAATTTGAAAATCCCTTAATAATAGGAATGTTTTTCGTTCAAATTGATAAATCTGATGGCACAGGCTAACGTCGGGCCCAAACATGCTCGGCATCAGTTTTATTTTTTTGTCGTATCATAAATTATTAAAAAGTGTCACTGCGCATCGCTGAAAAGTTTCCACAGCTTTGTTAGCCCCGTTTCAGTGAAAATCAACGGTCGAATGAAGCTAACTTGATTTCACCCTGTCGAATCAAAAAAATTGGCGAAATCTCGGGCCACTAGCGTGACGTTACGATTTCGGTGAGCACGCCTAAAATAACAGAAGGTTTTGCTATTAGGCTACTAGACTCATTGTTTTCAAAGAGATGTGATCATCTGTTTAGATTTGGAGCATCACAAACACAAAGTACTCTGATTAGGCGTCAACAAGAGGCTAACCGGTAGAACAGCTTTCAATACTTCAAAACGAGCGCACTCATCTGAACTAGCGAACGAATCTCTGGTTGCAGGATGGGATTCCCAAAACGTAAATTCACAAACCCAAAAGTTTCAATTTTGCTTTTACTTTACTTGAAAATAAAAAGTACAATTGAAAATGTTATGACTGAAAAAATGTTCACTCAACTTTTGCTTCGGGCAGCTCAAGCAACTGCATGAGGCAACTTTGAGAGAATCTTCGCAGGTGAACAAAGACATATTCAAAGTAACTTCTGATCCAGCCCTAAAGGGACTAGAATCCGAAGCAATTTGGATTAAGAGACATCTTTTAACCTAGGACGCAAAGAACTGAAATTCTCTACGGGAGAAAAAATTAGGATTCATTTTGATCACACCACGGTTGGGCAACTAAAACGAAGCACTTAGGGGCGAGAAGTTGAAGCACTAATCCGCTGAGCGAAAGACCGATAAAGGAAGTTGAGGACTAAGTGGCTGGCACGGCGGCGCTGGGGACAGGGCTAACTCGACACCCAGCTCAAGTTTGCAAAGGACAGCGGCGTGACTTTGTCGAGGATGAAGACCGCCGCAAGCGCTTCAGCTTCAATCAATGGCAAGCGCGATTTTAGAAAAGAGTCTTTGCGTCAAAATTCTAGGTAAAAATGATGAAAAAGCGCGTGCCTGCTAACAGGGATTGACAATGTTAGTAAACAATTTGAAGAATCGATGAAACACTGAAACCGAGAAATGGATGGATTCTATTCAAGTTTCAAACGTAAATTTTCAATTTACTACAGCGATAGTTGAGAAATATTCACAAGTATTTTACCAAAGACTAAACTTCAAATGCAGTCAAAGAATCGGAATCAAGTAAACTCCGGTAATAAAAATGCTGATTACAGTAACCGTAGCAAACATAAGAGAGAATAACTTTGTTCCCAGATGAATATTTTAGCACGTGTCAACTCCTGTCGTAAATGAATGGATGATGTTAACGACATGGAAATGTCACAATAATCAAGGAGTCCAACAGCAGCACTCTAGACCATACCATGCTCTTGACTGGGGCTCGACTTGTCCAGTCTTCTTCAAATGAGTAAACCAAAATAAGGACTTTGAATATAGTCTGAAAAACATGGGATAATGATGGAGAACACAAAGCGCCATAATGAACGAACAAATATTCCGTAACAGCTTGGCATCTTTTATCCTAGATCCGAACTCATATTAATGGGTAACTTAGCGAAGTCTTTCTAGGAGGATGATCTATCTGAATACACCTTAGCAGACACACTCACACCAACTAAAAAATCCAGTGAAGTCGAGACAGCACCACGTCACAGAAGAAAACCGTATGACCAACAAAAGAATTGTACTGAGCTAAGCTACAAATGTATAGTCCTTGCATTCGCTCGAAACATTCTGCCCCTAATTTCATCGAAAATAATACTTATTATACTTTCACACACAATGGTGAAAGTATCAGAAGTGCGTTATGAATGGAATGACCCGGATTTGCTCTTTTTCTCATGAACAAAACCGGACTTTTTTTTTGCAATTGCCTAATATTAAGTTCAATGGTAAATACAAAAATCACGTGACAAAACACAGCACATGGTATTATATATAATTTTAGGTATTACACGTGTACTAATTTAGAAGCTTTCAAAGCTTTAATTCCTACATAACTAATCAAAGAAATTTTCTTTAAATGACGAGTTACAATATTTCGACGCAACATCACAAATGACACCGAGAATAAAAAATTACCCCATACTATTCAACGATGCAAATATGTCGTTCAATAACTTTCCAAAAACAATTTATGATATCAATAAATAATAAGCCTAAGTCAAAATTAGGTCAAGTTTGTTTAAGGTTCAACAGATAATTCCAACTACCAACAAATGAGAAAAGACGTCATAGCCGTGTGGTTTAAGGACCTGCCCTTCCGTGAAGGCGTCGAGGGTTCGAATTCCGACGAAAAATTCAAAGCACAATACCCCACTCTACCCAGGTGTCTGAAATGGGTACCGGTCTTGACCGGGGGAGAGCGTCATGGCGTCCTGGTGTTAGTTTTAAGGCATTTGAAAAACCAATGTACAAGGTGATTTGTATCATGGCTTGAATTGGAAATAAAACATCTTTAGATGCCGATGTTTGTTGTTTGTTAAGGCAGACTGGCGTACCATTTCCAGGAATGAGTAAAAAATACTTTTAATTTCCAAATACAGGGATTTCATGCTGCCATAAGATATTTTTTGGTTGAAAATTTTATTTCTGTAGTAATTATGAAATACAAATGTGAGTCTCCACAAGTTAGTGAAGCATTCGGGCAAAAGTTTGATTACAGACCATCGCTTAATGCGACATCTCACAGCTTTGTCGCGTCAGGCGAAAAAGTCATTCAGCCCAAAGAGACCTCAAGATCTCTGAATTTCAACACCCTTTACTTTGATGTCTTGAATCTCTTGTGTATCCTCGAGGTGATATTTGTATTTCTGAAGCACTGACTATTTACGTATTTGCATCAGTTATCGAGTAACCATTAATGATGAATTCATTAAAATGAAGGTACTTTTCTTTGCAAAACAGTTTCTGACGTGTGATTGGAGACGCAAATGAAATTACAATTCACTGAAACAGGATCAGTAAAAATATGTAATACACTGAACCACTTACCTGGAAAAAAATACTCTCACAACTGCCCTTTTTCAAGAACGAGTTTTTGCGTGGAGTACCGAAGCCAGAGGGCAAACAAGTTCAAGAGAGACAGAGAGCCTGGAATGAATTCTGGAGAGCGAAGTAAACAAGCGCCGGAACAGCGCCTGCATGAAGACGACAGTACCGCAAGACACTATGGGAGGCTCTCATGCCGCCAGGGCTCAAGGATGCCACCGGACCATGCATCCAAAAGTCTTGCACAGCTTTATTGATGGGCTACATCTTGACAGGTGCGCTTCTGGTGAAGTATGGGTTGTTGCGAAGAATTAGGACTGGGTCACTATTTCAGACGAAGCAGTCGTCCTTCACATCGCGTCGCTTTGAAGAATACCACTGCGATTTTACTTGCCTGATTCCCTGGGCCTCGAGTGAAGTAACCTATGTACGAAATTGAGTATCGCAGCAATCAAACTTCAAATATGATTTGTTGGAATTTTTTTTGTCACACTACGCTTTTTATAATTTGGCTGATATATCTTATTTCACTGGTATTCTATAGCAATTAGTTTACCACTTTCGTAAGTCATCCGATGTCAATATTTGAAGTCAAGAAGCAATTTGCATTTGATCAAGATGATTGCGTCCCACAAAATGAACTGTGCATCATTAATGAATGAAGTGATCGAGTTTTCAAATGAAGTTCAAAAAGTGCTCTGAAAAAAGTCTACCTGTGACTCAAGTTAGCAGCATGACTCAACAGCTTGAGTTCATTACAAGGAAGGACTTGTGCGTTGAAAAATATGAACACTATTAGAAATGAATCTTCATCGAACACACATTCGATGTTTAACGAGTCAGTGGGTCAATATGCATTAGCTGCATGAAATTTCGTGAGGAAACCATTACGGGCGTAGGTCACAGGCAATCTCAAAGGTACACAACTGACAGAAAAACGAACATTGCATGGCCGAGAGCAATGTTTATCGACGTCCATTCTGAACGACTGTACAGGATTACTTCTTTAGCGCCGAGCTCACGAGGGCGCACGCTAACACAATCGACAAATCCAGTTACGTATAATCGAGACGAGTCTGTACGTGCAAAATTCTCCACTCCGTTATTTTCACCGCCCTTGGTAGATATATCGTTAGTTTAGACTCCCGAAAAGCAGATCTCCATAGAATGTCACGCACTGTAATAAGCAGCACTCGCAACATAGGTACAAAAACGCCATAAAAATGAGAGGATAGAAGGATAGCGAACCCAAACCCAAAGTACGTAATAAAAATATGCAAATATTCGTTTCTGAAAAAGTGAGAAATCTGGCACATTTACAAGTTATATCAACCAATTTTCTCAACTAAGAAAGTAAGATCAGATTAGATTATTGGTTAGTTTAAGCCTCCCTATCCTCAACAAATGAGATCCAAAGAGAGGAAGGAAGAAGGCACCATTTAGTATGGAGTTAAAAGGAACGTGGAGTTAGAAAGAAGCTCATGAAACAAGATCAAAGTTGAAGAAAATAGTAGTAGGCGTTGAAAAAAACAGGACAGTAGCGAACCGTAAAAAAGTTGATCCTTAACAAAACAAAAACCTAAGTTAATTTAACAAAAAGAAAACCTACCTAACCTTTAGCTCGGGCCCTCACATTGTCCCCCTGGGAGCGCTAATTCCCATAGATACGATAGTTGTATCCCCCTGAGGGGTAAGTAAGATTAGAACTAAAATTATTCAGTTACTCAGTAAGCACAACCGAAGCAAGAAGCATATACACGTCATTTTCTCATAAAATACACAGAGCTGGCGATGGCAAGACTAATGTCTCCGAAGTGATGTCAAATTTAACACAAGCTTTGAAAGACCTCCAAGTTACCGGCAAGACGAGGGTCGAGGAAGGAAGTGACGCAGTAATTAATTGAGGAGGTCGCCCATGAATTTGGACCGTTTAAAAGTTAGGCAGGCGCGTCAGGTGAGCTAGGAGCGCGAGGTGCTGCTACCGACACGGAAAGGTGGTGGGGGAACGGACTTCCTGAGGGCGACAGCTGAGGTGCTGCGTACAGCTGAGGTGCTGCGTACAGCAGAGGTGCTGCGTACAGCAGAGGTGCTGCGTACAGCAGAGGTGCTGCGTACAGCAGAG
>JACJUY010000435.1:159917-206176 GCA_014220935.1 Platorchestia sp. MABIK | reverse complement strand
CAAATGGTCAGGTGAGCAGGGGCCAAATGGTCAGGTGAGCAGGGGCCAAATGGGCAGGTGAGCAGGGGCCAAATGGTCAGGTGAGCAGGGGCCGAATGGGCAGGTGAGCAGGGGCCAAATGGTCAGGTGAGCAGGGGCCAAATGGTCAGGTGAGCAGGAGGCCAAATAGTCAGGTCCAAGTATAAGAAAGAAAATATCTATCCTAATTTACATTTTTGCTGTTCAGTTGTGTGTATTTTTCGTGAAGTCAAGATTTTACTGTCTAACTTCTATCAAAACGTTTTTAATAATGAAAACAAATCTTATATGAAGTTAATTACCCCATAATGATAAATATTTTGTGTAACACATTGTGTAGGTCCTCGCCTCACCTGCGCCTGTCGAACAAAATCTGAACTCAGATCGTATACACAGCCTCAGACTTGCTGCGTGCAGCGTGCATACATGGCGTTTGTGTACCGTCAAGTGGTGGGTGCGGTGACTACCTGTGAGCATGTGTGTGTGTGTGTGTGTGTGTGTGTGTGTGCGGCTGCCTCACACTGTTACATCTACCTCATGCTGCTCACAGCTGACTCATGCTGCTCACAGCTGACTCATGCTGCTCACAGCTGACTCATGCTGCTCACAGCTGACTCATGCTGCTCACATTAACTAGCAGCATCCAACATCTGTTTGTATAATTTTTAATTTCACGACAAAATTGAGAGACGTTAACAAAGTAGATCACTTTTCATACCAAGCCCGCATTAATTCCTAAAAGCATGATAATTAACGGGGTTGCTTGTTTTTATATAGACGTGGGACAGCTTAGACGTGGGACAGCTACTTAGTTCATTTGCGCAGGGATGAGGGAAGCTGTTGCGTCTCCTCCTCCCCCTGGTCCGTGTCTCCCTCCCCTGGTCCGTGTCTCCCTCCCCTGGTCCGTGTCTCCCTCCCCTGGTCCGTGTCTCCCTCCCCTGGTCCGTGTCTCCCTCCCCTGGTCCGTGTTTCCCTCCCTTGGTTCGCGCTCCCTCACATCAAAGATCTGCTCATTAATGAAGGGCCCTTAAAGCCTCCAATCAAAGGAGACCTGCTACAAAATTCGACATCTCGTACGCCCGCACAAAAAGGCTTGACGCCGTCAGAGAAGATGATCAGCGCTCGCCTGCCTCATGCGCACGACAGCTGTGCGCCTGTGTGTGTGGCTCACTGCTGCCTCCGTCGTTTCGCTCATGAAACAATCGTAACGCGCGCAAGAACTCAAACCAGTACCAAATAGCATCCGGTATTCAGTCTAATCCCTAGAAGGCACGCACTAATTCTACTTTGTAAAAATTTTACTCCACTCTAAACCATTTTGAACGTTTTTCTGCTCAATTGTGTTTTTTGCCCTGACTATAAATTTGTATCGCCAAGAATGAGAGTTGAGAGGCTTTTTGTTCGTACGCTGCAGCATTAGGGGACCGCCTGATCTTCTGAAATTATTGGTAGGGTCTTAACTGTTGTGGCTGACTCTTGTACGGGAAGTTATTTTCCTACTATAGCCTCAACTTTCGTTCTGTTCTTTTAAAGAACGATTTCAATATTTCAGATTAATTTAGGAGAAATTACCTAATGGAAAAGAAAATTGAATGTCACTACTTTCGAGCAAGCCGCTACTCGTCATCAGTATCGGGAACAAAATTTTAAAAAATAGTACTCAATAATAAAGACAGTAACTCATTGGTTGAGTTAGGAAGTGTTATTTCACCTGTGAAATTAAGAGAAAAGCGAATGCTTAGAGTTAATTGAATGTTTTAATTGAATGCTTAGAGTTAGGAATGAAAACGATCTTAAATATTCAAAATTCTCCCGATCGCAACACGTCGAAATGCTAAAGCCTTTCACATGAATATGATGGTCATAACTCCACGCGCCGTCACAAATTTCACAGCAAGGAGAGCTAGTGGATGCCTTGTCGGTAGAGCAATCCCTCCCTTGCGCCTACGCCACCTTTCTTTAATTGTGCGTGCGTAGGGGGAAACGTTATCACTACTCAGAGCCAGCAATCTTGCTGAAAGGATTTTGAAGTGCTTCAGCAACGCACATATTCTATACAGTGCACCCATGAGGCAGAGGTGCTGCGAAAAATGAATTTCCAAGGTTTTTATATCGACAAAACTGAAACCTCATTTGCATCACGTCTCTATTTCGAGAAAAGTTCCAAAACTAAAGTTAGACTCAGTTATGAAAGGGCCATTAATTTTCCAATAAAATGTAACCTAATTTCGTGTCTCGTTGATCATGCCTATAAATAACTCCAGTCATACCTCACTTGCCTCTGAGTTATAATGCCTATGCACAAACTTTTCAAAAATTTGCGTCTGTTCTCATTAGTTTGAAACGTTTTCCTGAGAAATTTTTTAAGGCTACTCCCAAAATGTTCTTGGATTTGCAGTTTTTGTACCTGAAATGGGTACTAGGAAAATTGAGAGTTTACAAAAAACTTCTAACTTATGGCTAGGTTTATGGACTGATCTCAGAGACTGATGCTGAGCGTCTTCTTACTCGAAATCTCTGTTTTTACTGTACATCTACTGCAGAAATTTTGTCGAGTACGCTAGAGTTTCTATTTTTTCCCATTTACGGCTTCTCATGCAATAATATATACGATATATATATATGTGCCTATGCGCCGATATATTTGTATTGTTACCATAAATTGAGAGGCAGCGTATCCCAAGGTTAGACAGGAGATATTAGATGCTATCGCTGGAAGTCGTAGGTTTGGGTAACTTTACGGACTGCGGGTCTTGCTTTAGGAATTGGTGGTCTTAAAACATCGTCCGGGTAATTATTTTTCTGCTGACTCTACATGCGCTGAAAGAACGTAACTTAACTCAAATTGACTGACTGAAATGTTTTATAGAACATTTTTGACATGACGTACGTCGTCCCATTCGACTTGATCGTGTCCTCAGTTAACTTTTCAATACACCGTGTTTTTTCAGTCGCTTAGAATTTTTTGCTCGTAGTGAGATTTTTCGGTAAGAAATAGAGCTCTGAAATCACATTGTATTAAAATAGTGCTGGAAATTGAGGTAAATCAGTCGAGTACTTTCACTACATTTATAATTAGTTAAGGAAATGAGGGCCTAAACAACGGCCTCACATTTCGAGCAGCTTCTGAGTACTATATTGTACGTATCAAACGAACCTCATCGATTGATTTGCAACAAATATATGCATATATAAAAACATTATTCTTACAGTATGCTCTTTTTTGATAACTGTGCGTTTAGCTAATAAAGTTCAATTTTGTAGTAGAGAAAGCAAAAAATTAAAAATGAAAAATAGAATCACATTCTTCATTTGATTTGTCATATTTTGTACCTACTTAATATTAACTCATTTTATGAAACAGAACTAGAAACAATTTCCATGTTTTACGTCGTGTCAAGGAACACATTCAATGTGTACCAAATCTTACCCGTACTTTGATAGGTGTCCAAAATTACAGAAAAAGACTTTGTACATGACACTTTAAGGCTTTTTCTACTGAATGAAGTGCCACTTGAACGGCAAAGCGACATTGAGCGCACGTGCGAGTAATGTAGTAGCGCCATGCAGCGGGCTCCAACAATGCCAGCATTTACAAGTGCAGCATCAGGATTTTTTGCATTGCTGCATTGTCTCCGCATTCCTCAACATCTGATGGTGAATGATGTCGTTCAGCAACCTCTGGTTTTCGCAATGCCAGTTTCCAGCTTTCCCTGCTTCCTAACAAAAAAAACGAGGCATTGTTCTCTATCCTTTGTAGATCGCTCATCTTCTTTGAAGTGAGCTCAAGAAAGTATCGCCTCGGGCGTGCGAAGATTTCTTACACCATCTGGACGAAGGCCTTTATTACGGGAAAAAGCTTTCATTCCAGGAGCTGATGAACTTCCCAACAGTAAAGGAGATGATGGGCCAGAGTGCGTCGCTTCAGGGAGTGAGCTTGCCTTCCAAACAGAGCTTTCGGAGGAAATTTAATTCGTGCCTTTTATCCGTCATTGTTTTTAAATTTTGAGCAATTTGTGAAGAACATTTTGGTAGTGCAATAGACTCATCCAAAACATTCCTGAGAAAAACATAACAACTCTTTAAATGAACTACTTTATTTTCAAAGTGAAATTTTATGAATTGTTTTTTTGTGACTTTTTCTAAATTATTTTCTTTGCTTATCAACAGATTTTGCCCACGAATTATTTGATACTGATTGTACCTCGAGTTTGGCTGTCATCCCAGAAGTAAATGATGTCAGTTAGTGTTTTCATAAATTACATGCTGGAAGCTTCGTAAATCAATTAACGTGGACGAAAGAATCTTCGACTCATGATGGTAAACAAGAACCGATAAATGTTTTTTGATCCTGAACCTTGAACTAGAAAAAAAGCTTACCTAAAACAGTTGCACAAAGCAACTGAATATTTTAGAGTTTTTATATGCGACTCAAATCTACTAACTATCGTCCCTCGCCTGAAATATGAAGTCAAAGTAATAAGTTGAAAGAAAATAAGAAAATAAGTTGAAAGCTTAATAAAATGCAATAAACTGATGCGAAGCCACTGAGGAAAACTTTCAAGCAATGTTTAAGACTACATTCATTTCAGAGGTACATTTTTTTTGCGATGCTTCAATGAAATTTTATACGTTTTCCCTCACACCTTGGAATAACATCTCTCATCTGTTTTAGGAGTGACCTCATCTGAAGATCCTATTGCATATGTTTTACCACATGAGCTTCATAAATGTGTTAATACAAATACTGAAACGTATAACTCAGAACGCTTATGCAAGATAAAGCTGAGAACAAAATAAGATGGAAGAGCGGTGTGCGATTTTTGAAACAGTGAAGGTTGCTATCTTGAATGCAATAAAAAAAGACGGTAAGAAATTGGATTCCAAAGAAATTCGCTCAAAATATTTGACCGCAGTTAAATAGTTGGAATCTGTTGTGACAGCGCATTGTGCTTCTGTTTGTAGCACGATTTCAAATGATGCAAGAGTGTAACTATTCGAGTGCCCTACTCGCATTCAAAAGGGTTAAAAAATCGGAAGGGTTCCAATGAGTCGATGATCATCTCGCACGAGCTGTGGGGGAGAATGTAATATCAGCATGTTTGCTGTGAGTCATCACATCAGTACTTAAGGCTACGTGTTCATGAGAGACGTGTAACCTGCGCTGAGAAATGGACCACATGTGGCAGCGTTATGTTGCCATTTGTGGGTCGGCCGAGGAGGCAGAACAGCTAGACTATACCGGCGAAAGTATTGCATCCGCGAGAGGTCAGTTTGAGCGTACAGTACGTAGGAATGCTGCGCATAATGTCTTATTTTTAAGTGGAAGAAAATAACCAAATAATTACTGCACATTGCTGCCGTTCACTTGGTATAGGCGAGTCACTCCGGTTAAAAAACAGCCCTCTGAACTCGAAAAATGTCCCCATTCATTAGAATAACACTCGTCGAGAAACAGCCGAATCTACCAATGATTTCCTGGGAAGTATCAGCTGAGAAATATCACTTCCTTCTGTTTACTCTACTGAACTCACTCCTTCCGATTATAACTTGTACGTATACTAAAGTAAAGAAGTACTGGCATTGCCTTACGATGACGTTAATAAAAGTGAGAGAAACAGAACTGACCTAACATTTTCCATCAAAACTAAGAGAATTTTACAAGCATGAATTTCTTTCCATTGGTAGCAAGTTAAATAAAGTTTTAAATAATTCTCGAATTTACGTCAGTTAATGATGAAATATTTTATGAGTTTTGATGCTTTGTTTTACAATATCGTTAACAATAGGACAATGCTTTTTTCAGCTAGCTCACGTCATTGTCTGGCTTAGTGTAGTAAAGTGCTGTCTCCATTGTTGTATTTAAAGATCAGCTTCGTTAAAACTTCGGCTTTAGTTGAATTTGGGACTTGTGAATAATGATGAAGTCTTGCACTGACAGAAGCAGGAAACTTGCCTTGAAAAAAGCTCTGAGCGCCTGAGACAAAAGCGAGCTGGAGCATTGGTGGCCATGAGAGGCTATCGTGTCCTGCAATTGTGCTTCCCAGTCTAACTTTTTCGCCGACTACATGCATGTTTTTCGCCGCCCAAGTAATTAAATCGCTTGGGCAGCGAAAAACATGCATGCTCCGGGGAAAAAGTTAGACTGGGTTCGGAGCTTTTGATAAGTTCAACAAATTGTGCGTGATTCCTGTTCATGGTGTGTCATCATGGGTATGCTGTAGCGCCCTCCTGTTCATGGCAGAGTATGCTGGGCGCCTTCATGGTTATGTTCACTAGTACAAATACGCAAAACCTCAAGTCTAGTAGAACTACGCGACCCGACATGCAATTAGTAAACACACCATTGCCCTGTCTACTGAATTCTTCGCTCAATTTACGCATTTGATTAGTTTATGTAGATGAGTGATGTAGTAGATAGTATAGCTGTAGAAGTAGATGTGTGATGTAGTAGACAGTATAAGTAGATACGTACATAGATGCGTGATGTGATGAGTCACTATGTACAGTAGACTGCTGCCGAAGTTGTTGACGGGCTGCATTACAGAAGGAATTTAACTTCCTGCAGTTGAACACGAACTCACTCCAAACCACCACGATTCATGTATTTCTAAGCATTACCAAACTTAGAATAACTCGAGTGAGGGAATACATTTTCGTTTTTTCTCTGAAGGTTTCTTCAACAATTGGCACAAGTATTAAATACCCACGTGTGTTTATCAATGAAGAATATTTATGTGAACATATTTTGAGAAATAACGGTGAATTCTGTGTAAGCTTAATTGAAGACAAAATACTTTTATTTCACATTGAGTAGTTTCCGGCAATTAGAGTGCTAGTCATTAAACATTACACACGAAATCGCGTACCAGCGGCGTCAAAATTGGCAGCTTAAGCTTGCTCTCCTGGAGTCTGACCTACTCGTGAACGAGGGCCTAAATCGCTTGGCGAAGTTGATGAATGTATATTAACATCAGTTTACTCTCTGATTTCGTGAACACCTGAAAGTAACTGTGTCTCTATAATACAGAGTTACTTATGTAGTGTCATAACGTAGTGTCCCTGTACCCACATAGCTGCGTGTGACGTCCGTCATCGAACAATCGAGAAACTTTTTATTCTGTAAATCGTCGTATTTTCTCAAATATTTTCAATGGGGCCGCTACTTTCATTTTACGTAATACTGTCAAGAAATATCAAGCAAACATACTTGCTTAAAAGCCACTAACAGATTATAGAAAAATAGGAAATCATCTAGTAGGTGGACTGGGCGAGCCCAGGTCACTACACACACTCGTGTGTTGCTAAGGAAGAGCAGAGAGGCAGAACGGGATAAGCTGTGGTGCGACCAGGCGTGAGAGCGCAGGAGCTGACACAGACGTGCTCATGTGCGGGCAGGTGGTGCGGGAAGTGCGGGAGCGGCGCAGGTCTGCGCTGGTGCTGCAGCGCGGTGCCGGCCGCCCCTGTCCTCATCTGCTCGAGACCCACACCCTCGCCAGGCCCAGGCTGGTGCCCTGTGAAGCCAAGTGAGTACCACGTGCCCAGCCACTGCTACACAAGGAACAGGTCACGTGAACTACAGGTCTGCTGTGCTGAATTTATTTCACGATGTTTTGCTTTCAGGTGTGTTTCAGGGACTATGGAGAACCTGCTCAAAATGACAACCAATATTCATTAATACTTGTTAATTGAACGAATAAAAACAGCTGTGCAATACTAGACCGCTCGGAACACTCTGGCTCCGTAAAACCAAAGTCTGTGAATGTCATCTGGAAAAGCACGAAAAAAGGTAATGTAATTGTACAGCAATTGATTATGGTTATGAACACATTACTGAATTAAGATACTTGTGACACAGAACGAACATAAAATGGTTCATCTAAATGTAACAAGAAGTATTTGTCGGAGTAACAGTATTTGTTTTAGCCTGAAGGCTCTAATACGGAGGAACAGAACTGAGATGAGAGCTGTATTTTGCAACTGTATTTTTGGAAACGGACAGGTTGCCTAATTGAAAATGAAGGTTTAAATTTTCGCACTGAAGTTGATGATTTGAATATGAAGGTCTACGTTTTGGTCAGCTAGTTTTATTGCTGGTGTTGACGTGTCCTGAAAGCCGAGTCCTTGCCTCTTGAAATGTGCTCCATACACAATACTAGATGTGCTTTCTACACAACACTAGATGTGCTCCCTACACAACACGAGATGTGCTCCCTACACAACTCGAGATGTGCTCCCTACACAACACGAGATGTGCTCCCTACACAACACGAGATGTGCTCCCTACACAACACGAGATGTGCTCCCTACACAACACGAGATGTGCTCTCTATACAACACGAGATGTGCTCCCTACACAACACGAGATGTGCTCCCTACACAACACGAGATGTGCTCCCTACACAACACGAGATGTGCTCCCTACACAACACGAGATGTGCTCGCCACGCAGCGGTCGTTCCAGGCCTAGCCGTGAAATTGATCAATAACGCTCGAGTGCATGTCCAAGGGCAAGGAATTTTTATATCTGAAAATATTTCTAACATAAAAAGGGTTTTGAGGCTGAATTTCATATCTCTGTGTGTGTGGTGACACGAATGCTTGGGTCTTACTGATATCACGCATTGTGTTGTTCCATCTCTCAGATACGTGGACGAAATAAGTATGCTTATTTTTGTTGTTTTTGAGCGAGGCTTGAAGATTTCATACAAACATATTCCAGCAAACTAATAAACTCATAATTTGGGGCTGCCATTTTTTAAAGCTTTCATTCAAAAAGCTGACTTTTTTATCAAAGGAAGCGAAAGTTGATGAGAGACAGAACCTGTGAAAATATCAACGTTTTAATAACATTTTTTTGCTACCATGAAGAAGCCCTAAAAAAACAATTTTTTTTTGTCAGAGAAAGTTAGTTTTCTGCAAATGCTTGTCAACAATTTTGTCTTGTTGCGCTGGACAAGTTTCAAACAGGTTCGGCAATGACTTTTGTTTATTCAAAAACGAGCTGCCGATGGATTCTAAACTTTTCCAAACATACCATCATGTGTTTGTTTGATTATTTTGCTCAAAACATAAACGGGAAAATGATACTTTTTTATTGTTTTCTCGCCTTCATGACGACCCGCATTCGTTAGTTTGAGTGTGAATATCTTCTCTCCAAAGCTCGGACACATAAAATGTGTTAGATTCGTTGCACAGAGACATGATTCAACTACGCGACTTCCCAGAAATAATAGCATGTAATTTCATTTTTGTTTTATTCCCGCACGAGCACAGCGCATGTGTAAACTGCGCTAGCAAACCCCCGTTAACTTGTGCGTCGAACATTCGAGTGAAATTTCTTTTGATTATTTCAATCAGTTTTCATACGTAACGAGAACATTTTGCAGAGTAAATCCTAACTTTCGTAGATTAATTTGAGCCGAACAAGAAGAGAGGCTTACTTTTATTGCAGCAGCGAGCGAGTTTGAAGACCCTTGTCTAATTTTTTTATACCTGAAGTATAATCTGGCTTCAATTAGTTGTGATAAGCCGATTCCAGCAATATTTTGAAAACGCTGCTCACTTTGCATTTGATCCTTATTTAGTTCAAGTGAAAGGAAAATGAATAAACATTTTCCTACTCTTAGGAGGATTTAATTTTAGAACATCGTCGCTCATGTTCAAACTGATGCTGAGTCCGCCAGAGACAGCGGTTTTTACACACGTGAGTGATCGTTTTAGGGGGTTAGCGGAGCGGTTTTGGTTCATAGAAGGAAGAAATCACGAGCATAATACATGTATATCAATGGCATTTTATTCAAAATATCACAATTTGCTTCATGTCTCCACGCGAGCGTCAAGTTGAGAACAGTCATCATGGAACAGGTAGTGAGGCATCCCACACCCACACAGCTGGACGATTTCATTGTATTGTTCAATTTGTTGACGACGTCTGTCTACTCTATTAATGTGAGGTAGAATTTACCATAAGCAACTGAATTACGTTTTAATGTACAAATAGTAGAGTAGAGCAGATACATTGCATGGACAACGCGTCTCTGGAACCGTGATGAGATGACCCACATTATAGTTACCTCGGAAAACACCGTTCACCCCTTGCTTACTGCAGGCCGTGTGACAAAAAGGTATACAAATAGCTGCCTTACAGTTCCTGTTCCCTTACTCCTGCTACATCAAAAGCGTTGATTTCTTACTTAAAACAAAATGAATAAAAAGAAAAGATGAGGAGCAGATTTGTTTCTCATTTCTGGCCTCGTTAGAGTCAACAAATTTGCTCACAAGCTAGGCTCATTTCTGAGGGCTGGTTGGTACCTGACTTGGGGAGTCCGTCTCTCTCTCCACCTCCCTACTCTGACATCCCTTCAGCTAAACCCTGGTCTAGACCTAACTTCGGCTTCTGCACTTCTTAGTAGTGATCCATGCTCTCCCATTTCAATCAGTAACGACAAATTCGAACGCTCATAAACGATAAAAATAATTGACACCCAAAAATGATGTCATTTGATGACTATCACCGAGCCTATCTTCCTTGCCTTTTTTTTCCCCCTTTTATTTTGACAGGTGGCTCAATTCCAAAAAATTGATCGAATCTGCATTTTATTTAAATGCTTTTGCCGCCAGACAGCATCTGTTGACAAGCGAGCGCCATGGTATCGCGTCGCAGCATTCAGTGTCGCACTGACTTTCATTGAACTCAGATGGCTCTCACACCTACGGTATCGCGCACTTCAAAGTTAACGACATGATGCATTCTACGTCCACTTTATTTGCGCATGTTTTCAATCAACGCCCCAAAGATTTTTTTTTAATTTGTTAGTTATGCACTGCTGGACTCAGGTCCAGATAGCCCCGACTGTACAGGATCGTGAAAATCTTCAGCGCTGTAGACCAGGGGAGGGGAATTATTTTTCCATTAGCAGAAGTAGCCTGTAACGGATCGGTTATTATTTCATTTTCGATTGGAAGAGACAAAAAGTAAGCGTATGAAAATTGAGAGAGAACATTTGCCTGCCAAAATAATGAACATCGCACCACATCAGAAGGCGGACTTTAGCTGCAGGTCTCCATTGTGATTGCCAGCGTTGCTGTCCCGGTAGGAAAAGTTTCCCTACTCGGCGTATTTTTGATAGCATCAATTAAAACACAAATCTAACGGCTACTACTTCTCTTGCATTGGACACATGAAATAAACTAAGGTAACGTAGAAACACGGTCGTGATTGAGGAAGGAGATCCACTCTGACGGGAGACTGCTTTGCTTAGATTCTAATTATTAAGATCGGTACGTACAAATGATTGCTGATGCTAATCAACGAGCGATTAGAATTTGATAATCTCATAATTTACAGCAGTCGTCCAAAAATTGCTATACTATCATACTTATGTTGATACGAATCTTAGCTACGTCTGGAACAAATACAACTCAAGCTCTATTCTGATCTAGTGCAAATATAATTCATTGCACGATATGTGCATCGTCGTAGGAAAGTGCTTTATCCTATAACTTACCACTTCTGTCCTTTTATCCAACAGTTTCCATTTTGTTTACGTACATGAGGCCTGAGCTACACAATATCTTGACGTTCCCATCTGCTCAGTTGCTGCAGCGGGTCATTCCTCACACGTTCACACCACGCGCTGCTGTGCTGCAGTGTGTCATTGCTCACACGTTCACTCCATGTGCTGCTGTGCTGCAGTGTGTCATTCCTCACACGTTCACACCACGTGCTGCTGTGCTGCAGTGTGTCATTCCTCACACGGTCATACCACGCGCTGCTGTGCTGCAGTGTGTCATTCCTCACACGTTCACTCCATGTGCTGCTGTGCTGCAGTGTGTCATTCCTCACACGTTCACACCACGCGCTGCTGTGCTGCAGTGTGTCATTCCTCACACGTTCACTCCACGTGATGCTGTGCTGCAGTGTGTCATTCCTCGCACGTTCACACCACGCGCTGCTGTGCTGCAGTGTGTCATTCCTCACACGTTCACACCACGCGCTGCTGTGCTGCAGTGTATCATTCCTCACACGTTCACACCAAACGCTGCCGCGCTGTTATACGTCATTCCTCACACGATCACACCAAGCGTTGTGATCAGGATGTAATAATCAACTCAGCGCTTAAAATACAAAATATCAAATCTAAGGCATGAACAATTAGTAATTTTTCGCAACCATACCGATATCTAATAATGAATAAATAACATAAAAATAATCAAATTTGAGCCGCTTTTAGTTAGTGAGTTACTCTGCCTAGCACGTTTTATTTCTATATGATCCAATCAAGCCTAGTCAACTATTTCCTTTCTGTAAGTACTTTCCTGAGTTATCTAAGAATTGCCCGAGTAGCTAATGTTTACCTAAGTAGGAATAACATAATTGTTAATAATATAACCTCAAGCGTGCTTCTGTCCAACTAGTTTGTAGAGGTGTGTCAACAAAATTTGAGGAATAAAAATCGATATTATAAATATCGACTCGAAAATTTGGTTTTCTGCGTGTTTCCCTACTTTCGTAAAGCATTCAAGTGTGTTGATAACTTCATAAAACATTAAGTGTGTCGATAACTTCGTAAGCATTAGATACGTAGATAACTTCTTGAAGCATTAAGTGTGTTGAAAACCTACTAAAAATTAAGTGCGTTGATAAGAGCACGCTACTGCTGACTCTCCAATACCAAGGCATCAGAGGGGATGCTCACACTTGCCTTAGATCCCAGCAGCCGCTGCGTAAACATTTTTTCGTAATTGGGAATTCATTCGGAGCTCTTCAGGATAGTCATCGAATACCGCACGGTCAGGTCTTGATATTTAATGACTCTCGCATCCATCAAGGATATCGTTAAATCTACCTGATTCTTCGAATTCATAATTTTTACGGACGTTAATACTGTTTCTTCAACCCCTCCGAATGAAAAATATAACGCTACAAGAAATGAAATCAACATTAGAGTAAGGAAAATTACAACATTGTTCGAAGCAAGTTTCCATATACACAAAATGAAGTGCTAGTATGTCTTGTTCACATGTAGCCGGAGCGCATCTCTTCGATACATCACGGTCGGTGGTGGCATAAGCAGTGGTAATTGCTACGTGCTGTGTTCATCCATCATATTCATGTGGATCCCCAAGAGGAGACGCTTGGTCTACGCTCCAACTTGGTGCCGCAGGACACTGTTCTCGTTGTAATGTGTGTCAATACAGGATAAAAAGCGTGTAGGAATGATGGTAAGTAATTCATCAACAACACGTAGCAGTTGTTACCTTATCGTTGAAAGTAATTGCCGTATGCTCAGGTACGAGTGGATCCCCACATCGTGGGGCCCTTGTGTGTCGACGGTGGGGCCTGACACCCAGCGCCTGGTCACGTGCGGGGGAGGTGTGCAGCAGCGGCGGGTGCTGTGTGCCCGAGTGGGGGACAGGGCACCCGTGCCAGAGGAGCTCTGCACCCACACACAGCCCCCACCTGTCTACCAGAGGTGGGTCACTCTCCTCCTCTGGAGATCTGGATGTCACATTCTTCATGTGCTGCGTGTTGGAATCGTGACTGTGGTCCAAAATGAAATGTGAAAATATTTTTCATTTTGCATTTACATTGTTATAAAAAATATTAGAAAATACCCAGTATTCAGCAGCCAACAACACTATTCAGACACTAAAGTAAGCAAATTAGACTACTTGTGTTTCTAACTCAGAACTAGTTATCCTTATAAACCAAACATATTTATTACAAATTGAGAGAAGCTGCTGTTTTATACTCTTTTGCGTTTTCCTTGGTCATCAATATTTTTTGATAGCTCTATGGTTAAAAATTTGTTCTGCCCATTGTTCATTAAGAAAAATAGTTCAGAAACATTGCTTGGTTCAATTTTCTCAACATGCTTCCGCTAATTAATCTATTTATATTTATTTTCCAGTTGTCTAGTCATGTGAGAGCGCCGACAGAAAGAAAATTTTTTTGAGAACTGCCTTTTGAGTAATAAGGAACTATGTGCTAATATCTATTTCTTTTCAAATAGCCATGGTAGTTAGTTTGAGCGTAAGTTTCCTGCGATGATCACAATTTGGTTTAGCTTTCAAGTACATTTCACCAGATACTTCAGCTAGGAAATAGGCCGTAACCAGGCAGTTTTAGAAATACCAGGTCCTTTAATGAATGACTTACGTTGTTTTTGTGTTCTAAGTTGGATATAAGCATAATAACTTTCATTTTTCATGTAGATATTCTTTGTTTTTATTTTTGTCGGTGCCGGGTCACATTGAATGCCGTATTGAACATAGGGGGGATCAGTGCTCTGTAAAGAACTGTCCGCTCTCCTCTCATTAAGATGTGCTTCGCTTTGTACAAACTTCCGAAAAGATTGGATAGCGTTGCACTTTATTATTGCTATGATTTTTGGAGCTCCAATTTTTGTCTAGTATTATTACCAGAAATTTGCAGCCACTAATCACTTGAATTTCTGTATCCCTTTTTGTAGTGAAAAGACGGTATGTTTTTTTTTTTTGAGAGAAGTTTAATTTGTTTGGTGTTGTTGACATTTATACAAATTTACATCGTTAGGAACCAAACCGATGCGCTATTTAGTTCATGATTTGTTTGATTTGTGAAGTTTTTTTTTTGGGGAAAAAAACGGGGTGATGATTTTGTGCTATCATCAGCGAAAGTATACATTTGAACAAAGATGATTTTTATGATTTCGTTTATAAAATAAGAAATAGAAGAGATCAAAAAAGAGGGATTTAGGGATTGCGTTTTGCAGCTCTTAATTGGAATAGTTAATAACTACCCATTGTGAATAATGTCATAGTCAGAATTTGGGACATTTGTGGTAAAGATTGAATAAGGAAAGTAATGATCTACTTAATCTTATGCTACTTTTGAAAGTCAAGCAAAATGTAAAAAACTAGGTTCCCATCACTAATATTTGAATAAAAACAGAATAGAAAGAAAAATCCACACCCCAGTTTTTGGCGGAACGTTTCGAAAACATTCCACTTGCTCCTGTAACGGTCCTCCGACTACCCACCTCACCTCCCACGCAAGCTTCTGTGAGCGATTACTATGGTTTGATGGCAGGACCAGTGACCCCCGTGAGTGTAGTCGGTGTAGCCATCGCTATGTTTAGTTGAAAGAGATCGAATGGAAGGCAGGGTCATTCGCTTTTAGTTTATTGCGATAATTTTAAAATGGCTGCATTTCAAGGCTTTCGCACCCAAATTTGAGACGCCTAGTGAGTGTGTGGTGTGTCTTTCCGCTCTTGTCGGAAGCCAAGCCCTTAGCACGGCTTTTGTAGCAGGCTCCCTGATAAACGTGTGCCAAGAAAAATCTTTCCCAGACCCATTAGACACAGTCAAGACCATCCTTCCTTGATTGCCCTTGCGACAGAATAATTTATGTTTTATTCACAACAATTGTAACTTACCGCAGTTTTGCTCTCTCGCTCAGATTGTTCCCTATACTTTGAAACAACCTAATTTATTATAGAGAGCTATGAAAATATTTTGCGAGCCACCCCGAAACTAAGAAAATCTTTTCCGAAAAGTAACCCAAGAGAGCCTCAGTTATTAATATATCTGCAGGCTTAGATTCCCCCTTATTTAACTCCGCACGCTTTAAAGACGTCAGCTCACCATGGATGGAAGCTCTCCCTCAGAGAAAAGAAAGAATTAAACATTTTATGATATAAGGGGGAATGAGACTTTTATTGAGAGTTTTTGAATGATAACCAGGTTTCATTGCTGATCTGTGGGATCCGTCAGCAAAACGAGGAAGAGGAAGGTTAGCAATGGGAGCGAGAGCGAGATGGGAGCGAGATGAGCCTGTGGTTGAGGGACGGTGTGGCTCTGTTTGCTAGAGATCTTATCCAGAGAAGCTGTAATATTACGGGAGCTTCTGCTTGTCTTCTCCTGGGTGTTGGCTAACAACTAAAGAAGGAAATCATGCCTGAACTAAAAGTGCCGGTCTAATTTCTGACATGACTCACGGGAGTTCTCCCTCGCGTGTTCCGCAGTCGAATTGAGCTACGGAAATTAAATCCAAATGATATTTTCTGTTAGAATATAGTGGAACTTTTAAAACAGTTAAATCATTCAAGGCATTAATAAAGTCGTAGGATTCAGTAAGGTATTGTGTCACTCCTGAAATTTCAATTTTTGTTAGAAGAAAGAAGAAATTGGCTCCGAAGAAAGGCACTCCGAAACAGAAGGATAACTTTTGCTATTCAAATGATTTTCGCTAACGAATGAGAGGTATTATGCAGGAGGTCATTCCATTTGCTTGCAGGTGGTGTTTGAAATGTTCCCTGAAATGACAAATCATTCCGATTTCCGAGCTGAGCCAGGACTCTCAGTTTGAAATCATGCATTGTTTTTACATTCTTCTCCAGTGTTTTGGACACACAGTCACCGGCTTTTGAAGTGCATGTCTCTGTCGTTCCTCGCGCGTGAAGTTCTGAGAATTATGCAAAAGCATTTACGCGCATTTGTAGTTTCTAGCTGATATGCCAGCAATGCGATGATTTAGGGAGCCATAGCAGTCGTTCACACATGTGAGGTTTGAAGAATTTTTCTCAACACCTACTCGCATGTAAAATGCAATAATAATGGGAAAGTTAACCAGTGGAAGTAGGCAGTGTGACAGGACTCACAAGCCTGAGCTAGTGGGAAGGACAATCTGTTTATTTAACTCGTAGCATCGTCCTGTTGAGGATGCACGCCCGGCCCTATAGCCGTGCCAAAATGTACTATAATGATACAACTCTTCCACTTGAGACTTGTAGTCGCGAGAGTGATTCGTTTCAGGAAACACGAGCTCTTTGTGCCTCTACTGAGGCTAGCCTCAGACTTACCACTGTAGAGACTAGCCTCAAACTCACCAATTCGTAAATTAACCCCAACACACCTCTGTACAGGCGAGCTTCAGAAACGCACAAGTACCGGCTAGCCTCAGATGCAATACCCTTGCAATTACCGGGGCAATTTTAGTGTTCAAATTCATAGCGTAAGTATATGTGTATCAGTATACTCGGGCCGTCAAAAATGACGGCTTTCAATAATGTTGTGAAACTCGTATCACAGATACGGTCACACAGCACATCCAGCTTGATTCCAATGTGTGAAATCAAGAGCGTGACTGAGAGACGGACCATCCAACAAAACAAGCAGCCAACTGTGTACTATAATTATCACTAGTGTGCACGGCCCGTCAAAAATGACGGGATTCAATGCCTTCCTTGAGCAAATTTTCCAGATGTGGATGACAAACAAATATATCCATCCTAATAGTACAAGCGATTAAAATATTCTTGTATGTACTTGTGCACTGGCGAAACTCGTATCACAGATATGGTCATTGAGCATCCTTATGAGCGTCACAGACACACGGAAGAAACGGACACGAATGAAGCTTTTCTTTTGCGTTCGCGGTCAAATCTTCTTGTTCTTTCCTGAAGCCTTTGCATTTTATTTAGTTTGAAAATTGGCTCACATTTAAGATAAACTTATATTTCTGAATGTTTCTAACCTCAAAACCTTTGATATTTAAATGTTTTTAGTATCTATTACACCAAAAAATAAATCTACATCCTACATTTCTTAAGAAGCGACACCAAACAAATATATAAATATACAAATATTGTTATAATAATAAATATATAAATAAACACACAGAGGGTATTATTAGGTTAGATTATTATTACTAGTGAACACAGCCCGTCAAAAATGACGGGATTCAATGTTTTTCTTGAATAAATCTTCCAGATGTGGATGACAAACAAATGTATCCATCCCAATAGTACATGCGATTAAAATATTCTTGTACTTGTGCCCTGCTGAAGCTCGTATCACAGATACGGTCATTAAGCATTCTTTTGCGCGTCACAGACGCACGGAAGAAGCGGACACCAAACATCGAGGTGAAACGATTCTTCGAGAACTGATTAGGTTAACAAGGAAGCTTCGAATGGCATTCATCCTGAAATTATAAGCGCAAAGATGCAAATGAAGTTATTAGATTTGATCTCACGAGCGGTTTCGTTAATAAGTGCGCATTGGATGGCACAAGTGGGTGCCTGGCACCCCACACGCTGGTCGTGCCTCACGGTCCCCACAGGATCTCATTTCCGGCCATGTGCCTCGCAACGATCGGCTGCGATACTCAGTGGTGCAGCGAGGCCCCCGCCACCGCCTCCCCAGCTGCTGAGTGAGAAGAACGGTAGAGGAAACAAGGTAGGGCCATTTCTAGGGGAGGAAATGCACCGCCTCCTGTTCGGCTAGCCAATAGAAAGGCTTTATTTCAAACAAACTTTATGGGTTACCAAAGCGCCATGTCGTTAGGCCAATAGTGTTGCCAGGAGTGGGGCTAGCAGTGCTGACTCTACCTTGTTTCCTCTGCCGTAGTGAGGGAAGGGGGGGGGGGGCTGGAATGCAGGCCACAGTAGAAGAAACAAGGTGCCGAACAAGAGATCATGGATTTTTCCCACAGAAATGACTCTACCTTGTTTCCTTTACCGTGACTGAGGTGTTGACAGCGCGCTACAGCTACAGCTGAGTGCTGACGACCGGTACTGAGGTGCTGACAGCGCTCTACAGCTCCAGCAAAGTGCTGACGACCGGTACTGAGGTGCTGACAGCGCGCTACAGCTGCAGCTGAGTGCTGTACTGAGGTGCTGACAGCGCGCTGCAACTGCACACCTCCATATGAAGGAAACTGCTTCAAGAAGTCATCATTTATCATCGCACAAGTCTGTGGTCATGCTTTGACGCACATATATTCGTGCGTTTACCTTCGAATTTTTTTAAAAATTACAAAATAAAGTTAACAATTTGTCTGTTTTTCTAGACGTTTTTCACGTTACTCGTCCAATCAATAGAGAGCGCTACAATCTACGCTGCGTGCGGCCTCACGCTCAACTTTGCTCTGCCCTCATTAAGAGGCCATAAAAAAGTAAGATCAAGTCTCAAAAGAGGAGTGTCGAAAATATGCATCAAAGATCGAGTTACAGTTTTCTTTTTGGCATGGGGAAATCTCACGTATGTTTATGTATACAACACAATCAACATTCATGGTTTGCTTCTCTCACTAATGAGCTTAGTATAAAATAAATAAAATTACACACCAACGAATTATAGATGCGTCAGAGTGAGGAAAATTTTGTGTCAACTGCGACTATTTGTGGAGCGACCAACTTTGGAACTCGGTAACTTGTTGGCACGACGAATGTCTAATGCATTCTACTCATGAGCTGTGACTAATTTAAACGAGGTTAACATCTATTACCCTGCGACTTTAATATCAAGCTTAGTTTTGTCCGTGAAGTGGTCATCATCGTTAGTGATTGTTTCATTTTCTTTTGAAGGCTTGAACACGACCGTCAGTTGCTAAGGCTTCACTTTAATAGACACACACTACATACTGTACATCACAGCCTGACGTCGACACTCATTTGCTACCTAGGTAATATTCATTTGTTCCACGGGTATGGGAAGAGGTAGCTCTCATGACGAAAATGTGGCAATCTCACGACTAACAATAGGCGGGGCGGAGCGTACACAGATAAGTTCGTATTGAACGACATAGAGTTAGCTGCCGGGCGGCGATATGAACTTCGAGGAGCTGTTACCAGCAAAACAGTCGCTGCAAGAGGGCACTTGTACGTACACAAGAAAGGAAGCACAGATAAGCCAAATGCTGAGAATTCTGGCTGAATGACATTAATCGTCTTCTTGACGACGTCGAGATAAAATTATTAAATGCAACTGAAACAACACTCGTATTTTTTAAAACTTCGATAAACTTTGGGGTTTACTATTCGTATGGCAGAAAATAACTGTTCCATGCTGATAAAAATTTTAAGCGAAAAATATGTGCTGTAAGTTTGTAGATGTAGAGACAGGGTTCAGCCCAAAGCATGTGCATGCACAAAGCATGTTGAGGCAGGCGATAGTACAAGGCATGTAAAGGTAGGGGGTAGTACAAAGTATGTACATTGTACACTCGTTGAGGTAGGGAGTAACACAGAACATCTACATAGATCTAGCATCACAAAGCATGTAGATGTAAAGGTAAGATCCATAACTCACCCTAGTTTTGAAATGTACGAAAAATTCTATTTTACCGCAAACTTAACAATAACTCGTCCCCAAGTTCTCTGAGCAGCCTTCTGTGAGTTAAATTCAAAGAGGGAAATTTATTGAGAAAATATTGAGTTGCGTGTAATGACCTCATCGCTCACATGCCATCTGCTAATTCGCTAAAACCCACTCAATTAATTCACAAAGGAAAACGAGATAAAATATTAATTGAAATCGAAAGCAGTAAACATACCTTATGATGTGGTTACCAAGGAATTATGAACGGATGATCTCAACTTGTAATTGCGGTAAGCTGCTTTAGTTGCATATTTGTTTCCATTACCGGCTCCCGAAAGAAGATGATAGCTCATGTATATGAAGTGCCTCTTGCGCTCTCATGTAATCGGTAATCTTCCACTTTTCTTATAAGCAATTCATTTGCATTGCAAACTTCCCATTATGGCTGAGACGAGGGCGTATATCCTTTGCGTCGCTGATTGACTGCGCTATCGAGCCGCACGCCCCGCAGCTTAACTGTTTTTGCGCCCGCACTCGCAACGTCTGCCTGCCTGTGAGCACCTCAGTGCAATCTACTCAGAGCAGTGGGGCTCAACTTCGATTCGATGCTCGTAGAAATACTGCGTCCCTCGATAATTTACTTGAGCATAAAGGTTTTTTGTTGTTCCGTTTACAGATTTTTCTTTCAGAATGTTTAAATGTATATTTCATATGAGCCGATTTGCCTTTCACCAGTGAGGATAAATCCCACATGAGTTTCTACCCAGACATAATTAATATGAGATTTTTTTATATTTTATGCTTGTCAATCTGGCATTTTATGAACTTTGTATAGGATTTCTTTAGGAGCAGTTGAAAAGCAGGAAAGCAGAAGCAGGAAAGTAGGCAGCACGGGGAGTGAGGGAGGTGGGTAGTATTTTATTACGTTATTAAGAGTTGATTTAGGGCAGTGACATTCAGTTTATAAAAACATTTGATCAAATAATAGCATTGCTGTTTAATAAGTGTATGTAAGTATTGACCAGCTCCCCGTAAATCACTCGGTAAGGTAATTTATGGAAATTATTTTATAAGCAAGATGCTGGTTGATAATTATATATATAATTATAACCGCGCTTTTCAAGAGGATAAAATAATTCGAAATCAACTGATAATTTGGGAGAAAATATTCAAGGGATCATTGGAAATTATTTTTTGGATTATAAAATAGGGATGTGCTGTACAAAGCGTGTTCATAATACAGAGCGGGAGATTAATATCACAAATTGAAACAAAAAACGTGAATATCTCAATACATTTATTGAACAAGAAACTCTTTGTTACATGGGCAGACGAGGTAAACTTTGCCCTATGTTGTTAGACGACCTGAGTGTTTAGTTTTTTTTACATTTTATAACTGAAATCTGGGCACTGAATTACACCCTACGCTCTGTTGTAAGCTGGGCGACCAATTTCTCGTTTTCTTGTAACTAGAAATATTCTAGCCACATTTTCCCTATACTAGCATTGAAAACTTAGGGGACGGAGGGTGGCAATTAAACAAGTGAACGAACAAGATTATCAGAGCATCTTAAATTTAACAGAACTGCCGTGATCACTTCGATCTCGTTTGCTTAAAAAATATATTTGAAGCCATTCTTTGTTAAAAAAGTGTTACACCAGAACCTATCAATAATATAGGGTGTTGGACCAAGTTGAATTTGGTAACGAAGACCATAAATATCTCATTATGTGGAACAGTGGCAGAATCCGCAGCTTGAATGAAAATTAAATTTTTCCACTGATATTTTATCTCTGAGAAAGTTGGGCATTAAACTTTACCGAGGGGAATGACTCAGTGCTGGCGATCACCACGTCATGTGGGTCACATTACACACATAACAAAGTGAAAAATATCTGTTATAAAAATATTTGTAACACGTCGGATCCTCAACAGAGCGTGGGGGAATATTATTGTACTTGCACGACACGCTAAAATGTCTAAATCAATGATATCGTAATAGAATCTGATGAGACAGCATACAGTGAAGCCACTTCATTAAAAAAGAAACATGTCTATGTAGATACATAACTTGTATAATAATGAATGTGCTACGCATGGACTGACCGGCAGAAGCATGGAATAACAGAAGCATAGTTTTAAAAAAAAACTTAGCGAAACAGAACGCGAATTTATCCCTGCTTATCGAACTTATCCCTGCAATATAGAAAATTTGAGTTTCACGCATGTTATTAGTAAAAGCAAGCTCCTCCATTTTCTCCTGTTTTATTAATGAAAGCACGAGGCTGAATTTTGGCTGGTATTATCAGTGTTAGCAAAGCATGACTAACAAAACAGAACCTAGCGAGCTATCTTCAAAATAATTCAGGATGGGCCAGTGATAACATCTGACGAGAACAGAGTTTATTAACTGACAAGTTAAACTTGGCTGGTTCTCGAGCTCTCACCCCAGCCGGTCGGAGGGTTCCGCTTCCAATAGGTAGAGAACAGAGGGCGACCCCCTTCTCATCACCCCGAAGTTTCCCAAAAAACGGCAACCTGTTAGAGATTGAGTCAAGATATTTTGTCACATTTTCATTCAATTTTTCAAAAATCAATGAATCTTGTTGACAACTTCAATATTCGGTTGTACATCAGGAAAAACTACTTATTTGACCAGAAAATCTTTTAAACATCTCATAAACGTCTTATGAAAAATTCTTTGAGGAAATGGCAAGTTGAATTTCGGGTTTTCCTGAGGCGAATCAAACTGAGAATATCGTTTTCCAACTCTCTAAACATTTCTAGTGAGAAATCAGAGTATTTCTGACAATTTTAATTCGTAAAATTTTTCGTAAAAAACGTAAGTGCATATATACCCTTACGATATTTTTTCACTTTTTCATTCAATGTTTCAAAAATCAATGAAACTTGTTGACAACTTCAATTTCCGGTTGTACATCAGGAAAAACTACTTTTTTGATCAGAAATATTCTAAATATCTCATAAACTTTGAGAAAAAAAAGTAAGTTACATTCATGAGAATGGATGACTTTCCTATAAGATTTTAGGTTTACGCACTCTACGTAATTTTACGACAATATCGGAATAAATACATTGAGAAGATCTCAACTGAACACGAGTCGAACTTGACACGAGAACGTAAAAAGATCACTTCGATGAAATACAAGTTGCCGTATGATTTTTAATGGGTTCTCACATAATTTGCAGGACAATTTCAAATGCTCGTTAGGCCTCCCAACGAATGGTCAAAGCTAGCAGCGCCCACTACCTCTCCAACCAACCTCCGTCGAGAATCGTCCCATGAGGAGTCCTGAAGTGGTTCCCGCGTGCCGAGAAGACCCTCTCACAGTGCAGACCGAACGGATTAGCTCATCGCGGTAGCTGGTTGATTCCACGAAGATCTACGTTTAGAAATGTTTGATGTAGGAGTGGCAGGTATAACCATCATAGCAGCAGCAGATGTAGCCGTGACCCGATAGTAACCGTAGCAGCAGAAGTAGCCGTGACCCGATGGTAACCGTAGCAGCAGAAGTAGCCGTGACTCGATAGTAGCCGTAGCATCCGAAGTAGCCGTGACTCGATAGTAGTCGTAGCAGCTGAGGTAGCACGAACACGGTAGCCTGTCACAGAACACAACACTGCACGGCACAAACTTACAGTCGCTGCCACGCTGTAAAACGCACTGCCAGAAACACGGCTTTCCAACGGTGCTCGCTGCCTCTTATCCAGAACTGCCGCGCAGTTGTACGCGCAGAAGAAGCTCTACTGCGCTGCAAACATAGAAGGTTCAACGCAGACGACCATATCATGAGCACCTTGAAAACTAAGTTGAAGTGGCATTGAGACTACTGCAATGCCAACATCTGAGCTGAACAATACGAGAAATTGAAATTTATGTGATGCCAAATTCTTCGTTTCCTACAAGCTACCCTCCGAGATCGTCACAGTTTTTAATTTTGTAGAGAGATAGACAAATATTTAAAACCGTTGGAGATTAAATATTGCATTTCCAGTAAGATTGTACTACAAAAATGAGAAGGCTTCTGTAAATTGAACTTCCATGAAATACTGTAATACTGAAGTTAGAAAACGAATTACAGCGATATGCAACTCAACAAAATACTCTACGGAAATTCATCTTCATATTTAATTTACTTGAAAATTATCTCCTCGTTTCGTACCCGGGATTTCCTCTGTTCAACTTACCGACACACTTTGATCAACAAACAAAAATTTAAAGGATTCGCTTTCGTACGAATGAGTTTTAGTTCGTTGACTGTTAATAGTACAATTGTTGTTTTAGTTCATCTATTTAATGTTACTTTTGAGTATATTGAAAAGTGGGAAAGAAAAAAGAAAAATTTTGATCCTTCTTAATTAGTGACACAGATAACATTATTCTTTAGAAAAAATAAAGTTAAATTGGCCTACTCTCAATCTAATGCTTGGGCGACAGAAAGACAGGGACGTATTTTTCAACTACGCTCAACATTTCAAGTTCACAATTTCAGTTGTCATTTGAGTTAAAAGAAAGCCCTGTTGGTTCATGAAAAAATCAACTGGAAAAGTCCCCTTAATGCACAAACGGAGCGATGCGGAACTAATAAATCTATTCCAGGAGCGAGAAAGGATTCGCATCATTAGAGTACGCTTAAAAAAGGAACAAGTTGAATCCGATTTACGGATCTTTCCATTAGGCAAATTCGATGAATTGCAATTTTGTTTTGCGAGTTTTCCTCGTTAAGAAGTTTACGGCAGCTCTACGCAACACTCGGCACTCCAGAGCGATCGAAAGGATTCTCTAATTAATGGAGCTGTAAACTTCTTTGGGCTCCAAAATTCTGGTCATCACGTTTTTATTGAATTTATTGTCCGAAAAGGTCAATTTAAGCAATTTATGTCAGAGGAATTTCTCTACGGAAACTCTTAAAAAGAAATCAATACTTCATGATTCACGACGGAACATTGTTGTCATTCAAGCTCTGACTGTAACTGATGTGTAACCTAATTGTTCAAATGGAGATACTTTTGCATTACACACAAAGCGTAGAAGTTCTTACAAGCGATTCAGTTGTTACAAAGCCTCCAGCACGCAATCAAAATATCGTAAATTAGCCCCACGTCTCCCTCAGTGTTAATGAACGCGTGTCAGTGTCCTCGCTAGCCTTTCTTTCGTTGGCCGCAAGTTTCACCGTTTTGCAGACACGAAGCAATTACTCGAGCGAGATCTCGTGGATTTAAGTCGCGACAGTTCCGATCCGCAGAGCGAGAGCGAAGCTCCGTGGTATTAGAGACGCTGATCGCGCGCTGCTACGAACCAGAAAATTAGGATCTTCCGTAGTCCGGGTCTTTAGCGGGAGTTGCTCGCCAAATCACGGACCTCATTCCAATTCTGGAAGCGTGGCTTCGTTCGAATGTTCATTTTTCTTCGCGGCCTACCGCTAAAACCCCTACGGAAGATAAGTATTATTTAACTCAGTTAAAACGCAAAAAAATATTAGCGCCTACATCTGGACCCTGATATCCGATAACTTTTGCTTCTTCCTCCTCAATTCAAGAACAATCCTATATCATTATGACCAAAGAGCACCACAATCATAAGCATTAATTCGATGGATTGACACATCTTGTTTTTATCAAGCTTTCATTACGGCAAAATTATGAAGTTCTGCTCACGTACACCTTAATACATTAGCTCGTACTTCCTTTGAGCGGTCCATCCCTGAACGGTCCCTCCAGCCCTGTTTCGCTCCATGCACTGAACTTATGCTTGGCTCTCTCCGCTTCTGGCTTTATTCATTTTGTAAATTCGTACAGTCTCTATTGTTTTACGCTTAATATGTGTCCAATTAACATTTTTTTTCCATCCTGTACTATAAATGAGGGCTTGTTAACTCTCGCAAACTAAATTTTTAATAAAACTAGCATTGCTTCAATATCCTAAGTTTACTTTAAATGACCGCAGTTTAGGTTTAGTTTTCTTTTGAAATTAGGAAGAATTAATTCACTGATGGATCACGAGATTTCTTCCCTGTCAAATTCTGAAATGTTTTGTGCCTCAAAATTTCAGCGAAAAATTAAGACTCAACCATAATTTAAGTGTCACTTGATGCATTTAACCACAACTGGTGTCATACACCGCAAGCTGTGCACAACACAACCTCAACTGATGAGCAGAAGCTCTGCCATACTTAAATTCTAACACTTATTAGGTGCTGTTTAAAAAGCACTAAGTAGTGTGACCAATATTTTTAAAAAATTGTGTGAAGACTTAATATTCAGCAAGCAACATAACGCCCATAAGGAATGATGATAAATGAAATTTATGGGAAGAAACACTTTTCACTGACCGCCTCGGGCAACTTGCGGCCGTGTAAAAAATTATTATCTTAGCATCATGAAAATACTGATAAAATTGTCATTATTATTGCCAAGTAAGAGTGAATTGAAGAAAATACGCCATCTCTTCAGAAAAAACTATTACGGCCTTTTTTTTGCCACTGCTAGGATTTCCAATTCAAAGTCCAATCTTAAAATATCTATGAATGCAATGCCTCTCTTTGTTTGCGTTGACTTCCTGCGTTTTTGGCTGAGAATTGTGAGTTTCGGGCGACTTGCTGCCGGGAGCTGCGGTGTCCCGGACTCGGCGATCGAGGGGGTCCCGTGACCGCCCCGCCACACCAGACGGTGTCCGACAACACAACGACCGCGTAGAGAAACGTCCACTGAAGGCACACAAAACCTACAGAGAGCAATTTTCAGAAGTTAAGAAACTCAAAGTGGGAGATGTCATCTCGAAAATATGTTTTTCATTCAATTTTGTTCAGTATTATGCAAAAATAAACACAGATTCCTACATCGAACTAAATCTGACTCGCCCGTCACAGGCGGCTCATAATCAGTATTTCAGAAACAAGCCGCTCACTTCCCTACCGGGTATTAAACGCTATCAAACGTCAAGCAGGACAAAACAGAAATGGCCGGCAAGTTTCTGCAGGTAAAGAGCGAAGAAATGTGGCCTCATTGATCGCCTCATCTCAGCCCTACAGATTGTTATGTCTGAAGCCTGTGTATGAATTTTTCCAGCAACAACTGAAGCTTTGAAAACTGGCCTCAATTAGGCATGTGATCAAATCAAAATTAATAATATTTGATTCAACTAGCGGTCGTAATTAAATGTTGTACTAGCAGTTACTTGTCCTTTTAACCGAAATTAAACAGACATCCATGTGATATTTTGTTTGGTTTATGACTTTTATGCATCGTAATTTTTTCCTCGGGTTACAAAAATTGAGCTGTCAAGACACTTTTCTATATTTTCCAATAGGTCAATCTCTAAACCGAACATTTTGCGGCACTATTTGATGGTGTGTTCTCAATTTCCCACTAGCTGAAGTGCAGCTAGAGATGAGCGCTGTGCAGTGAGCACTGCTTCCGTCATCGCTTGAGCCTTGCCATAACCCCCCCTGAGCCCCCATGGGTGTGATCCCTTGAGCCCCCCCCGTCGGTGTGACCCCTCACCCCTCCACGCTGGTGAGGACCCAAGTCCCATGAGCGGCCCCTAATGGACGCTCGGCTGGCGCTGTTTGCGCGGCTCTGTTCCCATGACGGAACGCGAGCTCGGTGTCACGCGAGATGTGTTCCACATTCCATTTCTCAGGAACATCGCGACTGAGATACCCCGTCAGGGCGGAGTTCCATTTCTGTGCTACTGAGATGACAAGTGTTTGCACAATTTGAAGCTCTGCTATGCAGTCAGGTGCTTGAGAGGCCACAAACGCTGCCATGCAGTCACGTGCTTGGGAAGCCACAAGCGCTGCTATGCAGTCACGTGCTAGGGAAGCCACAAGCGCTGCTCTGCCAGCCTGGTGAAATTATTTTCCGCCAATATCAGATGCGTGTTCTGGCTGTGGTGTGGAGCAGAACAGATGCCCAGCCACTCACAAATGGCCTTCATTGAAATACGCTTCCGTTGCATTGAATTCAGTCTACGAAAAACACACTAATAAATTCTTCCTCTTTAAAAAAAAATGATCTCTTTGTCCTTAATCATACCAGCAATACATTGCAAAAAAAAACATTCTAATAACAGAATAATGAGTGATCAAAATCTGCCCATTAATTGTTCTGTACTATCCCTCTAATTACTAATATGAAGACAATCGTTGATACTCCCAGACACAGCACACGGACACGGGCAGGGTCGGTCAGGTCAGAAGTTGCCAGGCCCGCAGTTGATTAACGAGCCTCAATAAAATGGCATCAAAATAGCTGAAAAATAAATAGTTATTCAGTTCATGCGAACATGCAGGTTTTTGGGGGGGCTTATCAAAAATGCACTCGTAATTACCGAAGTAAATGAGGCAGCAGTTTAATCTCTCAATCATTGGACGCTGTGCAGGTGCCGGTTAAAAAATATTCACTGTGAATAGAAATGATGTGTGTCAGGCAAGCTTCACATTTTGTGTAGCACTAATTCATCGCAAATATATCAGCTGAGATGAACATTCGCAAATGCATTCTGTGCGCATGAGGCAGACCGTAGTGCAAATCTGTCTGCTTATTCTTCAAGTTGGATTTTTTCTCAAGCCGCCTTAGTAAATTAGTTATCAAATATGAGGCAATATTCGCACTCTACTGTAATTTGTCTCCAGAGAAGTTCACTAGAACGCAGATAATGCAGACTTCACTATTGACCCAATTGTATAGTGTACCACAGAATTTACCAGCACTTGCATAGCCTGCACACCGAAACAATGCATTCAGGTAAACAAAGGAAATAACATTGTCATGCCATAGAACTTTGCACATCGAAAAGAAAGTTTTTAGATTGATTTTACACCTGTCATTGGGGTGCTAATAAGCTATGTTCTTCCTCTAGGTCTAATTACAGCAGCTACCTCACCGAGGGATCTTGATACAGATTTTTAAAATAAGTTCTATCCTAAGCTCGTCTCTTAAATGTTAAGAAGAGCTTAATTGAATTGGTAGAAAGTTGCGGCCATGTCATAGGGAGATATGTTTTCATAAGGTCGTTGAACCACTTTCGAATTTTATCAAGCGCGTTTATTGTGAGCTTTCTCATCGTGAAAAGTTTCAATTTTGCAAGATTCAGAAGTACGAGCCAATTGAGAGAGAACTTCATTATTAAGAACGTGCACATTTGAACTATTGTGCAACGTTCGATAATGTCAATCACTTGGGACACCCGTGAAAGTCGGACTATTCGAAGCGCTGCTATACATTTGACATAAGTGACAAGACTTCGTATGCCATTATCAATTTTCTCTGTGAGGACTCGCAGAGTGTGTCCGTGGATGGTTGTTAGAGTACATAAATGAAGGTGGTTTCGAACGTTCCTCAAGGTAGCATTCATGGTCCCTCGCTGTTCGTGCTGTACACCAGCGTCGCGCTGTACATTATGATGAGCTATGTCGATGATTCTACTCGGATATCTCTAATCCGTACTCCAAGCATGCATTATTCAGTAGCTCTTGCATTGAACACGTATCTGTTACGGATCAATGCCTGGTACTCCGCTTGGAGCGTTCTTCTGAATACAGGCAAAACCGAATTAACGATCGTTAGTCGGTCTCGGACGCATCTACCCAGCATTTGTGTACGAAGATTGAGGACGCTGCCAAATAGATCAGTCTCTGGAAATACATTTTCGCATGAGACGCTTACATTTGAGTCGCATTGTCTCTTGAGCTTCAAGTAAGGTTGAGCTCCTGCGCTGATTTTTGATGCGTTTGTTGACAAAGCTGTGGCCCGTTGATGCTTTAATGCATTCATGCTGCCTCTGTCATAGTATTGTTCTCCTGTCTGGGCTCCTGCTACTGCCAGTCATTGTTTAATAAGACCGACGCGTCTGCTCAGCTGGCCGGTTGTTTGTCCAGAATAATTTGGTGAACTGTCCTCATATTGGAGTGTTGGCTGCCTTTGTTTGCTTTAAATGGTGTTCAATAATGTGGGTCCTTGGTTTCATTCCTCACTGTCCTGAACCCTTTGTTAGAAACATTCAAACTACTTAACTGCTTCTGAAGCTCATCTCTTTACATTACAGACTGTGAGATGCCACACTCGTCACTTTAGTTTGTGTTTTATTCTTCGAACCGGAGTACTGTACTGTAATTCATTACCAGAACCTGTGTTGCGGGGCCTATGTTTATTCCTCGACCCGAAGAACTGCCATGTAATTCATTACCGCTGTGTTCGGCCTTTTGATGTGCAAGCCGCTAGTGATTGGTATTCTGTTCGACTCTTCATAACAACTCTGAGAGCGATCTGGGGAGCAGTGAACCCGCTGCGCGTCTCAGAGCTCTCCATTGTTATCAGGTGCGAGATTGGCTGCGAGCGGGACTGCGTGCTGGGACCCTGGTCAGCGTGGGGCAGCTGCAAGCCTGCCGACTGTTCCTTGATGCCTCTGCCTGCTGCTGCAGGTGAGCTACTGGGCACCCACAGCTGCTGTGGCGCCTACAGCTATCGCAACATGATCAGCTCTACACGTGCACTGGGCACTCTTCATGCGCGCCGGACGCATCACACGTGTTTCGAGCGCAGCGATGCACTCGCAGAGAGATGTGGTTGCCACGGAATGCAAAATATTAAATTTAAAAAAAGCAAAATGCACCTGTGTGCTACTTGGAGGACCCTGCCTGATGGATAAATATTCTCACGAATTAAACGTTCAGGTAAAAATTCAACGAGCACCACCCTGCCAATCTCAAGAAAGCTGTAGATAACACTAATTGGCTCATTCTGCAGTGTAGTGCAACAGTTATAATGTATTTCTCGCGAAAACTGATGTCACAATCTTACATTATGCCCCCTAAAACGTGAAGGTGGAATTAAAAATCTCGTGTCAGTCGAACTGAGCGTTTCTCTGACATTCTCTCCGGCATAGTCAGAAAACATCAAAAACACAATTCATTAGTATAAAGACTTGCCAGGTAACCTGTGTCATACTTTGAAGTAACTTCATCTCACTTTAACGTTCGCAAATCAGTTCTGCACGACATGAAATGTCGTTTATGAACCAATGTGATGTAAAATAACGAGCTTGTTTCATTTGATACAGCGTTTTCGAAACAGCGTAGAACTGTTGTTTGTTCAAAGTCTTCCTTGGCAATATGAGTGAAAATAATTATTTCCGACATGGTGGCAAGGTTTCCGCCGCCGCCGCCGCGAGGTGTTGGTGAGCCCCAGCCCCGAGGGGCGGGAGTGCGGGGCGCTGGAGGAGCAGAGCGAGTGCCACGGGGCGCAGTGCCACCAGTGGGTGTTATCTGAGTGGCAGCCCTGCGCCCTCGACTCCCCGGCTCTCAGATGTGGGCCCGGGCATATGAGGCGTAACGCCTCGTGCCTCGATGCTTACGGGGTGAGTGTTGAGCGGGGTGTTGTCCACGGGGTGAGTGTTACGCGGGGTGTTGACTACGGAGTGAGTGTTGCGAGGGGTGTTGCCTACGGAGTGAGTGTTACGCGGGGTGTTGTCTACGGGGTGTGTCACACCGTCAGCAGGCAGGGCGCTGTTTACGAAGTAGTTACCACGTCTCCTACACCCAGAACTATCCAAACGACTGACGCTTCTCGAAAAAGAAAAATTCAAAGCCATGGAAAGCCATCAAAGGATTAGTTGAGGCAATTTTCAAGTGTTGGGATCCCAGTCGTAATGGGAGCTAAAGAGCGCTCTCACCGCGCCGGCCTCTATGTTGCTCTGTAACTTGATCTTCTTTCATGTCTGGCTGATGTGGCAGGTGCTGTGTTTATGTCTGGCTGATGTGGCAGGTGCTGTGTTTATGTCTGGCTGATGTGGCAGGTGCTGTGTTAATATCTGGCTGATGTGGCAGGTGCTGTGTTTATATCTGGCTGATGTGGCGGGTGCTGTGGTAATATCTGGCTGATGTGGCAGGTGCTGTGTTAATNCTGGTGCTGTGTTTATATCTGGCTGATGTGGCGGGTGCTGTGGTAATATCTGGCTGATGTGGCAGGTGCTGTGGTAATATCTGGCTGATGTGGCAGGTGCTGTGTCCATGTCTGGCTCATATGGCTGGCGCTGTGTCCATGTCTGGCTGATGTGGCAGGACTGATGCAGACCAGTCAAGTCTGTAGTAACCAGTAGGGGTGACTCAGCAGGGCAGTCAAGTCTGTAGTAACTGGTAGGGGTGACATAGCAGTGCAGTCAAGTCTGTAGTAACAAGTAGGGGTGACTCAGCAGTGCAGTCAAGTCTGCAGTAACTAGCTGAAGTAACTGAGGGAGCGCACTCGCTTTGCAAGCTTCATTTAATCAAGCTTGTCACCTATTCACCAAATTTCATTATTGATCTTTCTGGAATATCTATTCACTCGACATTAAATCCTGCCGGTGCGGGAGTTTGGTCGCCAAAGTATTTGTGAATAATTCTTCTTGTTTTTAAAAGAGAATGCGTTTTTGAATGAGTCCATCCCCTAGAAATATTTCCCACTGAACACTTGGATTGAGTTGCTGCTTTCGTAACGTTAATGAAGTATTTTTCATTCACCATGGAATTTATGTGTCCTGCAGCGACCCAGTCCAGCAGAGGAGTGTGAGGGGGAGCTGGGCCGCGTGTCCGTGCTCAAATCGTGCCACGTGCCGTGCCCCTACGACTGCGTGCTCGCCCCCTGGGGGCCCTGGTCCGCCTGCTCGCGCGCCTGCTCCAACGACCGCCAGGTCGGCTACACGCGCCGCAACACCACAATTCTCGCTCAGCCTGGACCAGGTGGGAATGATAACACTTTACTTTCATAATTCATGAATTTTTTGTAAGTTTAGTACAAGCATTGTCGTGGTTCAATTGCATCGTTCGAAAGCTTAGTTCTTAGTGTGTCATGTCCCGTAATTTGATTGATGTATGCACATCACATCTCCTCAATTTGAAACAGCGTCTGAGAGTTGCCTCCGGAGTTATCTCTGCAACTAAATGCTGAGGCCAAAGCCTCGGTTTTTTTGTAAATGTAGCATTCAACTAAGTTTCGATTTAATATGGCGATATCCGTTGAGAGAATCATTTGTTCATAAATTACGAGCATCTTAATCTAACATAGCTTTACCAAATTGAAAACGCATTCTTTTAAAACATAAATATTAACGCAACACATTTTAGCTACAATTAAACAACAGAACTGGTGGTCAAAAATTTTAATCTGTTTAACATTTTCACTTACCCGATATTTCTCCCATAAAATTGATTTTGAACGAATAATCTTGAACTAAGCCTAATTACCTGAATTACTTCTTTTACGGTAGCGTGAGGCAGATGTGTTAGCTATGGTGGGCCTTACTTAACAAACACGAGTTGATTGCAACTTGCATTAGGCATCATCCGCCTGCTGCACGCCGGGGCCAGCGCGCCGAGCGCACTGCAGCCACCAGCGGAGAGCTGCACCAGCGCCACACAGCCGCTGCTGCTGCGAGGCTCGCTGTGCAAATGTCAGCTTTCGAAATGTGATCAAAACTGAGTTACCGCAAACGCTGTTGTTGCAATCTCCAGCGTCGTGGATGTTCACAGAGAAAAATGCTGAGAATACAGGCCCTAAGACCCAAACTGTTATTTTCAGCTGAGTTATCGAAAATATTCACAAAGAGGTTTTATTTTCCAATGAATTCGTTCGGTGTCCATACGTCAATTGAATTGAAACATGAAAACAGAAACAAAAATTACAGGAGAAAAAAGGCGCATGAAAAGCCGAAGCACGTCCCAACGGCGCAGCCACCTCCTGAGGATTGCCTACTGCTCGGTAGGACGAGGACTGCATCAGGGTTTGAGTTGGCTAGAGCCGTACCTGCTACCAAGCGATGTAAAGCTATCTTGCTATACTCCGATACATGGAAAGAGGCATTTTGTGGGTGTACAATAATTGACGGCATGCCACTCGCATCTAACTGGGAACTTTGGTGTGGCAGTGAATGTTACAGTAATTATAATTTTTATTTTACTCGTACTAAGAGGAGAACACTATGTAATAAAACTAAAACTAGAATGTTAATTACTTTGTCATCATTCGTGATGTATTTCTGAAATCAAAATAACAAAATTAGGAGGAGAGCAAAGCAGTTATTCATGTTTTCACATAAGCCATTCGATGGCCAAGCTTACCTCTTCTTTTCCAAAGAGCATTGAAGTGTGGAATCAATAAAATGTAAGAAAAATTCTTACCTTTCAATTTAAATCATAAATTGAGAGGCCACATTTCAATTGGGTGCATTTCCAACGGATCCAAGTATCAGAACGAGACCACTCAAGTTGAAATAGAAATCTTCTAGCATTTCACCGACACAACTTTCCTCAAATATTCATTCAAGTACTTTTCCTACATCCTTCTGAGAAGTAAATTAGAAGTACTATTTCCACCAGAAAGGTAGGAATTAGTAACATAAATGTTTTAATGAATGACAATCACTTCTAAATTGCATTCTAAAATGCTTCCTAGAAGCTGCTCTGCCAGAAGCCAGCACTGAAACACAACCCCTCAATCAGTCATTGTTTTGAAAAACTTGTTGAAAACGAAGGCCCTTCTAAACACAAAGACTAATTTGCGAGTGTAAATTGCACATGATAGACTTTGTGAGGAAAATTTATCACAATGGCTGTAATTATCAACTCGTTATTAGAGAAATAGTGTGTTCAGTTTAAGCCTTCTAATCGGATACTCTTTATTTAATTTTATTGCCAAAGGAGGACACCCATTTGTTTATCTCATCCGCCCATTTTTGTTGTGTTGCCACACGAGGACACCCATGCCCGGACTCCGTACGTCATTTGTATTGTGTTGCCACAGGAGGACACCCATGCCCGGACCCCGTACGTCATTTGTATTGTGTTGCCACAGGAGGGCACCCATGTCCGGACCCCGTACGTCATTTGTATTGTGTTGCCACAAGAGGACACCCATGCCCGGACCTCGTACGTCATTTGTGTTGTGTTGCCACAGGAGGACACCCATGCCCGGACCCTGACGTGCTGACAGAGGTGAGCACATGCCGCCTGGAGCCGTGTGGAGGAGCTGCTTGGAGTCCTGGGCCTTGGAGCAGCTGCACGCCAGATGGGGCTGCCAAGTGTGGGCCCGGCACGCAGACCAGGGAGCTCAGATGTGTTGGGCCTCAAGGCAGAAGGAACACGCTTGAGAGGTACGCCACTATATCGTAATTTTTACCTTGTGAATGATACATATCAAATAAACACAGCGAACAAAAAGATAATAGAACCTGAACAGGCAGTTTGGTCATTAAAAATTAGAGTATAAATGACAGCTGGTGACGGTCCGCGGTAATAGTCACAAATTATTCACATATGAAACTGATGCTTATCATTGAATGATGAGATGTCACTGAGAGTACCCCCAAAGGGATGAAGTGTAGGGTATAGATAGTTCTACAGCGCAACTTGGTGACTTAGAGCTCCTGTGGAATTTATAATGTCTCTACTAATAAGTGAACTATGAGGGTCTAGCGCTGCTCAGTAGTAACCCCAGCAACACACCCCAAAATCAGCGACCCTTCTTGCACTAGTTGATTTTACGTTTAAATTTGAAGTAAATAGGCCTAATTTTTTCATTGCAACTCTTCTTTTTTCGTATGATAGAAGCCGGCGTGTTATGCAAGCAACCTCCTGCACGAGTTGCTTCGTTTCTCATTTTTATTCTCATCTCACCTTATCGTCTCTCAGAGGTTTTGCCTTCCTTCGTCAGCGTAACAGACTGAGCTAAACATGAAATTAAAATTTTACGCGGTCGTGGTGCACTCCAATATGAAATAAAGTTGAAGTGACCAATTGTAAATTTACTCATGAAACACCAGAGTGGTATTTCCTTCTATGAAACCCTTCTTGTGGAAAACAAAAATTATGATGAAAATGATTCTTCAGGTGAAAAATGCAATCATAAGTGCTTCGAAATATTCTATTTGTAGATATAAGCTTCAACTGCAGCTGAAAAGAAACAAAATGAGTGATCATTTGCTAAATTGATATCAATAAATAAAAACTTCAATGTTTCTTTGGCATTTTCAACTCGCAAACAGACAGGTGAGTCAGGGTCTGAAAACCATTTCCAGTTTCTACCCTAAAAAAAATCACAGTTTAAACTTAGACGGGCATTTATAACATTAGTCCAATTTCAAGGATGTAGCAAGTGATTATCACGACATATTTGGATTAGTGTATATTAGGTTAGTCTCTGAGTACAGTGTAGCAATATTCTATGATGCTCGATAAATATTTTATGAAATCCTCGCGCAAACAAACTCCATTTTTCTGGTTTGAGCATTCAAAGTTTACAATCACTGCATTGTTAAAAAGTTAAGAATTCATCGCCTCGAGAATATTACCTCTGCTCAAGTAAAATTTTCCCAGGTTGTTTCAAACTATAATCATTCATTGACATATTAAGGATCACGCTTCTATAAGCAAATTCATTATCACGCTAGCAGATTATCATCACGCTTGCATATTATTCATTAATTTATTAATTACCACACTGCGCCATGCCTTTTTAGAACTGCATTTACTCCTTAGTTGTACTGGTGAAGGCTGTGGGCTGACATCATGGTCTACATTGGTAATTTCTCGAGGCTTCATTTCTCACGATTGTGTGGAGCGTCATTGTAAGATAATTAGAGTAGATTCACAGCTACGCTTGCATATTGCGGTTTTCATTCAACGCTTATTATAGCAATATATATTCTGCTAATATACCTTGTACTGTAACGCTAAAAAACAAATCTGAAAATCAACTCCACCCAAAAAAATTTTGTTCAACATCATCTCAAACCTTGGAAAAAAGTTAAATCCCCAAGTCAACAGTACACAAGCCAACAATCAATGTCAACAATTCATATCCTTCAGTCAACAACACACAAGTCAACAGTCAATGTCAACAATTCATATCCTTCTGTCAAGACATCAGACGAAGAAATGCCCTGAATATCATCATGCTCAATTTGTAATTCTATTTAAATGACTTCGAGTTCTGAAGAATTTTTTTCACTTCGGTAAACAAAATAGTCCCGTTTTTCTATTTTGCGTGTAAGCCGGCAAAATATATTTAAAAGAAATAATCTCATAAAACCGCGCACGAAATTTACTCAAGATGGTTTTTAATTCCGCTTATAATGAAGTTTATTTATTGGTCTGAATTTATAAAGCCAATCATTCAACGTGACTCGCACAATTATGAACGATTCCAGTTTATTTTTCAATTCTTTTATTGTCATCAATGTTTATTTATCAAAACTTTGTGTGCTCGCAGTGGTACAGTGGTTAAGGGATCGGCCTTGCATGTTGGAGACGCGGGTTCGTATCACGGCACTGGCGCGTCGATTTTCCCCGTTGGGTATAAGGGAGAGCTCAAGCACAATACCCCTCTCAACCCAGGTGTCAGAAATGGGTACCGGCTTCACGGGGGAACCGTCATGGTGTCCTATATATAGTGTTAGTTATAAGACATTTGAAAAACCAATGCTTAAGATCAAATGTATCAGGCTTGATTGGAAATAAAGCATCCTAAGATGCCGATGTTTTTTTTTTCCACTCAGTGAGGTATACCAAATCTCCATTTCAGAATACAGGTCCTACTTATTTCTTTATAAATTACCTTTGAGGCAAATAATGACGTCAGAGTGCCATTTCGCAGGTGCAGAGGCCTGCAGCAGCCGCCTCAGGAGAGGGTGTGTGAGGTGCCGTGCGGCACTCCCTGCTCCGTGTCTCCATGGAGTGACTGGAGTGAGTGCAGGGCTCACCAACCCTGCTCCAAAGGTACTGTGCCTCATACGCACCAACCCTAATCCAAATGTACTGTGCTTCATACGCACCAACCCTGCTCCAAAGGTACTGTGCCTCATACGCACTAACACAGCTACGAATTTCCCATTCTAAAATACGCAAAAGCATTCATATTATTCCAATAATGCGAATTTTTAATTCGGTGATACTCGAGAGAAGTCTGAATTCAAGCGCAAATATTTCAGATCAGTGTGTGTACATGAAGGGGACGTCTTATCTTTAATGCTGTTTGGGCTCGTGTCTGTTGTTTAGCTAGGGACTGGGCAGCACTGCAAATCCCTCCCTCTTTATAGCCATAATGGTTTTTTGTTCTAGTTGTTCGTTCAATAACACGATGCGCAGTCTTTAAAACGTTCATTACACGCGTTCTATAACTACAGAAAAGAACTAATGCATTTAGGACTAATTCCTAATTCTTTTATGAAAGAGGCCGAGCTATACTAGTGACTTCCACGCTAATGTATGAGCTGTATTTTACCTTACATAAGCATGCATTCAGAAACTGTTCCCAGGAAAGAACCGTGAACCATTGATATTTTCTAGTGATGAGCTAACATGCACTCAGGTGTTAATATCTTAAAAAAATTTCCCTACCAACTCTTGAAAGTGGAGACACCACTCTTCGTATTCTTCTTTTTAATCCCCACCATGTTGAACTTGCCTCATTTGAGACTCAAGGAAAACGAAAAACTGTAGAGATGGCCAACTTAGATGGTTTAACATTAATTGTTCTTTCTATTCTTTCTTCTTCATTTCATTTCGTGAAATTTTAATGCAAGACGTTCATAATTTCATTTTGTTCGGCATGAAGAACCTATCGGCTACACCAAGCTCGGGAGCTCCTCCAGCTCACAACACGCTGCCTTAACGAGCTCGCAGAGCTTGTGTTGAGTTGATGTAGTTTTACAGCATATGGCGCACGTACACACGTACAAACTTGGGCATTGGTATGAGTATTTAATACCAAACCGAGAACACACAAACAACCGACACCTGAGGGCAGAAACATGTTTAAGCTCAATAGATAGAAAGCAGGAAGCTGCACACGCGTTGTACCTTCATTCGAAATCCTGAAATGGTGCAGCAGTTATCAATGCACAGCTCGCCTAGTGACTTCTCCTGTAGATGTGAATGCCTCGAAACTGAACGGTTATTACAAAGCACAGGTAATTTGTGCTCCAATCCACTGGTTGGCAGTCGATGCAGCATTTTTTCAGTAAAAAGACGATTGAACACCCGCTTGAACTTAACTGTATAGAGGCATGGAACTATTAATCTACAGCGATGATCTGACCTGAACACTTCATTTTTCATTTAATTATGATATTCTGAAAACCCTAAACAGATGATCGATGTTTAATCGATGAAAATCATAACTAGGCGTTTGGATGTTGCACACGCACACATACACATTCACATTCACTTGCCTGGATCGCATCAACTCTAATGGCTGATAACGAAGAATTTCTTCGTACAATTTGAATGACTGGCTGTTGCAGGAGCTGTGTCCTCAGTGCAAAGACGCCACCGTGAGGTGCTGGTGGAGCCCGCTGGGGTCGGAGAGCCGTGCCCTCACCTCACCCAGGAGCGGGCCTGCGCTGTGGCCCCACAAGCGTGCCCCAAGCCTCACTGGACGCCGGGGCATTGGAGTGCCTGCCAGCTGAACCCTGGTGACGAGTGCGGGGCAGGCATCAGGGTCAGAGGTGAGAGCGTCTTCCTCGTCACAAGGTGTGAGCTCAGCGCCGTGCTTCCGGCTGTATCTTATTGTATTATTTCTTTTAACATTCTTCATCCAAAACTTCAGTGAGTTGCTGTGGACACACGAAGTACTAGCGGAGATCGTTGCTTTATAGTAAGCTTAACTAACAACACAAAGCATGAGTTCAATTGCGATTCTGCAGCGTGTCTCCGGTATAAAAGATTAGATTCTCTTACAAAAAACATCTATCATACAATAATTTTCCAGTTCTAACTGAACAGGTGATATTTTGTCAACAATCATGATGTGCCTTTAGATTCCTTGCCTGAGAATTTCAAAATGACAGCGAGACGATGAACGTGCTGTTTGATGAATATAAAAATTAAGTTTAAAAGCTTTTCGAGCTAGTAACCACATCAGCGCTACTATAAGTAAGTGTGACTGAGCCGAGACGCAGAGTCCTCACGTTTGACAAGAAACGTTAATGAACTTCAGGGATGATCTAATAAGAGCTTACGAGCAAATATACGTTAGAATGAAGTAGTCTTCATTATTGCAGTGCTCAACTAAATAAACTGCAGCAAAATTACGTATAATGCGTTGGTAAAGGTAGTGCCAATTTGAACGATGGAAGCTATTCGCTGCTCATAAATTTGAACTTTGACGGCAAAATATAGTTTTAAATCCACTGATCTCGGTTCGTGGAATTCTAGACTGAATGAATGACTTGTATTTGTCCCTGACGCAGACGTGACATGCTCTGACGACGCCGGCAGCGTGCTGGAGCCGACCTCGTGCCTCCTGCAGAACACCGTCGTGCCGGACAGCGTCGAGCCGTGCTTCGTGAACTGCAGCTCCGCCTGCGTCACCTCCGCCTGGTCGGATTGGGGCCCCTGTCCCCTGCCTCCCCTCCCCTGCAGCCGCGCCTTCAGCGTCAGGAGGCGCAGCCTCATAGGTGGGGCGTTGGTACATCTTTTCCAGTCGTAAAAGAACTTTTGGGATCTTATTCAAATATATTGTTGATGTAGTCATGAAAGTTTAAGGACGGTCCAAGGGAAAACGGAAGAGGCAAACTTTGCTCAGTATGAGCAAATTGACAGGAAAAGAAATTGTACATTGCATGACGGGTACAAAATTTGAAGAATGCGGCCTAACGGACTCTAGCTGATGTAAAACTAAGCCCATGACACTCTCATGGAGAACACTTCATTGTATTTTCTTGTGTTGAAAGAACGCTAAATTGTGTTCTCTTGACTTCTAAAAACACTTTATTCTACTCTTTTTATGGTGAGAATACTTTATTGTTTCTCTTGTGTTGTAAGAACACTTTGATGTGTTCTCTTTGGTTGTTCGAACCCTTTATTGTGTTCTCCATGACAAACCTTTGGACTGACTGTAATTTCCAGACGGTTAATAACAAGAAAGTTAACATCTGAGACCAGCTAGCGAGAAGGGTTCACAAAATATTGCATCTTCCCACACAGCCCACTCAATTCACTCCTCACCTCGTGCTCGCACCAGAGTTTGTATTATCTTCAATCATGCTGTCAGTCATGAGAAAGTGTGTCTGCCTCACACATTGTAGCGAGGAAAATATTCTCTGAAAATATTTAGGTTATTGAATAACACCTTGCATGCTATTTTAAAAATCAAACGAAAACAAAAATTCTGTGAACATAATTGTTCTTCAGTCACTCATCAGCATCGGCAAGATGATTGATCTCATTGACAAAACATTGCAAATCAGGGAAAATAATTCGTAGACTAACGTTATGAGTTTTTATTGCCCATTTGAAATTTCCAGCGATGTTAATTAGCGTGCTTGTCAAAACATGGTGAAATACAGACTTACTTGTTGTTTAAACCACCTAATAATATTTGATGTTCATTTTGCATGGAACGCAAACAGACGAAAGTCAGTGGGAAGAGAACTGCCGCCTGACGCCTCAGCTTCAGCGTCGCTCGTGTCCCTGCCGCGCCTTCCGTTCAGCCTCCGCCTCCGCCTGGTCGGACTGCATCGTCGGAGGCCACAAGCCTCACAGTGACGGGAGCACTCATCCAGCATTGGACTCGTTGAGGACGTCCTCACGCGGCAACCTACACACCAAGCGCACTGTGCGAGACGCGATCAGAGCCACCACTATCGAAAAGAATAAAATTATCCTCCTCGATGACGGCGCGTATAGCGATGCTGAACATGCCCCAGAGACGGGTAACGAAATATTTTATTCTTTTGAAGAGCTTCCCGTCACAATTGGTGAGAACATAAACTTTATGGGGAATTTGGAAGATTTTAAGAACTACATATATACCTCCCAACAAAAATCAAAGGAGGTAAATTCAATATACGAAGAAGAATGGTCATCCAACGATGAACTGGAGAGGGAAATGCAAGAAGAAATGATCAATGAAATCATATCTGCAGAAGGTGACATCACAGACAGTCCTGACGACTCGGGCGAGTCTGAGGAGCGACGGCTGTGCGGTGTAGGGGCGCGGTACAGGGCGTTGAGGTGCTACAGCAGCGATAATGTCATTGTGCATCCCAGGTACATTGTACTACTGTGTGTGTGACACACCTAACTTATTGTAACAAGAGAAAGGCAAGAGTCAGCACCACATTGCTCCTGATTAACTTCCATATGTAAGGGTTTCGTTTTTGAGGCTCAGAAGTCAATGATCTTGAGTCGACTTCTCTGCTACAACGAGCTTTGTTCTATATTTTGTCCTGAGACAAACTAGGATAAATTTAATATTCATCAATTTAAAATTGTGGCTCTCTGCTTCAGATTAGCGCTTGACAGGTAGCCGCGCAAATTTTCATGCTTTTTAATTATTAGCATTGATGAAAACTGTTTAATATCAAAGTAAGAAACGTATGATTTGGGGCTTACCAGAACTATTCTCAATTGTATATTTTTTCAACTATCTCAATTTTTGTAGGTGTGTCTCGCCCTTTTCAAAATTTACTAGATCTTCATTGCGACTTCATTTTGCCTCTTGGTCGTTATCTTATCCCCCGATCCCACTACGTCCCAAATTTAACGTGAAATCGCTGGTATGAATCTAAGAAATTTTGGGTGTATGGCTCTAAGAAATGTGCGCCATTTTCAACGGTCAACATCTCAATCCAAATATAAAATGAAATGGAAAAGTTAAATTTCTTCCCTTAAATTTTGTAGAAGAGCGATGCATTCCCGGTTAGTTGCAGGGCTGCGCACTCCTCTCATTCGCTTTTTAAACTATAAATGTGTACAATAAGATTCGAAAGTAGCTGAGTTCATCCGGTCCATAGGAGGGCAAACGGAGGATGTACTATTACCTAATAAAAGACCTTCTTGTAAAGCAAGAGTTGCCTGAGCCACTGCGCCAAATTTCATGTCGAAACCTACCATTTAAGAGTACTTTATCACACTAGGTTTTTCCCTCCCATAAGAAATGAATGGGAATGCATGTTGAACATATCATGCCCTCGTCCCACAGTTCATGCGACCACAACGGGTGGGAGTGGGAGCCTTGCATGGTGGAGTGCTCTGTGGACTGCAGCGTGGGCGACTGGGGCTCGTGGACGCCCTGCAACTCCTCGTGTGGGCCTGGGCTGCAGACACGCACCAGGCCGGTGTGTGGGCTGAGTCGTCGACGCACAGTTGCGAGTGATGTCTTGTGTGTCACAAATGTGGCACAAACCGCGTCTTTCTTTCCGACAGTGTTTGGTGAATGTGGGTGTGTGTGTGCGTATCTGTGCTGGATTTGCATTGCAAAATCCAAGTTAACAAAAAGGCTACAGATTTGTCACAATGATTGTGATATTAAACGTTTGAATTTTAATCCATGATCATGCTACATATTTTTCGAAAAATACATTGCTAAAACTTGGTTCCCTAATTATTTCACGTAATTAGAATAAGTGCCTTAGACAATAGTAAAATATAATACCTATTGCAGTACCCACGACTAACAAAAATGCCTCGAGTTATGATCAGATACTCATGCATGAAGGAAGATACGTTCTGTCATGCTTAGACTACAATATTTCCTCACGAATGTTCGTAAATGTTCGTAATGAATGTTCGTAAGTTCAATGAATATCTTGCGGTCTTCTGAGAGCGCGTGTAGTAGTTGGGTATTTTTTTTGGAGTTCAAATGATCATGTTGCTTGCAACGTACCAGACGATGTGACGAGGTAGCGACACAGACTATGACGGTTCCACTTGCAGGTCATCACGCCGCCCATGTGGGGGGGACGGCGCTGCCCTGAGGTGCTCCAGACACGGGTGTGCTGGGGGCGGTGCGGAGGGCGTTGGAGTACGGGGGGCTGGGGGGAGTGTGAGGCCCCCAGCGGAGCTGTGCTCACCCACGAGGGGGCGGGCACTCAGATACAGCGCGTCAGGTCAGTTGTGCTCTCCTACAGAGAACTCGACAGCTGTAGTGTAGGCTTGTTCTTTTCTTTATTTATGAAATTTTTTGCGTTAGATAAAGACATTAAATGACCAATCTTGGAATCATTATTGTTGCTCAGGCTTTATTTCTTTTCGCCGTCTCTTCGTTGCACTTATGAGCGAAGACAAAATTATTTCAGAAAATGTGATCGAATGGAACAAAAAATGAAATGTTTTGAGCACTTAACTTACATCTAGTTGAGAGAAAATTTCTGCATGAGCTTAGCGCGAGTTTAAGCATGAAATGCTGAATATTCTCATACAGTAGGTAAAAGAATTGTTCACCCCCCAATTACGCCTAAAGTAATTGTTATACCCGAAGTAGGAAGTTAAAGTGCATAACAAAGAAGATTTCTCTTCGTTAAGAACCTGTTCTGACTCTAGTATACACGCAAAAGAGATTAGAAGGAACAATAATTATTCAAAGTAAAGTTTGTGAAATTTTGTTTTCACTGATGGGAGCCACACTACCCTGGCCGGGCGGAACAGATGGCTTTGAGGTTGGTGATCAGAGGCCACGTGCCACAGTGGCAGCTCTGGCGTCTGCTAGGAGGCGTGTAGAGGAGAGATTTTGTGACCAATGCTACAGGGTATTAACGTTATAGTACTCTATCGAGTATTGCGGGACGTGAAGATTATTTCTGAGTCCTAAGGCTTTTTTGACAAATATCAGTTACTCAAGTTGAATGAGCAAACTCTTTCAATGAAGACTCTTTTTGCATGATAACTCTCCAGTTCAAAATTATGCCGTCACCACCTAATGGTTAGCACCAAAGTGATTTAATAATAAGCTGTATATGGTGTGACCTCAACTGCTTTGATTTAATCTGAATTTTTTTATACTGGCCTGTGACCTAAAGGATAGTTTATATAAATGGCAAGCAATGTTCGAGTAGGAAGGACCTCCGCAACGGAATCAAAAAGGCAGTAGGGGGATAAAATCAAATGAAATGTAGTTTATGGTCCTTTTAAACAATTTATTGGAGCATTTTTTGAAAGGAGATGTGACATCAATAAATGAACACTTAGTTCATTTCTACCATGGTGCTCTTCTGTTCGATAGTTTATTATCACGTCAAAAAAGTAAACATTGCGCTTTTCATCACAATGTTAAGAATAAATATATGTCTTGAACGCTCTGTCACAATATTGAATTTTATTCCAATTACGAGGAGCAACACCGAAGTTAGCAATTGGCCTTTTTAAATTGCCATTAGTATTCCCGATTGCTTTGTTTTACGAAAGCAATTTGTTCTTGTACAAATAACATGTTAGCCTAGAAGTTCCTATTCTTCTGACAGTAATACTCAGAATACTCAGAGTAGGGACAGAGTACTCTCAGGTTACGCAGTGTAGAAGAGCCTTCATGCGGCAATGCTAAGTTTAGCGTCCGTGTCCGGACTCTGCTCGGACTATGATGCTGCGCAATGAACTCCGCACAGGTTATGTTTTTCCTTTTGACCTTGGCATCCCGGTCTAGCCAACACAGTACAATTTCCCACCATGTATTGGTCAAGACGATATTTGAGAGCATTATTCACGAAGCCAGAAGAGACGATTTTTTTCCTACAACTAGTTCTAGCTGAAGGAAATTTAACTGAAAGAAAAATTGAACTCATCGACTCTGTTTTTGTCTGTGCTGCTGCTGTAACTTCTTTTTTCACTTTGTTCATTCGCTATAGCAGCTCTGCTGGCTCTAGTGTGACGCAATCGATGAGCTCCTGTTTTGTGCTTTCTAAGTCATCTATACGATTGTTGCGTGGCATTTATGATGTCTTTCTAAATTTGTCTGTGCTGATGAATAGCAGTTACTCAGGTAGTTGTAGCTCATTTGTTCGATCAGTTAGTCAACTATCACTCTCCGAATCACAGTTACGCTTGGGCTTCCGTGATATTGCTTTCTGTATTTTTATCATTCTCATCTCATGTTACTGATTTTCCACCGGAGTTGCTTCTACCCGTTAAGAGTTTTCCCAGTTTTTTCCACAACCAGCAATACAAGATTCCTCACTCTCGTTGAGCAAGCTTAAACTACAGTTGTTTTATTGAAATGTAATTCTGGGAGACTTTATTCATGATGAGCAGTTCAGTTGAAGTTCATCATGTGATAAATTGCGAAGAAATTCACTCAACATTTCTTTATTGGAACACTGTCAAAAGTTAAAATGTACTACCTATGAAGTCTATAAAACGCAACGTTTCGATGTTCAAACATC
>JACJUY010000435.1:138727-159670 GCA_014220935.1 Platorchestia sp. MABIK | reverse complement strand
TGATCGTTCGGTCATTTCGCCCCTATCGCTTGTCCAATGAGCATCTATAGTGTGCAATACCGTTACTGTACCTGATCTCGTGTATATATACTTTTGTTGTACAAACTTGATTTCTAGTCATTTAAAAAAATAAATTTTTGTGCTGTGATTTCAACTTCCATTCTAGTCTCGTATAGCTTAAGAATTAGATTTGCATTTTACCAATGTGACTGATCAATTTTCTCTACATTTTCAGTCTGATGATGATGTTTGAACATCGAAACGTTGCGTTTTATAGACTTCATAGGTAGTACATTTTAACTTTTGACAGTGTTCCAATAAAGAAATGTTGAGTGAATTTCTTCGCAATTTATCACATGATGAACTTCAACTGTTCCGTAAAGTTGAGAAATTAGAAAAGATGAGCAGTTCAGTTACTTAAAGAGACAAACGCGCAATTCTAAATTTTCCAAGCATGCTGTAACTTCCCAGAATTGTACTTGTTTGGAAATATTGGTGTTACTAGTTGCATGAGGACAACCGAGGACGGCCTCGAAGAGGAAGTGGATGAGGAAGAATGCCAAGGACTGCCTCGGCCTCCCCACACTCAGCCCTGCCACGTATCCCCTCCCGGCCAGTGCGTCGTGGGGCCCTGGACAGCGTGGACCTTGTGCAGCCCGGTGAGTGCAGCACAGCGTGGCGGCTGCTGCAGGTGTGGTGGTGTCGAGCCCTCATTTCTGTTGAGAGCTGTGGCGGCATACTGCATTGGAGATGCAATAACTGCACTTACGATGAACTCATAGTTGCACGATGCAGCGGCTGCATTTGAGATGTAGCAAAATGTAGGATTCGTCTTTAGTCTGAATTGATGCAGCGTAGCGCTGCATTTTCAAAGTACTAAAATTTTCAGACGGTGGTTAAGAGTTACCCGTATTAACATGCTGTTGCGCAACGTAAGATTTCCCTAATTTCTATGTCACTGTCGAACGCGCGATTCGAGGCAGAGTAGATGACAGCTAGCTGTGCTAATTTGGTTGCGCACACACTTCGAATGTCGAGCGCAGGTATACTGTTGCACATGGGATTGGTGTGGCGAAGTGTAGCTCATGTCACACGTTACGGCAGGGCTGCGTGATGCACAGCTCGAGGAACAGGACTCGAGAGGTGCTGCGTCATCCCCTGCATGAGGCTGACGGCATCGCTGCGGCCAGCGTGCGGTGTCCAGTTCTTCAGGAGACAGAGCCTTGTTTGGCGGGCGTGTCGTGTTGGTGGTACACATGGCAGGTGCGTCACTCTACACATAGCATGTGTGTCACTTTACATGGGGCATGGGCGCCAGTGCCTTTAATTTGACGCACAAAATTTCATAATGAAAAGCATCCCTCATTTTATGTCCTTTTTTTAATATCGTGTGTTCTTAGTAAAACATTCTATTGATTAAGTGCAGAACATAACCTCTCTTGATGAACGTAGCTCTAAAGCACACACTTTTTCTTTAATTACGGCCTCTACGACCGAGTTTCGGAGTACGCACTTGTTTAGCTCTTTTGGAATCGTTTAGCAGAGATTTTGTTTCGATGTTATTTGAGGCATGGTTCAGAACAATATCCTAGAGCATATTGTGGTTCATTTACAAGCGAGTACTAACTGCAGAGCAATTTACAGATATTGTGAGGAAATAACGTAAATAGAAGCGTTTTCTAATAAATTTAAGGTTTTTCAAAAAGAACTCGTGCTAGAACACAACATGTTGCGCTGAATACTCCCCTGTGCATTACTTTGGTGTCGGCCAGCTCGGTTACTCGCTTTTTTCACCACTTGATTTGACGTGAACGAATTCAGGATCAAATTTTCGATACTATCACGTCTTTGTTCGTGCGTGAGTAAGTTTAGAATTTACTGGCCAATAACACGAGACCGCTGGAGCAGTAACTCTGCCTGTCCTAGGTGGGGAACTGGACGTCGTGCGTGCCCTTGGGGGAGTCCTCGTGTGGGGAGGGGGTCATGAACAGACCTGTCGCCTGCGTCCGCTCCGACGGGGTCAAGGTGCATGAAAGGTCAGTTGAAAGAAAGAAAAAAACGTTAATTTCTGAAAATTATTGTTTATTGAGTGTTCATTGAATGCTTCATTGTTAATGAGTGATCTTCATTTCACATCTATTCCATTCCTGAGGTAAGGGAAGGAAACTTTAATCGAACCGAGCCACTCCAACGTTTTTAATAGTTCTTTGCAATTAAGATTTAATATAACTCATCACCACGACGTTGAAATTTCAGGGTTTATTAAGTTGTTATATTTCATAAATCACAATATGATAGTTACATCTGAAGAAATTGTGGTGACAGTCGACGATTAAAGTACAAACCGTCTTACGCGAAGCTTCCAGTGCATTTCAAGATATTCGCCCCCGACTCCCACGCAGTCATCTAATACTCTCACAGTGACGCATTAATCCAAACTCAGAATTGTTAGCTAATTAGTTCTGCTCCGTGAGGTTTCGGCTTCGTTATCCAGTTTGTATGATACGTAAGAAACGGAATAATTTAACACATCAGTTGATGACGTATAATTCTCTTTCTGGAAAGACCAGGGACCGTGAGTCGCTTCGGAATGGTTCAGTGAGAAGATGTTATTTTTTACATTTATTTTAGAATATTTATATCACAATGCAGCAGCGTCAAGCACAATTTACAAAAATGGAATCTTTATCGAGTTTTCACCAGAGGCTCTTGACAGAAGCCTTGACCGTTCCGCACGTACACTTTCTGGAGGATTATCAGTATATTTTGGATAGAATCTCTACTTCTTTTTAAATTTGAATGCTTTCAGGTGGTGCGGTGAAGAGAACAAACCGACGCCTAGGGAAACCTGGTGCTACGTCGACTGCCCCATCGATTGCGAGGTGTCGCCTTGGTCTACCTGGCAGCGGTCGCTCTGCACCTGTGGCAGCGCATGTAAGTGTAAACCGTGTTGTTCACCTCGCAGTATTGGCTGGTCGAGGTTTGAATCTAACGCTGAAGTAACCTAACGTCATGTCTAGTGTTTTTTTTTTTCGCTACAGCAATGAACGATCAACGATATGAATAATTACTATCTCTTGTTAATTATCTGGTCAGGGATATATCATTGTAGAGCATCTGGCAATAATTCACCAACAAATTTCTTAAAATTTTGATGGTCAACGAAAGTATCCTGCATCTTGATGAAAGTTCAAAAGGAGTTCATAAGAGGGGAGTGTGCTTTTTGAGAGGAGTTCTTTCCAGAATTTTGACGGCATCAATTCCCAGAGGGAGCGTTTTGCAGTACAGGATGGCCAGGTGGCCGCGCTAGAGCTGTAATTACCAGAGACGACAGCGGTTCAGTAAAATGATTTGCAACGATTCGCTACGACTGAAAACTTCTGGAGCCTCCTGAGCGTAGATTAGAACTATCCCGTACTATTTTAGCACATTTCCCTTGTATACAGTTATAATTTTCAATATATATTAATCGAGTATGTTTAAGTCCCAGCACTACGCATATCATGTCAACAAATTTGATTATTGCCAATGAGAACTTAGTTCGAAATTACAGACTTCAACAAAGTTAGTATTCATGGAAGGCTTAAAACCTCATATATGTGTTAGTTGTGCGAACGAAAACTTTTTCACTCAAAATTTCCCATATGCTCACGGCGTGACAGCCGGCAACATGACACGGGACCGCTACGTGACCGTAAACCCGAGTGACAGCGGGCGCCCCTGTCCCACGCAGCTGCAGCAGCGGCGGCCGTGCCCCTCTCTGCCCTGCTACACTTGGGAGCGCGGGCCGTGGGGGCGTTGCACACTGCAGGTCAGGCCGCAACTACTTCCGTTGCTCTCAGCACATGTACTTGTGAACCTAGTGTATATCTTCTTCTAAGAAAATTTATTTCGAATTATGGAGCTAGTCCCAATTTAAAAACTGTCCCATTCCATTCTCACTTCTTGGGAGAGCTAGAAGCTGCGAGGATAATACTGAGATGCAGTTTGTTGAATTGCGCTTCATGTCAAATTAAGTGTACATTTAAATGAATAATTTAAGTATCATTTCATCATTCCGTTACTTAGTGATGAATAACTGGGCAATGAAATGAGCTTCGGAACTCTCATTGTACTCTCCTTTTGAGAGAGGGTCAGATACTGCAGTTTTGCACTCGTTTATGGTCTTTTTTGAATTTTCAAGCTTCACTTTTAATAGAATAAGACATAACAACTTTTACTCTCAGTTACGAAGGACACCAATTTTATCAGTAAGGAATGTGTTACAGTATTGAGCTCTTTGCACTCCACAGGGAGGGACATGCGGCCACGGGACGGTGACGCGATCTGTGGCATGCGTCGGTCCAGCTGGGGAGCGCGTCGCTCCTGCGCTCTGCCTGCAACTCTTCCACGTCGGGGGACACTCTTGGCCCTTCCTTTCCCACGCACTCGATCTCAACACTGAAGTGAGCTTATCTTCTATTTCCATATTTATATATATATTATATACGTACATGAATACTATTTCTCTCAATGATAAATATTTTAATTTCTTAATAATAATGATGTATATTGGATGGTTACCATTTATTTTGATAACGTGGACTTGTTTCGTGCCTAGAAATATTCATCAGTTTCAGAACAGAAATCTCTCTTCTTTTCAAAGTAAATGGGAAGTGATACACTTGAGATGAAGATCAGAATTTACGACTGAAAAGCTAATCTGACTTACATGGCATTTTTAGTTGATGCTACGCGTTTTCGTTCACGCTATGATATTAGAATAAGTTAACCAAGCGTTATTTTAGTAAACCGGAATGGATTAGGCTACTCAGCAATGCAGGAATTGCCGTTGATGTTAGACAGGAGCAAAAAAGTGCACCATGAATACCTCGTATAAAATCCACTGAATCGTTAGCTGTCGCGTACTTGAGCACAGCGATGATTGTTATAGTATAGGTAACTTTCACAAGGATTCTTTATGGGATTTGTATTTTCTTAACATGAAAGGCTAAGCTCACAGCCTTTATTAGAATAAAATGGGTTCTCTGGTACGAAAGCCAACACCCAGTTAATGAGGGACGCAAATTAAATAACACTCTTCATGCTTTCATGAAATCTCTGTAGCTACTCTACTGCCATTCGCTGTGCCAATAAAGCCAAGCGTCTTTGCGCCAATCGCATACAGCCTAACACACTCGTTCAAACAAAGTTGAGGAAAATATCTAAATAGTCCTAACACTTGTCAAGCGCCTGCTACGAGATCATCGCAGGAGTATCAATTTTTTTACATTTTTCAGATGATTGACTATAAATTGAGCAGTATTCTAAAAAGATGGTGTTATGTGATGCAGGACAGCTGCTTGGTATCATGTGAGGGAGGGTGCGAGCTGACGGAGTGGTCTGCGTGGTCACACTGCCACCGCGACTGCACCAACGGAGAAGCAAGTGAGCCTTTCCTTCACTTCTTTTTCTTGGAATGAGCGCGAAATTTTTTGAAAATTAGCTTTACTCTGACTTCCTGTTTTAGCTCCGTTTTCCTGAAACCATGGTGACACTCAAACTATGAGACTCAGCTTTTGGTTTCTAGTCCACCAGCGTCTTTTCCCTTAAGAGACGCGTGCACAAGAACCCTATTATTACCCTTCAGAACACCGAAACAATTTCATCTTGCATATTATTATCTTGTTCCGGCCGCAAAATTTACCTGCCTCTTTAAGTCTTAATTACGAAAGATTAACTTAAATGATGAACTTAAAACCTCCTACATATAAGAACAAAACACACATCAATGCCCTGCTCGCTTTTATTATTTGAAACTCCTTAAAACATTCCTCTGTTGTAACCTTGAATAATTTCAGTACTCTAGAATGTTTTTGTGCTGCTTCAGGTAAGTTTACCCTTCTTAGCGTCCACACATTGGAGGCAGTCTCAGTAAAGCATCATCACTGCGTCGTGACAGGTGGCGTCCAGACGCGCACACGCGGCATCCTGTCCCCCGGGCAGGGCGCGTGCCCGCACGAGCTGAGCCAGACTCGCCCCTGCCTCACGGGACCGTGTCGCTCCTACGAGTGGCAGTTCAGGGACGGGGAGCCGCTCTGTGTCAGGGACGACGGTGTGCCGGTCACAAGTGAGTCGCGCCAGGATGATGTAGCGGCGTGTTGGCGCTGTCACAGTGTTTGACATCACGATGCTGTGTAAGACAATGGCGATGTGGCATTAGATTGTTGCACGAGACAATGGCGATGTGGCGTTAGGATGTTGTACAGGACATTGACGGAGTGGCATTTGGATCCTGGCTATGAGAAGGGCGGAAGCTCGCGTTCATGTTTAACTGTATCGTTATAAGACTTCAGGCAGCACGTGATGTAGAGATACAAAGCAAGTTTTATAGATGCATTATTCGGCATTTAAATTTTCTATGGAGTATTTTTCAATATCCCGTGAATGTTTGTATTTGATAATAATTATCTTATGTTGATGAAGGGTATAAAATCTACCGTCATTAATTTTACTTTGATTTGTGCTATCTATTTCAAACATGCCAGACACGAGTAAGGCGATGAAACTTTGTATGAATGAATTCGTGAGTGTTTAAAAGCTAATCATTCCCACTTATATCTTAGTTCTAGGTAGATGCTCCAGTAGTTAGTAAAGCAATTTAGATTATCGCTTCATAAGGGCTATGATGTCGTACATAGACTGCGCAGCGCAGTCAGCCAGCATTGTAATGCACAGTATGATTCCGTACGTTCTATGATGCCCCGAGTGAAGAAAAAACGTCCGAATTCAAATTACTCGTGATCAATTAATTTATCCTGAGCTACTCCTAATAAACGTCAGCTCCTGCCAAGTGTTTGCGCTCTCCCTAGGAGTTCCCTGCCGATCGGTCTTGCTTAGCTACTGTACTTCATGTAGTGAGGCGTGCACTATTTGGTTGCACGCAGGTGGTTGTGCGGCAGCAGCTGCCAGCCAGAAGTGAAGCAAACAACACACTGTTTGCACACCAGGTGGTCGTGCACAGCAATTGTACGCTGGTGGCGAAGTTGACAACATAGTATTTGAACACCATGACCAGGTAGTTGTGGACAGCAGCTGTACGCCAGTGGTGAAGTAAACAACCTATTATTTGCATACCCTCTCCAGGCGGCTGCAACGAGACCCAGCGCCCTTGCTACCCGGGCTGCTCGCTGCCCCACTCGCGGTGCTCGGTGCTGGGCTGGTGCGTGTGCAGGGCGAGGTACAGTGCAGTGTACTCACAGCAGCACCAGTACACCCTGAGCCGCTGTGTTCCTCGCGCTCAGCTGGACGCCAACGGAAGTGTGGCGTCGCTGCCGCCTGCCCAGCGCCTCACACAGCCCGGCTCGCTGCCTGGTGAGTGAACGCTTGCTGCTTCTTGGCTCCCTAGGCGATGGCTTAATTTTTACAGCCAGTAATTTCTTCAATTACAAGAGGAATTGCGCTTCAGTGAAAGAAGAAAGTTCAATAATTATGGCTTGATGAGATTATAGTGGCAGTCTAACATTAATGCGGGTACAGAGTAGACTCAAATAACTAGCCTTGCGCTGATCGACGTTTTCAACGAAAAGTGTCAGTTTCGTAAGCAGATGCGTTAATATGAGGTAACTAGCCGTGACTAAAAGAATTATGTGGAAATGAATGGTAAATTTAGCATAGAAGAAGCAACACAGAGTCTACAGAAGCAAGGTGAGAAAAGTATAAGAATTAAGGGTAAAAACCACGCACCAGTAAATGGTAAATCAAATATTTTCAGAAGTCAGCTGCAAGTCAGATTGTCAAGAGATGTGTCTGCCCCTTCTTAACTTGCATTAACAAGTGGATCTCAGAACCTGTGATCGGATGATAGGAACACATCCTCACAAAATAAAAATGATTTGATGAATTGCACGAGCACAACATAAGACACAGCATTACCACTATAATACACTATAATAACTTGAAAAAATACAAATTAAAGCAGTGACTCGCCAAATTTCAATCTCAAATTGGCTTACAAGTCTAGAGCAGTATTTTTAAGGTTTCGTTGTTGTTCTAAAAGGCAGGACCTGTTCACTAAATCACATGTTTTCACATGATACTCTCTGAGTGCCTATCTAATAATATACTCGCATGAATTGCGTCCTAGTTCCCCATCGCTGTGCAGAAAAATTAGTATTACAAAGTGATCAACGTTAATCAATGACGCTTCTAAAATCGTAATATTGGGAAGCCAATAGACTATTTTTAAATCATTATGCTCTTAGCTGTGGAAACAGCATGAATTGTTGAAATGTAGAGTTTGAGAACCGCAGACTTTTGATCATTGATTACCAGCACATCGATAGAAACAAAACACATTTTCGATAACGAGGTATGCAGTGATTGCCTCCTACAAAAAAACTTTTGAAAATACGGATGCCTATTTAGATTCTCATTTTGTTCATTTCATTCCGAAATCAAGTTTTGGTTTCAACACAGGATGCGATGTACAGAACTATTGAAATTTACAAGGAAGGGAACTTTTTGAACGATCTTTTTCACGACCTCTGCACACCTCCCATGACGATACAAAGAGGATTACTCAACATAATATCACCAGTACACCCTTCATATTAACGCATAAATTACATAAATTTTATTAATCAATGAATTAAGTTAAATAAAAAACAAATAATTGATGATTTCTTCAAAAACTAGTTTCATTCAAATTACTTTTTGAATATGATATTCTTCATGTGTCGCCCCTTGAGGGCAGACAAAAGTTGGCGCGATTACACATGCTATTCATTACGACGCTGGTGAGATCAGATCCATTTCGTTGGATTTCTTCCTCAATGGATGCCTTGAGCTTGTGTAGATTTGGTTTTCTAAAAAAATCCACGGTAAACTCTGCCTTTTTTCACGGTAAACTTTTCCTTTAACTCTTTGACTGCGACGTGCGCCACCGGTGATACACGGTGGTTATTATCATACTGCTGCTCACCGACAAGTATTTGCAAACTCAATTTTCATAAATACTTAATCAAAGCTAAATGAAGGCGCGATCCAGTTCATGTTTGGTATTTTCAAAATAGTTTACTAAAATTGACTTTTGTTGAACTTAATATTTAGTTGCCGCAGTCAAAGTGTTAAATTATCTCCAAATACAGAAAAATCTAAGGGTGATAAGTCAGGGTACCTCGCTGACCGTTCAACATCGCAAAATTTTTAGATCAATTTTCGCGGAAAAAGTATCGTTGAATCTATAATTTCATTGCATGTCATAAAAATGTTTTATGCTACATCAACTGACGTAAAGAAATCTAATTTTAAATTTTCATAACTTCATCTAAGGATATATCTGAGCTGAGAGACGCTAGTTACGATACCAGCATCTAAATTAATACTGACATAAGTTTTTACCATGATATGATCTTCCACATTTGCCCAAAAATCATCCTTCTCGGTTTTAAAGTGTAGCAGCACTAGCTGATAGGTATGTGTAATGTCCTCAAGATCATTTGTGTCCCGTGCAGACCAACTCAACGTGTGGATGTTGGCTCTTCTTGGTATCGGCAGCGCCTTTGTCAGTCTGATGGCCGTGTCCCTCTACCTGCTCTGGTGAGATGCTCTCCTTTGGATTTTTCATTAACATCAATTTACTCGGACATATGATTGAATTAGGATTGTTCATCTCTTTTTTTTTTGCTTCATTGCAAAAATTACGGACGGTTAGCACCGGAAAGTTACTTTTTCTATAAAACAAATTCAATTTTTTTCCATAGAGGTTTTTTTACTGATTTTGAGTTCGTGTGTTAATTAAGCCCAATGTCATTCAATGGGACTTGCGAAACTTATGCACAAGTTTATAAATTTCATCTATTTTGAGAACGGAGCACCTGTTGAAACTGTGATACACTTATCACAACCATTCATGACATTGCATAAAGTGATATCACCAAGTGGCATGAATAGATAGTTAAAACTTGAATTTAGACTTTTCATGTCAAAAGAAAAATGCTGAAATGAATTCGTACTCCTTTGATTTAGTACCCATTGCCCTAATGAAATGAAATAAAATTAGAATTTTACAACAGAAACTATATAGTAGAAAGAGCAATTCTCATGTGTTCCTACACAAGTACGATCAAGTCAGTGACTTTAAATACCTCAGTGAGCCTCGAACACTCAAGCCAGGAAATGTTTTTATTTTCTTCTTTCTTTGTCTCCCATTTCTAGCTATTTTCCATACTTCAAGGCGATAGTAGAAAAACTTTACAGAATAAATTTTACATGAAAAGAATTCTTGAACTTTTTGTCCTTTCTGAAATGAATGATCTCGGTGTCGCCGATTGCTGTCAACGTTTACTTTGATTCTTTTTTGAGTGCCTTTTAATTTTTGACTTCAGGGGTCTCGTATTCTTTTCAGGGACTGCGTCATATAAAAATTCCTCACAGACATAGAACAGGCTTTGCTTCTCGAGTTTGTACTACTGCGTGTTATAAGACCCGAATTGTCAGGTCCTTCAAGACCGTTGCATACAATACCTGCTCCTCCTCTTTCTTCTTCATCATGATTTATAAGCTTCTTACGGCTCCACTTCATCATAACTTAATGGCTCCTGCTAACGCCGTTTCACCGCGAGTTAGTGGTCCCTGCTTTTGCAGCTTCACCATGACTTACTCGCCTTTGCTCACGCTTGTATTTCATTTCAGCCGCCGAGGGCAACGCGAGGATTCCTTCCTGCCCCTCATGTCTCCAGCTCCTGGTGTTGGTGAGCCAAGTTCCGCTTCCTGCCAGGCAGAGCTGCCCCGCACCCGCCTGCTGCAGAACCCCCTGTATGACCACCACCAAGAAGTCCACTCTCCCAGCGAGGCCCAGCACGGCGTCCCTCCTCAGCTGTCAGAACACACTTGTGCCCAGGATCTCAACACGCTGTCAACTTGGAGGAAACTTGGCTCAGAGCAAAGCTTGCCTGCACCAGCGCCACAACCCCTACAGCTTGAGACGTAAAGCATTTATCCAGTTACACGCTCAAGAAACTATCGGTGCAGCATAATTTATCGTATTGAAATTATTTATGTAAGTCATTATTGAAGTGTTGAGTGTACGTTTCTGAATTTAATTTTTTACAGTCGTAGTCAGTTGTTAATAAATAGCTTAACCAAAATTCGTTGATTGAACACAATCGATCGTAGTAGAAATATAATAGCATGTCACGATCTTGATGGTAGAATCGAATTAAACATTAGCGCCGGAATCGTCTTCTCATCGATTGACTCAAAGGTTTCACAAATTTATTTAACTTTGAATTTCAAATATAGCGCAATGACAAAAGTACTTCAATACTATAAAGCTCGTGGCAGTTTGTAAATTGGTGGACATTCCAATGAAATATTTAAAATCATCCCAAGAATGTTGGCCAAAGTGTACGCCTCCCCAAACACATTCCTTGACCAGGACTATGATTTATTTATTTTTGACATTAGGAGTGTCAGACAATTCTCAAACGAGATACTAAGGGAAGCATGTACCCTTGATGCATCCATAAGTGTGAAATTCTGAAGTTTGAATCTGAGTCGCAACAGACATGAAAGGTTTCATTCGCTGAAATTCTCGTTCTTATGTGAGTGGATAGGTGAAGCACATGGTCGCAGTCTCCCGCTACGATGCAGGCCTCCATCACAACTCCAGTTTTTGAGCCATCGAGGTTTGGTCGAGAGAGAGTTTGCTGGCTCTGGTTTCAAGACATTTCTTACTAATAAAAGAACTTTCAAAATTGTAATAAATTTCCCGGAAAAACAGGCTAATAATTGATGATGAAAAGCTGGACATTTTAAAAAAAAGTTTTCGTAAGTGTGCCTCTTGTCTGTACAGCAAAATCTCCATGAATTAATACGTTTACGTATAAGAACAGCTAAGTCAAGAGATGCGCAGATACACGGTCTTCAGTTTTAAGATTTATGTTGGAATAATACATGCAAATGTGCGAGCGAGCTTGAAGCACGGGATATTTTTGTGGTCACAAAGAAGACCTAAACCTGTGATGCCGCCAGCACTCCGAGTATCAGTAGCGGGCAGCGCTGAAGCGCTACTGTCCTACTACCACTTTGCCCTATTTTATAACCTCTCGTTCTTAATGAAGCGTCTTAATTTTCCGACTTGACGGTAACTCTAGAGCCAACATTATTTGATTTCCAACAAAATTTAGTTTCTAGACTTCATGGGTGAAAATATTGGAAGGAGGTTTGCGATACACGTTTTTTATGACATAGCAAGCCGGACTCACAATACTATAGAAAACATTACGAGAAGTTGCGAACTCTAAAGAATATAATTAAACACTTGCTCACAGTGTACTTCAAACTAAAGTCTTCATCTATTCGAAGTGATGTTTTCGACGTTTAGTCGCTAAGCGTTTCATATATAACGGAAACCTTGAGTTAGTAATATTTATACTGAAGTAACTTCTTAAGCAGATAGCTTTCGAGGAAACAATTGTAGTAATAAATCATTAGGTTATTTGAAATCCCTAATCTTTCTCTACTCGACCAAATACACCCCAAATAATTCTGAGGGCTAAGTGCAGTTGCTCAAGTACCTAGAGGCTAGCTGTAGTGCTTTCTACACTGATTGCACAACCAACACGAAATGCAAGCAGCATGAATATAACTCAAGTAAGGTCTACTTACTTTACTGCAGAGATCATTGCGTCAACTGTCTAACCTTTTAAATCACAAAAAAATTTAAAGTTATTCATTTTTTAACAACAAAATCGGTCTACGTATCACAAAGGCCATGGAGTGGAAATTAAGGAATGTTTTAAAAAAATTGTAGTACAATGAGAGCTTTAGATCACTCTTGTTGCCGAGAAGACGCGTGTCTCACTCTCCCGTGAACAGTGCCGTGACCTCGTTCGTTGTGTTCTCTGTACTGCTGTGAGTACAGGTCGCGATGTCATAAGAACAGCAAGCCTCGCAAACCTGCTCCTGCTATGTATTTTAGTTTGCACGGTCAGAAAACTGAAAACCTTGAACTAAATTTAAAGTTTGTAGCTGGAAACTTGAAGAGGATAAATATTGAAATTTGAAAGCTTGTCAGCTTGTAGAACTAAAAAAATCAATGATGATGTTCTTCATTGCATAATCACCATCAATTCGAAAAATTTATTAAACTTCAGTGAAATCAAATGATGTTTTTTAATCGCTGGTTTATAATTTCAGCCTTTGAAGACCGCAAAACTGTTTCAGGGTAGCAAACCATTTTCTTGATACAGATGGGAAAATTGAAAGACTAAAATCTAGTGATTTCTTCTTTTTAAATAGTGTTTTTCGAAACGAAGTTAGCCGAGATTTACCTTTCAGACTGCATTTCGTACCTTATTACACTTCAAAGTTCCAATATTTGTCATTCACATGAACGAAGCTCACAACTCATTGTTTTATGAATATCTAGATTGGTGATTTCACGAAAAATTGGCATTACAAAATTTTGAATCATTCGTAATTGTTAAATTGTTGTCTTAAGCACACATTGTGCTCATTTCATTTTACATATTTTTATAATTTTCCCACAATGGAGAACAACAATACTATTCTGCCCACAATGAAGAACAACACTAGTATTTTGCCTACAATGCAGAGCAACGCTGGTATTTTGCCCACAATGAAGAACGTATTTTGCCCACAATGATGAACGTATTTTGCCCACAATGAAGAACAACGCTAGTATTTTGCCTACAATGAAGAACGTATTTTGCCCACAGTGAAGAACGTATTTTGCCCACAATGCAGAACAACGCTAGTATTTTGCCCACAATGAAGAACGTATTTTGCCCACAATGCAGAACAACGCCAGTATTTTGCCCACAATCAAGAACGTATTTTGCCCACAATGCTGAACAACGCTAGTATTTTGCCCACAATTCAGAGCACAGCAAGCATTTGGAATGTTCGTTAAGTGTGAGGTCCATAAGGTGACGCTGCACATGCCAGGCTGCCAACACGTACAGCACACAGCCTGCACGGGTTCCTGAGAGCGCTACTTTCAGCATCCTACCACAGCCAGTCCACCCGCTTGTACCTCATGAAAATAAGCGTAATTCATTTATAAGCCCTAATGCTCTATTGCTCTACAAAACGTCCTATATGCATGAAATAGCGTAAGACTGTATTTAATTTTGTTATTTCCTGCTGGAATGTATTTCAAGTTTGTTGAGCTAATCTGATTCAGATAAATTTGCTGCTTATGTTCTCATGTGTTTGCAGTTGAATGTATACCTTGACGAGTGTGGTGCGCATTATAGTTACATTTAACTAAGCAGAGTCAGTCCATTGTAGATATTCTGAGTAAATATGTACTAGTTGTTTAGTGTTTGTGTATACTCTAGGGAACAAATTTAAATTTACTCAGAAAACGACAGAATTGACCCAGGTTACTTTTTAACATCTCCAACAAATAAAGAATACTTCCAGCATTTTTTATTTGCCGGACCCAGTCCTTAGATGTGATAAATGGCTTCTGTCAAGTTGCATTGCTCTAATTTAGCCACTCTTTGACTCTTTGCCGTGGTCACAAAATTAAAATGGGGGCACAGTCATGAAGTTTATTTCCTATATGTTTACTTCCTAATAAAACCCATTCCAATAAATTATTATCTGCAATTCAAATTAAATGTATTATGCCTGGATGAAGACTTTGTGCTCCAAGAGGAGCGTAAAATATTCTGATATTGGCAGCCAATATCGGCTTCATATTATCATAAGGAGGTCAATTTACAAACGCCATAATTAAGCCAGTGTGTCTCAAAGAATAACACGCAATCATGCTCTTTATGCTTCTGTCCGTTAAAGTTCAGCATTGAATGTTTTGGGTTTTAGAAAGTACAATGTAATATACGGCAAGTTCAAAATCCTCATCATTTTCCTTCAAGTAAATCTGCTTACGCTGAAAAATGGCAGAATAATTGCAGGCACATGAGCGTCGACATCATCAGTTGTTGCAGCAGTACTGCGGCCTGTCCTCAACGGAAGTTGTAACAAAGCTCTGCACGATGAGGTAGACTACCGAAAACATACGATGATTACAGCAAGAAAAGACACGCAAGTAAACTTTGAAATTTTATTTAATTAACTTGTTCAATACACTTCGGCTAACGTTAAAATATCAAAGAAGCTCGTAATAACAATATGCAGTAAGCATGAGCCAAAAATTAAATTGGGTTGTAAAAAACAATTACACATACTAATTTTTTTCAATTAAATTTAGACGAAAAATGTATACAAAGAATTTTCTGAAAAAATTAGCCATGGATGCAAAGTAAATGTTGCATAAAATTCCAAGTTGTCAGAATGAACTAAAAATTATACAACTGCTTTGAATCCTCACTGTAGCATTTATGATAACTGATGGCACACAATCCTCACTGTAGCGTTTATGATAACTGATTGCGCACAATCCTCACTGTAGCATTTATGATAACTGATTGCGCACAATCCTCAATGTGACATTTATAACTGATTGCACACAATCCTCACTGTTGCATTTATGATAACTGATTGCGCACAATCCTCACTGTAGCATTTATGATAACTGATGGCACTCAATCCTCACTGTGGCATTTATGATAACTGATTGCGCACAATCCTCACTGTTGCATTTATGATAACTGATTGCGCACAATCCTCACTGTTGCGTTTATGATAACTGATTGATCACAATCCTCACTGTTGCATATATGATAACTGATTGCGCACAATCATCAATGTGACATTTATGATAACTGATCACACACAATCCTCACTGTGGCATTTATGATAACTGATTGCACACAATTAAAAAGTTCTGCCTCCTGAAACAAAAAAAGCAAATATTCACACAATACCAACGCTGTCTAAACAACAAATACAACAGTATTACTTCTCACTGGTTCTCATTGCTACAGCTGTGCTGTAAAATTAAAACCTGAAACAGATTACAAACATTGGAATGGTGACCGAATCCTTGGACATCATTGTCATCGTTTGACGGAACACATTTATGGGAGGGGACAGCAATGTCTCCTATCAGATGTAGTGGTTCTAGCCCTCACGCACTCGCAGTCGAGAACTCAAAGCTTGAAATTGACGTTCCTAGTGAGCTCGAGGACGCCCCTGCACAGCAGCTCCTCACCGTAGGGCAGCGCCACCACCTGCACGCTCAGCGGCAGGCCCTCTGCGCACGCCGCACTCTGCACAGCAGACACGTTCTGAATTTCCTTTCACAACGATGTACAGCGCACAGCTTCAGATGAAAGCCTCATGCATATCGCTAACAATAATTCAGGATTACCTCACAACCACGCGCCATTTATAAATTGAAGGAAAGCTTAGAGAAACGCAGCGCGATTAAAACAAAATTTCTATAAATAAAGGTACAAAGAAATGCTGTTTACCTCGCGAGTTGTCTTGATCAATTTTACTTCACGTAATTATCGCTCATTTCTTGCGACCACAATAATGGTGTAGAATTTTTACTTCCCGAGCAGGTTAACTTTCCGCCACAAATTATACTAACCAGCAGAAATATCAAGATTCGAACATAAAAATGAATTTTGTTTTATACGAGACACCTCACGAGTCAAATATTGAAACCTCTTTGAGGAGCTGGTGGACGTTGTCGCTTGCTTCGTAGGTGTCGAGAGCGCCCTCGTCTTGCTCCGTGAGGCGGCAAACGGGCACCGTCGCCGCTGGGCAGTCCAGCAAGTTGAAGAGCAGGGCAGTCATACACGCAACTGTTCAGGTTCAACTAATGTATTAATTCTGAAGATTGAAATGCAATGCAATGTAACGAAACCTTTAAAAATATGTGCATTTATGGCAGTGAGGAGCTTGGGTCGTGCAACGGCTTAAAATCCTTTCTACGCCAAGTGTTGTACTCGTATGCGTTACACGGAAGAAGGCTCATGAGCATTACCAGTGGTCAACCAAAAGTATTCAGTTTTTTAACATTGACAAATATTGTATGCTTCTGTGAGGTGTTTATGATAAATTCAAGCTAAAAATTTGTGCTCCGACGTTTTTTTGCCTGAATTACGCTAAAATTAGAATGATCAAGAACAGGGAAGTCATTTCTTCGTATCTAATGCTCTTTCAAAATAGAAGTTTCTCCAAACGTAAACGGTACGATGAGGCTGTTAAAAAACAAGCGAGGATATTTTTCGTCTAGAAATGCAATCAAATTCTGAAATGCATGACTTAACAACCGCCAGTAATTTGAATAAATTTGTTAATTAGTTAAACATTCACCAATTTTAACCGATAGCTATATAATTTCTAGAGCTTCTATGGAGCAGGACGCTCTTCAAAATTTATATTCAGACGATGATAAAATCATTGAAATTAAGTTCTAGCTCCATATTTTCAATTGTGTGTTAAAAAATGGATTAGTATCAAGTCAATCGTCAGAATTTATTTCAAATAACTTTTATAAAGATATTCGCATGGCAGTGCAACTATGAAGTTATCACAAAGTTTTTTCACAATCGCAATGCATCATACTAAGAAGCTAACTTGAGCAAATCATGAAGAACAATTTGCAAATGAAGACGAATAAATTTTTTAAATATATATCATCGTGGCAGTCACTGGAGGACCTTAGCAACGCTAATTTTTTTTCTATATGTTTTAACGTAAGATAAACTGATTTATAAAAAAACAGTAAAAGAATAGTGGCCATGTTCGATATGAAAAGAAGCAAGCGCGTGTGAGCCTCACCGCCGAGTTTGCCGCAGTGCTCCCTCTTGGGGGCGGGCGATGGGAACACCGGGCACACCAGCAGGTCGAGCTCTTCATCTTTCCACGCTTCCAGGAATCGATGACAGTAGTTGCTCCGCTCATTCATCTTTCTCCAGAGGTCAGCGAGAGAATACAATGACCCTGAAAATTGGTTACTATTTTGAATTGATTCGAGTAAATAAAAATTAAAACAGTAAAATCAGAGAAGCTTTACAGGACAGTTAATTTCATTCGTATGAGCATAGTAATATCATTGATATCTTGTGGATAGCTTCTGTACTTTGGTACAGATAAAAAAAATAAACATAGCACATTAAGACTTTGAAAACAGTTCTTTTTTTATCAGCACGTCATATTTGTAAGGAAGCCTCACCAAGACAATGGTCAGCAGCAATATCACCGAGTTGGCGCCTCACGATAGGTTTGGCCAGATGGCGCACATGAGGCGGTACGGAGGCACACTGCTTGTACCACGACAGCGCAGGGTCTACCGACTCCCCCTTGAGCAGCTGGTACACAGAGCTGCCCTGGTCAGCTGTCAGGAGCTCCATGAACAAGTCGAGGCCCTCCGTTAGCTCCCGAGGAGTGAAGGCTACCAACTCGTGGCCGGCATTCTGCTCAAAAATACGCCTTACTATGAGCTAATAAATGGATAAGAATGTATTATTACCGCTTAAATTAACTAAAATTTACCCTCAGGTTGAATCAAGTTACCATTAGAGCAAATTATCGTTCGCAGTTCGATTGTCTCCAATTTGATTTTAATCATATTTCTTACAACTGAGTTCGGATGATTCACTTGTAGTGATTCTGCTGCACCATAAATTATTCATACATCTTTGGATTACAACAAAAATGATTAGAATACAATAATCTTTCCTTTTTATTATTATGTATTTATCTATAATAATATTAATCAATTATTCATACAAAAAATCCAACAATTGCACATAGCAATTTTCTACAGTAAACGATATATTTACTATCTACGCTCACTCCCATACTATTTTCAGTGAATTAGCTTAAAAGCATGCTTTTGAAATACCTTTAAGACGAGTTTGTTCGAGAATGATTTAGACACACAGCTTGTGCTTGTGCTTTTGCCTCAAGAGGTAAGGTGACGAGTGCTAATATGCACGTCCTATTGGGCAGGTGATGCATCGTGCATCAGACTTGTGCTGTGCGCTCTCTGCTCGTAATAGTTTTTGACTCCAGTTTTTGGCAAACTAAATTGTTTTCAAATGACATTTCCAAAGCACTTCGCCTCTACTCTCGTTGTACAGCGATCGCTTGAAGTAACGTAACAGTTATCAGTGGGACTCGGGCTCTGTGGTACCTCAGTTGTCGGAACATTCCGACATCAATAGCCATCATGATTTAAAATAAAGAGATAAAATAATGTGAGAACAAAATAAAAGGAGGTTAACTTTAACCTGATGGCTCCGCAGTGTAATATTTCTACACACGGGAGAGGTTATAACTTATCTGATTATGTAACAGTGGATTGAATAGGTTAAAAAACATTGATGTCTTGCTATCCGATTAATTCTCGTGCACTTCGATTGAAATATGATCCTAAGAGATTACTGGCAAATTATTTGAAACAATCTCAATTTGAGCGCTCCCATGAAATATCATTTAAAAGTATGAATAAAAGAGCAAAGAAAGTAGCTTTCAAATTTAACATTCTTATTAAGACAGTCTAATAATACAAGAAGAACGTTTCGACCCGTAAGGTCATTCTCAACTTCTGTCGGTAGAAAATCACATAATTTTATTCATAATTAGGATTTGCAAGAAGCAAAACATTAGTACTCATCATTTAAAAGTGTACTACATGAATAAAACCTCATTCATGGCATGCCATACGCACTCTATAAGCAGCGGTTGCTTCAGCGACAGCCCTCTTGACGCCAGGAGTACTGGGCAGCAGCTCTGTTGTGTCGAACCAACCAATGCGTAGGAACTTCTTGGACATGCCGTGGAAGACGGCGTCCTTCCAAGGCAGCGGCGGCACCACAGCGTCGTGTTGGTTGAAGTCCGCCGACAGAATGGCTTTTGTTGCTTCGATTGCTATTGGTCCGTCGCGGCCAATCACACCCACTGTTCCATAAACTGGAGGAGTCAAAAAACAAGGAGGAAACATTGAAACCTTTGAGCTTTTCAGTTACATTCAAATGCAAGTAAAATATAATTTAAACAGTGCGTAAATTTTGATGTAAGACTGTAAGGAAAAGTGGCTCAAGAGGTTTTGAATGCATAAATCTTGCGTCAATTTTATGGATAAGACAAATTGTCGACAACATTACGGAAAAACTTGCAGCCGATAATAAAATAAAAATATAACTACACATAAAAACGTCATCTTTAGAATAAACAATAAATATTTCTGTGAGTTACAGAAGCGGCAGCCTCACATCAACTGAGCCAGAGCACTCACTTCCCAATGGGGCAGGCACGTGAGCCACACCCCTGTTGGACAGTCTGCTGGAGGTTGGCTTGATGCTCACCAGCCCGCACCATCCCGCCGGCAGTCGCAGGTCCCCGGCCAGATCTGTGCCCAGACCCAACACGGATCCTCCCCCTGACACCAGGGCGGCTTCTCCTCCTGCACGCAAATAAAATATTAAAATAACTACAAATGTTGAGGGAAACAGTTATTTTTTACAACCTTTTCCTACTGCTTTAGATCAACTAGTTTAATATTTTCATCAAATATTGGAACTTTGCACATAAATAAAATATTAAAATAACTACAAATATTGAGGGAAACAGTCATCATTTACAAGCTTTTCATAATGCTTTAGATCAACTAGTTTAATATTTTCATCAAATATTGGATCTTTGACATTCCCACCCAAAACTTAGGAACGTCAACGTGCAGGAAGTTATATTGAAAACGAACTTTCTGAAAAAATGTTTACACTAAATTTTACTTGATTAATATTGAGTAAAATTATGTCAAATAAGTTATTTTAGACCTACTTAACGTTGTTAGTTATGATGGATCAAGTCTTCTACTACAATCATTGAACAGTTCCTTTAATGCACACTTTATCATCGTTACCAACGACTTAAGAATTCGTTCTTGCCCCAAGTTAAGTTTCCACCACAAATCAACGTTCATTAAATTTCCACATTTCAGAAGTGTTTAGAAAAGATAGAAGTAAAAAGAACCAATGACTCTACCAACACCGCTTTGTGGCCTGA
>JACJUY010000435.1:60239-114208 GCA_014220935.1 Platorchestia sp. MABIK | reverse complement strand
GTGACTCCCCCCACACCCCACCTCTCCTCAGCCAGCACACCAGCGGCTCCCCCCACACCCCACCACCCCAGGGTCAGCACACCAGCGACTCCCAGTAAAAAAGATGTAATTTTCCCAAAGAATGAAACTGTCGCAATGTTGAACAGGCTCACTAGTTGATTCCGAATATGTCTGTAATAACAATATAATTGTCTTCAGTTGCGCAACGAGTTAACACGTTACCTGTTTGATGACCCACCGGTGGCCAACGATGGTATTTCCTTTATAGAGGGTGACTCACCGGTAGCCCAGAAACTGTTCTGTTATTTATACTTAACAGAATGCAAAAGATGGCATTTCTCGATCATTTCTTGTTCTTCTCTTGAAAGCTTAATATTAAATTGAATTCGACTGGAGTTACTAAAATTTCCTTTTAACCCGCCACAGTTATTGCGTTAACTTTATGTTTTCTGTTAGAAAACGGAATACGAAAATGTGTTGAACACCGTTAGAAGAACACTGACGAGGCCCGTGTCCACCCCTCACTCTACGCTGTGGCCCGTACCAGAGCAAGATGAGGAGTCTCATTCTAGTGTGAGGAAATCATTCGTTTGAATGTTTTTCAGGGAGCACTATCAAAATAAATCGTTCATTTCGAACGTGAGTAATTTCATCCCCGCTACAATGGAGGAATTAGTTTTACTCAGGCGATCAACAGGGAAGGTTACGCTAAAATGTTACCTAAATAAATGTCTTGTATTTTGTGGTGCATTTAATTGTCTGTTGTTGAGATGTAGTGTGTCTTAAATTCTCTAATGATTTTTGCGCAGTTTTTGAAATCTTAAACTTGTTTACTCCTGAGCACTGCACACAATTTAAACATAAGAAGTTAAATAATATAAATGAAATTGAAAACATAAATATAAGAGTAAATTATCGCAGAATATTATCATTGATTCCAACGAATTGATTTATACATTTAATGAAGCATTTTTTACACCGCAAAATACTCATCGTGGTAATCGTGTTTTTGTGAGATAATCTCGTAGTGGCAATTGTTCGCGTATTCATTTTTATAAAACTACACTTTGCCCGGCACTTTTTCATGAAACATAATTAATCCCTGTAAATGTACCCTTTTAAACCCAATGGGAATGACAGTATCTACGTCGCCTAAGCCTCTTAGTCACCCACTAATTGGATGTGTAGGCAGCAACTACACACGGAGCTGTATTCCGTTTGGAACAAAAAAAGAGAGAAAACCGAGCGTTCATTTACTGATTGATTTCAAATATCCAACCCATCACGGGTACGTAATTTTTTACAGCACTATTTAATTTATCTACAATCCAAAGAAAATATACTCATTCTTCGATTGATGATTATTCATGTATTTTTTGTTTTTGCTTCACGTCCAACTAATTTTCCTCATGTGATGTTCAATTTCTTGAGTAAAATGTTATTTTCTTTAATTCACCTCTTCAGATTTGTATCTGCTTCAATAAACACCAACCTCAAAACAAAATATATGAGTACTGGGCAGTTAAATAGTGAGTGCATTTATTTAGGGCACCCTTTGTGCTTTAAGGTCTATTCTCTCCAGCGAGGAGAGACGACCAACCAACGAGGACAAGATTAAGAGTTTCATGAATGCTCCTAACCTCCACACAATTGTAGTGGCCGTCTTAATATTTCCTGTCGATAATGAGCAGGTAATCTATGTCCTGTCCGTTTACTGCAGCACCAGGATGAACAAACATTTGAACCTGCCCTAACCTGCCCTAACCTGCCCTGATGACTAGGCGTCGAAGCGGTATGTAAATGATTTAAGCAACAGAAACACTTCCATAATATTCCGCACAAAATATCAGTGGCCGGGGGAAGAATGTAAGTTAACATAAGTTCAATAAAGGCAAGAGCACAGTCACGAACGTCACAACAAGCTGTGTTAATTGAAGTCAATTGTCCGAATAGATGAATCCTCAATGGCTTGCGTATGGGTGCGTTGTATAAATTTGAGAGGGAAATGAAATTACGGAACCTTGATGAAGCTCTTTATCTCACATAAGACTTTTTATCTGCATCAGAATACCTAGAGACTAGCTTTATTCAAGGAACGGAGCGTGTAATGAGCACTTTTTGCACCATTTTCAAAACTTCAAACTGCAAACACAAAATTTGTCTGACACAAATTAACCCAGCTATATAACCTCGTTAAACGGTGGGGAAAGAATGAAGCACGAAAAAGGTTCGAAGAAATCAAACTGCGAGAAATTAACTGCAAACGACATTTTTGACTTTTGTTCAGATTCCAGTACTCGGAAATATCGCCCTAGATATACAACACACATACTGAGTATGTACAAGACTTTATTACCAGCAAGTAATTTTCCTAGAGTTAAGAGAGCAAGATACCAGAAGCACGAGAGCTGCCATGAGACCGCTCCACTAACGGGCCTGTACACACATAGATCATCTGGTCTGACGCAGCTGTACTCAGGACCTCACGCTCCGTCTGGCGGAGGACGCCTATGTACACTTTACGAATTAGTTAACGGAACAAATGAAACAAAGTAACCATATACATGGAGAACAAGTACGATTGCAAAAAATATAAACCAGTAATTTACAGAAAATCACGTATGACAAAAAACAGTGATATCTATAAATATCTTCAACAACATGCGAGCACCTAGTGAGAAACACCGAATGTTTCGTTTCGCAGTATGTTTTTTTTGAACAGTTTTTGAAGACATAATCAATGCTCTTGCTAAAAGTAAACATTTATAACGACGGAAGAAGGAATAGATTCTGCAGATTAGCTATTAATAAAACAGCTATGCTCGAGAAATTAGAATGATGATTCTTCTACAACATCACATGCAACCCATACGGAGAGATGACCTCACAATACAGACAACTTCATGATGCACGCGCCTTGCAATAGCGCCCCTTGCAACAGCATCTCCTACAGACCATTATAGAGACGAGAGTTTCAGAGCACACTCGCCTCGAGCGCAAAGGATGATGACGTCGCAGGTGCAGCCTACAATTTCACTCACTTTACGTCAAAACGCTCCCTCTCGGTGAGATTCGTAAATTAATCCTATCAAACTTTGAGCAAAAAAATTTTTCCATCTAAGTTTTCATGGTGCGAACAAATCAAACAAAGTTAATTTAAAATAAAAATGAGCCAGAAGCCCTGCAAATTAACGGGACTCTCTGGGATTATGAAAAATAATAAAAAAATTAACGTTGATGACGTTAAATTGGAGGCTTCAATGATCTCCCTCCATATGCGTTAGGGAGAGCTGCATGGCGTAGAAATTTGCTGACCAAATGTTGAGTAGATATAAAAAATTATTGGCAGTGAATGGAAGCGAAACAGATTGTAAATGTTGAGAGAAATTTGAAGATTGCAATCATTCACGTTAAGGCAGACACATTTACGGGAACACAACAGAGCTTCACTGACAAATTACGCCACAATAAATAAAACGAAGTAGAGTTTATCAGAAGATCAGCAATATGATAGCAGTACATATCTAAGACAGGGTGGGAGGCTGGCACTATCTATATAGGCTCTGAGGACCTTTGTACGGGCTCAAGTTCACCTCTACATCTAACATTACTGGAACGCTCTCACGAGTAACGGCTTTGTACAGATGAGAAGGCTGCTACTTCACTACGTGATATTCTCTTACACTTTATATTTATGAACAAGTCCCTGACTCTTTGTGAGCGAGTGTAAATAACACCGCGTGAATTATGATCTCGATGAATCAACTATAGTTCAACATTTCGACGATAAACATAATGAGCGCAGAACAAACTTGAATCACACGAACTTGGATCAGAACACCAACAATGCAACAGTACAGCATTAAAGACTGCAATGAAATGCAAACGTTCAATCAAGAATGATTGTAGTTCTCCTCGTGAAGTGAGTTTGTAACGCACAAAAGATGTGGTTTAAAAATAAATAATCAGAAATGTACACGTGATAATTCTCTTTATCATAAATAATAGCAAATATATATGTAAATATGTACAAATGTTACAGTTGTGACTTAACAGTTTCCATGCGCGCATGAGTATACGGAGCAGGAGCAGGTCGCCTTCCCATGCAGCTAAGAAGACTCACGGGTGACATCAGAACGCTGCCTATCGCACGGTGCAGGGGCAGTATGAAAGTTTCAGAGTTTGCGTAGGATCCCTTTTAAGATACGAGAGTGTCAGTTAAGGATTCCGTATAGATTCAGAAGATTGTACCATTAGATCATAGCGAATCTAAAGCTGTGATCAACAAGGAATGCCTGAGCTCCGATGTTTAATGCAAATCGTTAACATCTTGGAGTGAAGTCAAAGACCAGCTAAATGGTGCCGCGGGTTCAGAGGCATGATATGTTCATCAAATGGACTTGCTAATGGACGTCTAAGTCTGGGGCTGCAGTATTGGTTAAACTGCAAATGTCATAAAACTCGACAAGACTTTGTGCAGTACATTTTCTGAGCGAACTTACTTTTTTAGCTAAGCTTCAAATCCACGCCACATTTTCTTTTCTTTTCAACATCAGTTGTGCTAGCTACGCGGACTACTTTGACGCAACGTTGTTCGGATATTGCTATCACCAATTCCAAGTCGAGGGACCAGGTTGCGCTGCTCAATAAATACTACCTTTTATGAACTTCCGGGTACACTCGATCATAGATAATAGAATTTGCTCCATCCGTCAAAGGGGTCTGTGAAAAGACATTTGCATCGGGCAATCATTTGATTCGAAATCACTCCACAGCAAAGTGGGCACCCCAGCAAGCTCAGCGCTGAGGCCTTTACGCTCAACCTTGCAGTGGAGATCCGTTGCGCAACTGAGACTCGCGGATGAGCTGCAGAGACGCAGTCCCACCGGAGTGAGAACTAGGCGGAGGAGGAACAGGAGCAGCAGAAGAAACAACCGTAGACGGGACAGGACTAGTAGAGGTGGGAGTGATAGAAATAGGCGAATCTTGAGAATGAGGAGGCGGCTGAGGCATCATAGTCTGTGGAGCAGTGGATGACGTAAGTGGTGACTGAGATGAGGAGTGAGAATGATAGTGAGGTTTTGAGCAAGGAGAGGGCGACCGCGACACAGACCTCGACCTACGATGGTCCTGTTGTACGACTTGGTGGTGATATGGACGATAGTGAAGCTGTGGTGAATCCGTCGGCTGCTGAGTGGACCCATGTAAGGCTGACGAAGGAGGGGACGCTGCAGAAGGTGCACACTGGTCTGGTGGGTTGCGGTCGCTGTTGCTTGGGTGCATACTCGCCTCGGGGTCACAAGGCTCGTGTTCCATAGACTGCTCCTCGTCTTCGTGTACCTCTTGCTTCACGTGGTGTGACGGGTACGAGTTCCTGAGATCCTCTCGATCTCGTTGAATGCGCTCAGCGTCCATTTCTTCAGGGCGCATGCGAGCATTGCGCTCGTCCCTCGGTTCCGGGTGACCCATGTGGTCGTCCATGCGATGATCCCCTGGCCGCAGATGATCATCGAGGCCCATGTGATCACGCCCATGCTCGCTGGCGCTCATGTGATGGTCGACGGCTCCGAGGTGAGAGGCTGCACGTAAAACGTCACCGAAAGTTGCCGAGTTGGGCGGGGGAGACTGCTTCGAGTCGTGACACATGGCGTTCATACCGAGCGCAGTGTTCAGCAGAGGGATGTTCGAGTCCGCCAGCGCAGCCTGCAAAGTAATCTGGCGGTCAGAGAACCAAAGAAAAAATCAGACATCGCAGAAAGAAACTCTTCACATCTACGTAGATTTAATACATAATTACCAAACGGTAGAGGAAGAATTCATTTTAACTGAAATTAGTACATTAATGCTGTTTTCAGATAGTCATTAAAATACAAGTAGAAATGAAACTAATAGATATCATAAAGGAAGCTCTGAGAAGTAAATATCATGAAAGAACATTAAATATGAAGAATTTGGAGTCAAAACTGGTGATTATCTCAAAATGATATTCATTTTTCACATGGACATACGATCAGCACATAAATAACAAGTAGATTTTAGAAAAAATGAGCTTCGGGGGTAAATAATAATTGGGCATGGAAATAAATTCCGCGTTTTTTTCAACACTGATGTGCACGTAACAATATTCAATGAATTTTTTGCGTACAGTACCTACACCCTGCAACAAAACTCAGTCAAACACCCGACACTCGCTTTACTTCGGAAACGAAGTAAAGCACAAACACGGAAGCGAGGCAACTCAAGTGCACGAGGAAATGTGTATCTCCCAGTTGTCTACCCTGCCAGCACGAGACCCACAAATCCCCATCACTTCGTCTCCTACTGCTTTGGAGATCATTTAAAAATCTAGAACACTCGTGAACAAGACCATCAGTCTAATGGAAGAACCACAAGGCTTCACGGTTTACGACCAAAATAGCGTTCACTAAATAAATGGCAAGACCAGGAAAAGGAGTCCCTACACCTCAGAGCGGGGGCTGAGCAGACCAGTACTGACCTGGAGGCTCGCGTTGAGGGCATCTCCGTAGAACGTAGGGCTGCCGGCCAAGTTTGGGCTCTTGGTGTTGGCCGCACCCCTGTAGGGAAAGGTGAGAATCTTAACACCTGAGCTGTCACCTCTTCCAGTCTGTTGTGTACTTCATGATGATTTTACGTCAAGTCCATACATTTCAGACTAAAATGATTCACATTTGTGTATTTTATGCACTAAAACATCAACAAAATCATGTGACGGATCTCACAATACAAGTCCCTATTACCTATAACTTCTAATCTATGCTTTAGCAATTAAATAGAGTTATGAACTGCAGAACCTAAGCTTCCATTAAATCAAATCAGATTAAAATTAGACCGATGTAGTTAGAAGGCCTAATTTCGCTTCGTAGCTCATCAAGAGAAGTTCTATGGACGGCTTGGATCCTCACATAGAGCCAATAATTGAGTGGTCCTCGAACGCGTTAGTTTTGGTCACATTAGATCATACCAATCCATTTGCTCTAAAAACAACAAAACGAAAGTTATCAAATTTACAAACTGAATGCCAATCATGGTTTCAGATTGAAGGTTTTTTCATAAAAATATCAAAGAAATCAGCAGAAATTTGCTTCAACTGATTTATGGACCTAACTTTGATCACAAAAATGGTGGGCAACACACAGCGGTCTGAAACTACGGAGTATATGAATAGAATAACATGGGAAATGAAGGAATGATCTTCGTTTTTTAAAAATTGAATTCACATAAATGATGGGGTATTTAAGAAATATTTTTCAACATTCAAAGAATTTACGAGGAAGTCTTATTTCTGACATCAAATAAATGATTAAAATTTTTAGCTGTGTTGTGAAAATGAAATACAGCTTACATACAGGGACTGACATTTAATAGAACATTACATTTGGAACACATTTATGAAAATATGTACAGTGTTAAAACATTAAGTATAGTAAATAGATAAAACATGCAGAATGTAAAATTGAAGAATCTTGAGAAGTGTAGCATGAGCCAGAAAGTGAGTGTCAAACAAGAGCATGCAGACCGTACCGACTGAGTTAAGCGGACCTCATGGGAAGAACAAGGCTTTCCCCGCTCCCCATTGCGCTTGGGAGCCCTCATACTTACAGGGGAGGAGAACAGCGGTTTTACCAGCACTAAATTAATGTCTGTGGTTGAGAAGAAGAAGGTAGAATAGATTATACCTTGTCACGAACCTGTAGCTGCTCTTTGTTGCCTGCCGTGTGCTCATCGTTCGAAGACAAAAATTATAAAAAGAGAGGTTGAAAGAGAATAAAGAATGGCACTAATGGTCAGCTAAGACAACTAGAATTATCTATTCGAAGCAAAAGGACAAATTGTTAAAAATCAAGCCAACGACGAGAAAGGGAATCGTAAAGAGAACGATGCATCATAATAAATGCAGTCTGCAAGGAAACGACTCGTGGACTGCTCACCAGAAAACGAAGATTTTGATGACGTATTTTTCCCTAAAGTGAAACGCGTTCACAGAAGCTGAAAGATACTTTAAAAATAGAGAAATGGATTTCACTGTAATCCAATTCAATGACTTTAAAGAAAAGAAAACAAAAAACGTAAAAAAAACAATGCGCAGGAGCCGTGAATACTTGCCAACACCGATGGAAGTCTCCGCTGCAGATGAAGCTTGTTCTTTCATTGATATATCCCCTCAATTTAATGCTAGTTAGTACTGTCCTAAAAGTCCCATTCACAAGTGCTCCAAGTTGATCACGCGATTGAAACTGATGTCATTAACTGGTCAGTTCAAGACCCCAACACAGAGATGTTTCCACGTTTGGTAGACTGGCATTCGGCCACAAATTTGTCGAGCAGAGACGCCGCTATTCCAAACAGGAAACTGAAGTTCCTCACCAAAAATTTACAACTACGCGCATTGAAATGATTTAGAAATCAAGAACACTTGTGAACAAGACCGTCAGTCTAATGGAAGAACCACAAGGCTTCACGGTTTACGGCCAAAATAGCGTTCAATTGCTCGTCCTGAAGAAGAAAGAGCAGATCAAGCGTAGTTCAGGTTGACCCGGAATGTTTTATTCATTGCTCTGAAGTTCTCAACTTATTTATCGGGGATGTGAAATTCTTTTGAACACCGTGAAACTTTGCAAAGCTGCTGCTAAGAGCTAGAGAATCAATTGTTGTGGAATGTGAAACGAATGTTGTTACTTTCAGACACAAACTGTTTTACGATCCAATGAAAACAAACTGAAGCTAATGGCAATTATAGTAAAATAAGTCGCCCAAAAGATAAACCAATACGATAAAACTGAATAAGTTAGTGAAAAACTTGGAAAATTCGGGAAGAAATCAGCTCAACAAATTGTTCAGCCACACAAACTGATTGAATTTAAATTTGATGAAAAAGCGTTAATGTACAAACTTTGCACAACAAAATGGAACTCAAAAACAGACTATTCAATATAAGATAAAAATGAAGTAAAATTCTAAATGAAAAATAAAGACCACGGAAAATATCTTATTGGACCATAAAAAGTGAAAATCGTCTGAAAAAACATATTTCGAAGTCGTGAAGTGCTGTTGTACACAGCGATGGGGAACACCTTGTCAGTAGTTTGTAAACAATGCACCTTTCCTATTATTTTACCATTATTGTTATCATTATGAAAATTCTACGAAGAAGTATTTGAACCGTGAAATAAATCACCAATACGTCACTATTACAAGGTGCGCTTTAAATATGAGATGTTTATGAGTCGTAAAGTAATTACTATATCGCTCTGGTATTTGTAAATCAACTAGCAAGTCGCTCTGATACTATGTAAGGCAACGAGCACGTCGCTTTTAAATCATACAAAGCAAGTACCATGCCACTCTCGTGTGGTATAGAACAAATACTTTGTCTCTCTGATGAGGTCTGTGAAAGCAAGTATCATGTCGGTATGGTCAGTCTGGCCGGGCAGACGCTTCCTGTAGAATGACACGGATGACAAAAGGGAGAAGCCAAATTTTGTCTTGTATTGGATAGCAAGTGTAAAGTATAGTGAATGGTAGTTGTTATATTGTGTCTTGTGGCGTGATACAGTAGCTAAAGGATGACCCCCATTAGCAGAAGTGCTTACTGTGGGGTCTGTGGAGGCGCGCCGGCCCCCCCACCGCCACCGCCCCCAGGGGAGAGCGTGTGAGGGGCCCCAGATAAAGCTAGGGAAGTGGCAAGACTGTGCGGTGGGTTGTGGAGGTGGGTAGGTGGTGGCGGTGGTGGGGTGTTAGGGTCATATTTCCTGGGTCGACCCCTGGCCAGGTGCCGTCGCTTCACGAACTCAGCGTCGTCCACCATCCAGAATGATCCAAAGTCATCTTCGTAGCGGACAAAGCACTTGTGCAGCGAGAGGTTGGTGCGGATGGCATTCTGGACACCCAACAACAACATGAGAAGAAAAAAAGAGAGACTCAAGTCCATAAGCAGAGGATCCTTCTACGGAGAAGAAAAGATAAAAAAAGAGGAACAAAGATCCGAGTAAATGTACCTTGTGCCCATAAAAAAGGCCTCTGGTTGTCATACATACAAACATACAAGGTACGATGCCATCGCTAGACTCTGTTTCCATTTAAAACTGTCGTTGATGAGACCATAACGCTGCTCCAGTGGCAAAAATGCCACAATCCGCTAAATTAGGCTAAATGATTTTGATGAGTCGCGATAGCATCGTGTACATGAACCAGAAGGGGCACAGGCACATGGAGGAGGGTGAAGGGACTTGTGGTGCAGTGAGTGGCATTGTCCTGTGTGAACACCGAGGCATGTTAAGTGATAGAGCAAGTGTATGGGACAGGACGTATAAATATGTATATATACTGTGGTGAAGAGGGGGCCTGGACGGGAACATAAACATACCCTGTGCTGGCTCGTTGGGGCCGTCGCTTGTAGAACTCTACTTCGTCGACAGTCCACACGGCTCCCTTGACGTTCTCGACGCGCATGAAACATTTGTGTAGGGAGAGGTTGTGGCGAACGGCATTCTATACGGAACAATACACAGAACGAATAAGCAAAAGCAACTTAAATAAGAGCAAACAACTAATGCAAATTCAAACAGAAAATTTAGGGGCGTAGTCGCAAATCTCGTGATTGCAGATATTTCTGATGAGGGTTAGCAATAGCACAGCCTCCTCGCTCGATTACTTATGGATTAATTAAGCATGAGAGATCCTTCTTTTTGAAACATATTGTAAAGAAATATGTTTCTACAGGAATCAAATGGAAGTATCATTGAAGTATCAAGCACCACGAAATGCGTTCTATGCCAGCCACGAAAACTGAAAGTAAAGACCACTGGTTGATGGCATTAGCAGCCAAAGCGTTCTATTTTGGGTTAACTCCTACAGAAAAACTCCCATTTTGATGACGACGGAAACAAAAAGTTCTGCTTTGAATGGTTTGCATGCTGCGCCGCTACAGACTACGTTACAGCTCTCCAGGCTCCAGCTCAGCCGAAGGCGGCGAGTCGGAACTGTAGGTCATTCTGCACTGCTCGACCGAAGCCTCGTAGTGCTCAAACGAACTTCCATTCACTATCGTAAACTCGCTCTACTGGTCACTCTGAGATAACAATGCTTATGCACGGGATTTGTGATTGCAAATGCAAATCAATATTTAAATATCATGTCACTGATTTTTTCGTTGTTTGTACGCTAATTTCTAGCTTTTATATTCACAAAATTTAAGAAAGGAAGCTTTCATCATTTGAAACGTCCATCAGACAGGAGTTCTGGATGCACCAAACGTATATTTATCGAGTCCTATAGTCACCCTCAAGTTTTTTCCAGCTGCTGTTCAAATTTCCATAAACGTTCATAAATATAATTTACAACGCATACATGGTATAGTTTTTACAATTATTTCATACGTACTAGAATAAAATAAGATTTTTGATCCTGTTATAACCGCATTACTCCTCACTAATCAATTAGTTTTAAATTTTATTGAATCAGTCAATACAATTGTAGATGAATATATCATTTAAAGTTGACAAGTGGCTGAAGTTGTGTTGATCATAAGCTTGTACCTAAATTAGGGAAAAATTTAATAAAAAATGCTCAGCTCACTAGCGGTGACGGTGATCACTCTGTAAACTCATATTCTTGCATTATTTCAAATCTCAGGAGTATTTCGTACGCAGAAACCTGGCAGCCAGCAAGTGCCCCTCGGCCAGGGGCACATTTACCACCGCACACCATCACAGAAGTTCACTTTAGACAAGACAGCGGCGGTCGAGCAGCACGGAGCGACCGACAAAACTACAGGTCAAGCTAGAGGAGTTCTCTCGGACCATGCACGCTGGTCATCAAATAATATTCAAATTACACTAAAAACGGAAAATTTACTAATAACTCATATGAAGTTCAATTGACCAAATTTCTTGTGAATAATACGAAGCAGTCATGCAGCGCAATGCAGAATAAGAGAAATATTAGTAAAATTATTTCTGTCGAGTAACGTTAGGACAACAGATATGTTAGCAACACACACGTCCACAACAATACCGTACCGTCGCTGAACAAATCATAAGAAACAGCAGCACGGCTGCAATTCCACTAGAACTCTAAGCTATTGTCACAGAGACGAAGACTCGGGGCGCAGGCTAAATACTTGAACACATAACTGAAAAAAGTTCACTCTGGAAGTTTCATCACAAACTGGGAAAGTAGACTGCCGCACCGCCAATTAAATTGAAGCAGTACTCAATGCGAGGAATGTAGTACCTGCACGTTCTCACATGAAGATGTAAGGTAAGTGAATTTAGGGTGGATCACTGAGTAAACATATCTGTTGTCAGGGCAGAGAGGTGAACCACACTCGGGGGAGCAACTCTGCTTCTGCAGTGGAGCAGCGGCGTCTGGCCAATGTTCTAAGTCGTGTATGGAATGTTTTGAGTGCTCAAGAATACGACTGGCTTGCCCTTATTTGCTCAAATCATCATACTCATGTTGCATTCGGAGAGTATCCTCACTGAGGAGCATTTTCAGCAATACTGAGACTGATTATTTGTATACTGTTTTTTTATTAGACAGTATCAGTAATGAGAAACCTCTGTCAGGTGGCTGCATTACTTCAAGCTTCACTTGCTAATGAACACCATCGTGAATAAAATTTAATGAGAATAATTAGATAAAAACTTGTACTGATCTGTTTTGCTATTCATGTCATAGTTTTCCATTAGCGTGCACCCTTTTTGGTATTCCTAACTGGAAATCAGTGCTGTGAATTGCTTGGAGACCTAAGTGAGATAACAAAATTATGCAAGTGCTTTGATTGATCATCAAGATGAATGTATAACAGCTATGACGAACTAGAGCAGAAGATCCGGCGCTGGTACCTCCGCCCTTACATCCTCCCCACACACACCAGTCAGCGCTGTATCCCACCGATTAAGCCTTTGCGCTTTCATTTAGGTCTTATTGGCTTTTTTTGGCAGCGAGACTTTGATGAAATCCCAATCAATAGACGAATAATTTTAAAAAAGCAAATCATCTAATTTTTAAAATAACTGGCGTCTCAATTCATGAGTTCATTAATTTGCTTCAGCAAAAATGTAATGAACAAATGACGAATGTCGGTGAATAGAGATTCTCGCTTATTTACTGCTTTTACAGTCGAATAATACTAGTACACACAGTTTTTGCACGCCCATCACTCGCACCCGCGCATCATCTACTTGAATATTTTCAATGACGTCTGAATGAATGACGGATTGCGAAACAGAAAAAAGAAAGTTGAATGAAATAAATTTTGAGCTTCGTTCGTACATAATTAGCAGTTCTAAACGCATGCTCCTGTTTTGACTTTGCTCCTCCGAGGCGTTCCGCTCCTCTGGCCAACTCTTCTAGTTCTAAGCAACTCAATCAGATGCTCGAATAATATTGCATCCAAAACACAAAATGAACAAAATAAATCATAAACAAATGTCTTACTGGCAACTGAAATGACACTAAAAATTTTCTATCACAAGCACAAAACTTGGAACAACTGAATAAAAGTCCATCGTTTTTTGTAACACGCCAGCGTTCGTGAGATTGGTTGGTCACTTTAAAAATCATTCAGCGTCAAGTGAGACAGAACGAAATTTAGTGCAAAAAGTATCCTTCTGTCTGCTAGAAACTGCCCTTCTGTCTGCTAGAAACTGCCTTTCTGTCTGCTAGAAACTGCCCTTCTGTCTGCTAGAAACTGCCCATCTGTCTGCTAGAAACTGCCCTTCTGTCTGCTAGAAACTGCCCTTCTGTCTGCGAGAAACTGCCCTTCTGTCCGCTAGAAACTGCCCTTCTGTCTGCTAGAAACTGCCCTTCTGTCTGCGAGAAACTGCCCTTCTGTCTGCTAGAAACTGCCCATCTGTCTGCTAGAAACTGCCCTTCTGTCTGCTAGAAATTGCCCTTCTGTCTGCTAGAAACTGCCCTTCTGTCTGCTAGAAACTGCCCTTCTGTCTGCTAGAAACTGCCCTTCTGTCTGCTAGAAACTGCTTGCGAGAAACGTGACAGAGTCGAGTTATGAGCTAGTGAACGCGCGAACACGTGCGCCGGACTGTAGCGCGCGGCGCCCCTGCGTTTGGACAAGTGTCATGACAATTTCCCTGTGTATTCGTTGTGTTGTACGCATGTGCAGATAAGCATTTGATTGTAATTAACACAACAGTGAGCACTACGCAATTATTCGCGTATAATAATTGTCAAGGGGTAAAGTTGATCACAAATACTCTTTGAATGTTGCAGAGCACTTTGCTGATGTCAACACTTTTAATTCATGGAACCAAACTGACCCAACCGACATGATCCCTCGCTGACACAAACTTGAGAAGCAAGGCAGGAGCCTCGTTTTCCCGTAAACTGAACATATTCGTTACCTAGATCTCCGCCCATCCCTGTGCACTGCAGAAGTAAAGAAACCTGCTAACATTCCTCTTGAAAATATTTATCACTAAGAAAAAAATTATTCGAAATGTTAACACGCATCTACAATGTGAAGATATGTCATCGTCGATAAAGTCTTCTTCACTAAGTTTTGAAGTGAAATCATGCAGAAGTTTTGGGCTTTCGTAGTTCCCAGTGGCTGCGGGAACTTTGTGAGATTTCCAGACAGAAATTCCCCAAGGAAGATGACAAATTAAGCGCAGTCAGCCTTGGAGAGTAGGAAATTATCTCTGGCGTAGTGTAAGCAATCCCACATTATGGGACAGCGCACGAATTTGCATGTAACCGACGAAGGACGAACCAAAAGTAACTAGATTGCATTCATTGCATTATTTCCTGTACAAAATAAATTCTCGAAGAAAGATGAAGGATATGTGCTTGAACTGAGACCAAAGCAAAAAATGAAAGAAAAGCAGCTAAATTTGCAAGAGAAAGCACTTTTACTTCCAAAACAATTCACAGAACGCTCATTCTATGCAAAAATATTGATCTACATATGTATGGATGTAATTAAGACAAGCTTCTTATATTTATATCGAGACTTCTAATATATAGGGAATGGCACAAGGATCAGTTTTGTATAAGGAACGTGCTGAGTGCAACCTTAGCTCATGTCGCTCTTAACGTGACGGTCGGGGCGCCACTCGTCCCGTCTTGCGTCTGACACCACACTCACCGGACACCTGGTGCACTAGTCACCTGGCATACATGGACACCTGGCACACTGGTCACCTAGCACACCTGGGCACCTGGCCCACTAGTCACCTGGCATACCTGGGCACCTGGCACACTAGTCATTTGGCACACCTGGACACCTGACTCAACGGGCATCTGGCACACTAGTCACCCGGCACACCTGGGACCCTGACACACCAGGCACGTGACACACTTGACACCAGGCCTCACCACTATCGGAATCCCTCACAAGAAAAACAAAAATTCGAATCACTCAGATGAGAAATAACGAGCCAAATAACATGAAAGCTATTAATTTCTCATAGGAATAATTAATCGCTCCATCAACAATCTTCCCCACCATCAAAATGAGCGTAGAGCCAATCTTAGCAGCGAAATCTAAATTGAGTTTTCGCATAATTCGTATATTTCAGGCGGTGACAGGTTCGAATGAACCAAGATATGAGTGCACCTAAGTCATGAAAGCTTCGAGGAACCTTCATTCATTCGAGCGATATAAGATCACATTTATCTCTCACTCAGCAAAGTACAAACATTCATCAGAACCACGTTCTGCAATTTATCACTGCAAGAAGAGCGGCAGCCAGACCCAAGCGTGTTGAGAGCGACATGAGGCGAGGAAGAGGCAAGCAACTCTGATGCAGATAAACAAGGCAACACGTACAGTGGTGGTCGGGGCGACAGGGAGCTACAAGTCTCCAATTGACACCTATAATAAACTGCATTTTGGTGTTCTTTTTGAGTTCAATAGTTGATTTTTGCTTACATTTAACCTCGTCCCAAAGCTCCTGGACCACATGAGGCTCAGCGGCTTTGGGTCAACAGTTCATAAAAAATAGTCATAGCTTCGAAGTTAATCCCAAGATATTCATATAAGAAATAGGAATTGGAAATATTTTTAGTTATGCTAACTCAAAAGTGAATTAAATTATGCGTAAATGGCTAAACACACACGAATTATAGCGAAGAATTTTAGACATAACTTTTTCTGAACTTAAAAGAACAAGAGCAGAGGCGATGGATCAATTCTCCCACGAAAGTTCAAGTTCTTGAAAAGTAAGGAATGAAATTTAATATATAGGTAGTAAATCAATTATCATGGGGTGCGCACTAGGTGCACCGCCACCAAACTTCCTCCATTTCTCTCAAGTATACACAACAAGTGGTTGCAGTTGAAATATGCTACAAAGTCGTAATGGAAACAACACAGAACTATCCGCATTGGTTTTTCTCGAAATGTTCTTTCAGAATTATTCGAATGTTTCAATTTGAACAGTCAAAAAGTGGAAAACATCAAAATTGGAATTACGAGCGTCAAAACCATGAGCAGAGTGAGAGACTCGCAGCGGCCAGGCGAGCTTAATAGGACTCTGGTACAAACGAAAGATGCTCTCAAATTTGGCGAGTGAACTGTGAAATCCTCAAGGGAAATTTAATTAAATTTTGATAGTGGCACACTTGATACCAAAAGAAATAAATTTGATCATTGAAAGAAAGTTTCAGTCGCCATTTTTAAGTAAGAGAATAATAAGATTTCTCATGATTACTGTCTGGTCCCTCGAAATTATTTGTCGGTGATCCTGCTCCCCCCTCTGAAATTTTCGGCTGGCTTCGCCACTGCTCTCAGATGAACTTCCAAAAAATCTTAAATAATACAAAATCCCCCGAAGTTTGAAGAAGGGGTACAATTAGCCTAATATTGGGCCTATAAATCTGAAAATTTAAAAATTATTCGAAATGAATGAGTCCTGGCTGCATTACAAAATGTGAAGGGTAACATAGGAGTAAAAATTGTCTCTTGCATGAGATCATCCAAACCCAATTGAAAATGCGAAAGACACATTGAATTAGATTTGTGGTACAAATTAAGAAAACTTATGGTACAATTTTAATATGAAGGGAAATCATGGTACACCAGTTGGGGCGGGAGGCTTCCCTGCCTAGGAGGTATAGTCTAACCTTCCATGTGGCCGCGTTGCGCCGGAAGTAAGCAAACATCGTCTGGAACCAGCTGTAGATCTCGTTCAGCGTCAGCTGCTTGTCCGGAGACTCGACGATGCTCTGCACACACAGGGTTGTTGTCAGAGGAGCACGGCAACCTACTTCTGGCGTAGTAAAAAAATTAGGAGACACAACAACAAAGTTTTGAAAACGTTCAATCTTCATAATAACCCAACACAAAACGACCTCAGGGGGAAATGATTTGCTTGGTGAGACAACACAAGCGATGTGTTCTGTAGCTTCTAAGTCGTTAGATCGCGGTGGCTGCCGCATCTGCCGCCATATCTGCGAAGGTAGCGCTTTGCAAGACCTATCTTCACAACAAATCAGTATAAAAGATGACGTCGATGAATGAAAATAAGTGTGAAAATGAATGTTTAAGAAATCGAAGACACTTTGCTAAAAACGAAAATCTATTTCTATTTTCTCAATATTTACGTCTGTCGTTCGTTTGAACTAGTGAAAAATCAAAACAACGGCAAATAAAATAGTTAGCCATAAAAAAATGTCTTTATTCTGAAATTTTTACAAATATTTCCCGCGTGTTTGAGGGAGGGAGACTATCATAGGGGTCTCGGATGAGGAAGAATAAATTGTGATCATTTGCCAGAATTTCCACGAAGAACATATGAGTCGTAAAGCTTTCAATTTGGCGGTGTAATCATTTTTTCTCGCTTTCTACCTTGTTATTTGCAAGACGTGAGGGGCTGCAGAAAAACGAAAATTTCAAGAACGAATCAAACGTAGGCCACTGAGGTGTACCGTAATTCCTATTTTCAAAGAATCCCCCTGTGTAGTGTTGAACATACACGAATCGATTCTTACAATTGAGTTGTACTTGTTTTTATTTCATGCTGGGAAACAGTAATGGGACTCAATGTCCACTACATCCCCACATGCTCTAGTGCAGCAGAGAGCAAACTAACAAACAAGACCTGAACAGAAAAGCAACGCTCGCATCCTGAAAGGATCCTTAAAGAAGAAGAAGAGGCTGGCTTACTTGTCTGATGAGGGAGGCGTAGGTGAAGGGCGGCCGCACTTCGTTCGTCTTGTAGAACTCGCGGTTGCGCTGCAGCTCTGCCGGTCGTGAGAGTGTTGCATGCATCAGCCACCGACATCCACGTTTACAGCGTAATCAAATCTCTCCAAATTTAGAGACATTTGCATTTATGCACTATTAAATTGTACATAAATGTTTTCTTTTCACATCAAAATAACAAAACAATATCAAATGTATTGCATGGGCTTTCACTAAGTTAGGATACGTCAGTGAGATAATCTCATCTCTATACCCTAAAAGGCTCACTTAATATTACATAACGTCACGTATATGTCAACAAGCTACTTGGTGAAATGTGTTCACATGATGAAATTAATGAGCTAATATCGCATGATACGATCCATTCACAAATAACAGGGAAAAGAGCAACTACATGTGTGATCTATGAAATTAAATTATATACTGCCTAAGTAGATAATTTAGATCTGTGATGTCATCATTCACTTTTGGCATCGGTGAACAACACAATGAACGAATTTGGCTCCTCTCACGACACGAGCGTAAGAAGTGACGGTAGTTCTCTTAGAGATGAACATTAAGTCTGAGCTGAGGCCGGCAGAAGCTTGGCAGCAAGGAAACTCTTAATCAGCAGTACTACAAACAAAATGGAGCAGTGTGAAGTTACGCTTAAATTAGAGAGCAACTGGAAATGCTATTAGTGAATTAAAGTTAAATTGTTACAATGATGATCTAGCGGCAAACGTTCCCGGACGGCGACCATGAATCATGCCAAGATGAAAACCATTTGATATCTATGTTACAGGAAGGAAACTAATGGCTCTGAAATATAAAAATCAAGGCGCAGAAGCCTGAAAAAAATTCCTGTACCTCCCTTCAGATCAAGATAGAATGATCCCCCTTTGCGACACAACGGAAGTGTTAATTTGTAGGATCACAACCTTCAACTTCAATGAACCTCCCATAAAGTACTGAGAAAATGCAATGGGGCAGTGTTTTCATTCTAAAAGCTGAGGAAAACAACACAAGGAGCGACAAGGAGGTTAACAACAAAATTCTTAGGATTGGGCTTCCGAGTACCTACGTAAGTTGAAAGAAAAAAGAAAGTAATCCACTTTAGTGAAACTGACAGCAGTGACATAATGTGAGGAAATTTTATGGGCAGAATGTATGCAGAAAAGAAGGTGTCCCGCGATGTAAAGAAAAAGTGGCTCACAACAGCTGGATAAGCTTTCGTTAAGTACATGTAGTTTTGTACGGTATCGATACTAGGTGAGGTACGCCACGTACTGAGGGAGCTGATGTAAGTGTGAGGAAACTTGCAAAAATTTAGTTGAAATCAATAAATTAGCTGAATTAGGCAGATTCAAAGGCAAACCGCACGTGAATCGATTGATTGATTATAAATTCGCTTTAGCCTCCCTTTACCACAACAAAGATGTTCAAAGAGAGGAAAGATGAAGGCACCATTTAGCATGGAGTTAAGGAAACGTTAAATCTAGCTTGAATTTTCCGTCACATTCAAACCATCCTGGCCTAGATAAGAAGACCGAATTACAGAAATAGGTGGATGTCAGTCTTTGCTCACGACAAAGTGACGGGGAGCCTGCCTTCAACAGACACGAACGAGTTTCGGTTAATTCACTCGTCTGTTCACGTGCATCATCAATGAACTTAGTAAAATGAAAAAAAAATACAGAGCTCGCAATAAACGGAGGAGGATGAAGAAGAGCAAGGACTCACAAAGAAAAAAAAATTGAACGGATGTTGTGCCTAGTGCACGCAAACTGGGACTCGCGCTGCGAATAACGTGTCACCAAACTCACGAGGCCAAGGAAAAATTATCCCGCCATCATCATGCTTCGAAATTTTTATTGAACGTAAATTAGCAATTTCAAGCTATTTGTCATCAGTTCATAAATTCATAAGAATAACATTGAAAAATCGTCACAAATTGGTTTCTTTCTGACTTTCTATAGCCCTCTGACGACAAAGTAAACTTTTCCAAAGTCTAGCATTCAAGAAAAAATTTTCATAAAAGTGTAACTTTACTTTGAATTTAGGATGGTAGGAGGTAGATTTTATGACGTCGCTTAATGGGCTTCATGACACGCTTTTCCTAGCCGCGTACACAATTCGATAAACAGAGAACAAAAATACGGACCTTGTTGGATGTCGAGGCCCGCGCGATCTAACATATACGAGAGGCCTGAGGGCGACACGGAGGGAGAGAGAGAAAGAGAAAACAGTGAATACACACAGCATTTGGTTATGGCCATTACATACAATTTGTTAAAGCCATCAAATAGCCACTAAAATTTCGGGAGGACTTCGCGGCTCTCCGACTGAAGAGAATTTGCACCAAAATTAGTACAACTGGAACACTTTATGAACGAAAATTAATTTGGTTTAATTAGTTTTTGGGAGACAGGACTTTCGAGGAAAGTTTCGGGTATGAAAAGAACTGACTCAATAAAAATAACTACAGATCGCAGATAAGTACGAACATGAAGAGAAATATGCAATGTGGACGAAGTTGAAATTAGAATACCATCATGCGAGCAAGTAGCGAACCATAAGCATAATCGACATAAGAAAGAGGTTAAATCTGTAGCTTAAAACAAATGGAGACAATAACAAATTAGATGGAAAATATTCCGAGCTTACACTGAACATTACGACGATGCAGAAACTGCAACACAATTGTCATTTAAACAAAGCGTGGCCAGAGCACAGCGACACATCTGATGTGTTACACACTAGCGATGTCAGAAGTCAATACCAACCAAATGACTCGATTCCATGTATTTTTAAATGACCAAGTAAATTGATAAGTTCATCATTTGTCACTCGTCAGAAACTTTTGTGGTTTTGTGGAACTAAAATGAAGACTGTTTACAACACAAGGCAATTAAAGGCGTTTGTGAGTCACACGTCGCTGCTAGACAATCACAGAATTTATTGCACAAAAAACAGCATTGAAATCCCCCTCCCCCTCAAAAGAAAAACAAAACGCAACTGAAAACCTTCAAAAAAATTCATCATTCACGTCTGACTATTCAGCTTCTTCAGACAGCGATCTAACTGTACAGATCGCATGAGCGATTAAATCAAAATCGAGGCCAGCAATACAACCAAGAATGATGAAACAACAACACTAAAGCAAAGCAAACAGTAGTAATCAATTGGATGTCCATTAGGCACGGGAGACGCTGGCGCCGACACAGCGCAGCGCAGATCAGGGCAGCGCGGCGGCGATAGCAAGCACGCCATCACGCCGCTCGCAGTCACGCGTATTCATCAGAGCTACACTTTGTTTGTCCTAATATAATTATTGATGCCTTTCCCTCTCAGAATGTGAACCAATGAGTATGAAGTGCATATCAAATCCATTTTAGCTGTTATGGAATGTAAATGAATGGAAAGTCTACACCTATTTAAAATGAAAGCATTAAAAAAAGCAAGATAAGCATAACACAATACTTAGAAGAAAAAAAAGTGGGAGAATTGTAACGATTATCGATGAATGTAAATGTTAGGATTTTAATGCAATGGTTCCCATTTCGTTTATCGGGTTAATGAAGTCGTCGGTACTTTTTCCCGAATGTTGTTTAGCTGCGATAGATCATCACTTCTACTAGACTTATAATCGGCCTCAGCACAGCTCTATCTCGTCTTTATTCGATTCTGCAAACGACACGCAGCTGAATTCTATGTGACAGACATGGAATGTTTGTTCAGCAAAAATGACCCGTTGGGTTGATCAACCAGTTAGTTATTTTCACGCTAGGAGCCAAAAGTGAACGGCAACGACAGACTGGAAGAAGACAGGAGTCAGACGGAAGTTACCTTCTGTTATGTCAAGCGCAGCTCTGTCTGCCAGACGGCGCCTTACGAGAGCAGTGTCGTCTAGTACACCTAAAACGATGTGAAACTCATGAGTGCATCGCGACTCGTGAACATGAGACATAAAATTTGCATTATTCATACCACGTCTCATATAGGCAGCCCAGCTGCTCCAACTTGATGGAAAATAAAGTACTATGATTTTTTAAAACAAAACGTTCTCAAAATTTAAAAAAAATCCTAAGATGTGTATTGCAAATACACGGAACACAGAACGCACGACTTTACAACAAAAATAGCTGCAATCGAGATCTCATGACAATTTTGTGCAATGACTCCCACACCAGTGTGACATACTCCAACATCTCACATGGCCTCCTCCTCTATCTCTCCTCCTGGATGCAAAAAAAATGACCATCACGGACTAGTGTTTGAGTTTTTAAGTGCGTGCACGGACGCAGTTCATGTGACCAATCTGTCGTTTGCGAGATGGCAAAAAGATTTCAAAACCGTCAAACCTTAGACTCAAATTGTGTCACCAACGACTTATAGAAACATAAATCTTCCTATAGAAGCTCCCGTTACGAATAAAGATTTATTGTAGAAACCAAGATTTGTATTCTGTCTTTTATGTTTTAACAATAAAAAACAGTCAATTTCTTTCAGCCGGTTAGTTCGAAAAAAAAAGAAAAAGAGTACGTCTACAAATTAACAAAGTTACAAGAATAAAATCATGCTGATGTCAGTCCGCCAAATAATACAAAAGCCATTCTACTGACACACACACGTACGAGAGCCTGAAGCGTGGCGAGGCATTGAGCATGTCACAAATGTTGAAATTTAAAACAGTTAAAAACGCTGACAAAATAAAGAGACTTACGTTGGATGAAATCATTAAATGAAAAGTTACACTTGAATGTAGGATAGAATTTCATGCAAACGAAAAGGTAGCAGCTAATGAATCCCAATAATTGAACATGATAAATTGTCCTGTATGAAGAAACGAGAGCCGCTTTGTCTCAAAGATTGACAGCAAAGGTTCACAATCAAATGAGTTAATTTAGGCGATCATCTTTGAAATAGCTCAGCTTCACACTAATGGATCTCTGCCCTTCTCTCTAGCAGGAGAAGGTCAAGTCGTGATGACGCTTTATACATTTCTGTGCCACAGTAAATTGCTTAGACCCGGTACTGCAACTCCCAACAGCTCAGCCAACAGCTAGTTTACCCATGTTGCGGCAGAGTAGCTGGGCCCATCATAAATTCTTCCTCTTAGTCTCGCAACGTACAAGATTTCTATGAAACGTCCCAGGTTGTTTTAATTACAGAAACACTGATAACTACAAAAGAGCATTCTATTAAGCTCCGACTCTAATTTACTTCTTCGTACGCTATATTTTAGAATATATAAAACGTAAGATTCTCTATTTCGACACCGTAAAAACTATAATGTAAAAAACCGTATAATGTAAAACTAGGAATTCGAATCATTTGTATTAACTATTCAATTCATAGCAAACAAAAAAATAAAAGAAATAGCGAGAAAAATTTTGATGTAAGATTGTTCTTAGTACATCGTATTGAAAAGATAAAATCAAGCCAGAAAAAAAATCATTTTGTACGCAAGACCACGAAGTTGAGACGATTGGCAAATTGTTGCTGAGCGCCTCACTTCTGCGCCTCCCTGCATGAACGAGTTCAAGCAATGTCAGGGCGGCCTGCGCTCAGATATCATTTGCTTTGTATGTGTTCAAAGGAAATATTTATTTAGTGCAACTGGCAGGTGACGTGAGGCTCAGATATTGAATAAAACGCTCTTAATGGCGTAGATAAATTCTGATCAATTTCATCATCCAAATTTAACGGGATCAGAGCGGGTCAGAAGGCTGAGCTGTGTCAACGCATTGATTGACCCAAAATGAAGAGCATCCATAAGCTTTACCCTTTGTTTATTTAAAGAAAAACTTCTGTGACAGAATTTATCATCGATTTCAATAGCAATAAGTCTAACAGCACTTGGGTTGTTGAACGTTGCTGGATCCACCAGAGGGTGCAGGAAGTTCAAGGCGCATCGAAGGGTAAATTTTTGCTTAAAAATGTTAATAATCTGGAATTAAACTAAATCTACACTTGAGTGGCAGCAAAATCCATTAAACTGTGAAAGTGTTGTTTTTCATTCCGCGTTTGATCACCCTCATTTAAAAAAGTAAAATAGATGCTGCTCTCCTGACAGGCCTAAATTTTACAAGCTGCTCTGGATCTTTGCTACAGACCTGCCCCTTCCTTCATTGGACAGCTGGCTGCGCAGTGCCAGCCACAAGAATCTGGCCCACCAATGGCATAACAGTTGCTCTCAGAAATAAATCTAGGCGTGAGAGGGAAAAGTTTATTGTTGCTCTGTTTTGATATACGTCAAGCAGATTACATGGCGTCCCAAGCTTGCCATAACGCCATCTATTTGCCGAAATGTGAGAGTCTCCAGTGAGTGTTCCCTGTGCGACTATAGGACTGCTTAGAATATCACGTTGCTGTTCTTTTTGAACTCACCAATGACTCTCATCATTCGCTTCACAATCTCATCAAACAATGGAAAATTAGAACACTTACTGCAAGAAAAAAATAGAGCGGTGAGCAAAAAAATGTTCTTCGAAGTAAAATATGTACGATTTACTGCAGTGAGCGAATGATGTTCGTCAGTGGAGAGCAGGAATTTTGGTAAAGCAGCGACAGAAACCTTGACTCACCAGGGGTCAAAAGAGCCGATTTCTCGGTGAGCCGCCGGCGAATGGAACCGCAGGCATTGGGGGTGGGGGGCTGCATCATGTGGGGGGGCCGTGCTGCCATGCCTCCGAAGAGGGACACGGGGGGCAGCGGTCCCCCCAAGGGGGAGTGAGTCAGACTGAGAGGAGAAGCGCCCAGGCCGCCCCCCATGAGCCCGGGGCCCAGGGGCAGTTTGCTGAGCACGCTGCCCGGACTCTGCTCGCCACACAACACAGCTCACACTCATGCTACGGAACTGGCCTTACACTTTAAATCTCGCTTCATTACTAATCTGTACCTAAACAATCAAGAGGATCTAAGCAGTTCCTGGAACTCGCTTATGCTAGTCTAAATCGATCAATGATGCTGCATTTGTTCTATTCATTCACAGTGTTCACATTTATGCTGTGACGAATGTAACACAAATCTTAATAGCATGAGAGATCATGCAAAAGCACAAGAGCCCACCATACACAAGGGTGCCCCCGACGGACCACAGAGGGTGCTGAGTCCATCACCCACCTGGGCTGGCGGGTGCTCCAGTTTGGGCATGGAAGAGTGGGGCGCCTCCGGGGACATCGAGCGTCCTGAAGGAGCGAATGGTGAGGCTTGCTGTTGGTGCTGCTGCTGCTGCTGCCGCTGCTGTTGCTGCTGTTGTTGCTCTTGCTGTTGTTGCTGGTGTTGTTGTTGCTGCTGTTGTTGCTGTTGTTGCTGTTGTTTATTGACGTGTAAGTGGCTCATCATGGCCTGAAACGAAGGGATCCCTTGAATGTCGTCTGCATCATTTCAAAACTGAACCTCTGCTCTAGACGCAAACCAAACATGTAAACACCATGAGGAAGTAAAGCCATTCATGCGTCAGTTTTCCTCAGATTGGTAGACAATACCAGGCAAATTTCAAATCGTCAAAACGATATTCATAACTAGGATTTGGTGGTGGTACTTGGACCTAAGACCTAAAAAGGCAAGGAATTTTAGAGCTGCTCTCTCTGACACCCGAACTGACATCGGACTTGCTCGTCAAAGAGCACTGTGCGTGATATATTTAGGCCATAGAAAGCGAGTTGGAAAGTCAACAAAACTCCTTGCTAAGAGGAGTGGCAAAAGGACTTGAAGAGAGAAATACCTGTAGTCGATCTCGCTCCTTGTTGAGTTGTCGCTCCAGCTGGCTCACCACCTGCATCTGGACGCGCGCCTGCGCAGTGCTGCGGTCGTCGAGGGTGTGTTCTGTGTTCAGGTGCCTGCAAGAAAACCACACTTTATTCTTTGTGTTCACTTCTCTGTCGCTCACGTTCGGGAGCATGACAACTATTTCAGATGTTTTATTTTCTTAAGATATTGGAAAAACTAAATATTTGGATCTCTTATTCGTTAAAAACTTCATTTTATTTCCAATAGGGCGATTCTTCGAAAATCTTATTCGTAGAATAAAAAGAAGAACCAGAATAAAAACCAACATTACATTTATTGCAAACGTTTCGGAATTAAAATTCCATCATCAGTGCTGAAACGGGAGAAAAGATAAAAATAATTTGTCTATTTTACATAACAAAAATCATATATATATTCCACAAACCTACCTAAATGTCTAAAAAGCCTAATTTTTTCATTCATACTCAAACAATAGCATACTCCTAATTTCATTTTATGAAACTTCATTTTATGATGCAAATAAATTATCAATTAATCAATGTCTCTTAAAAAATGAATCAGGACAAATTTAAAAGAAAAGGTAGTCACACGAGAAATTTATGCCTAAAATTGAAAACTGGAGATGTTCTGAAAGAGGAAGGCAAGTCAAAGAGACTGTCAGACAGAGACAAAATAATACGGAAATGTGTGTGGGAGTGCACATCTTTTGATAAAGCTCTGGTGCCACCAGGACTTACATTCCCATTTCTCCCACCATGCGTCGAGGCGGATAAGGCCCGGACATCCACTACACACGCCACGCATGATTAGAGAAGAGCTCTTCAGATATTTTTGGTTCATGTGAAAGATTTGCTTCGCGCTCAGCTTACCTCCAAATGGAGGAAAGCGTCAGGATAAAATGGTACAGTATCCATGTCACAGGGCCCCCCCAAGCCAACACAGCTCGATATCCTTGCTACACCTGGGCCCCACACACAGCCCCCATGCCAACATAGCACGATATCCATGCTACACCTGGGTCCCCGAAAGCAATACAACACGATATCCAAGCTACACCTGGGACTCCCCAGAAGCAATACAACACGATATCCAAGCTACACCTGGGCCCCCAAAAGCAATGCAACACGATATCCAATCCAAGCTACACCTGGGACCTCCTGGAAGCAATACAACACGATGTCCCTGCCAGCAACAACTGGGTCGTAAGTACGGGCACGCCAGCGGACGACCAACTCTCACTTGAGGAAGTAATGAAGTTCATCACACACAGCTTCACAGCCCGGCCACTTGCACACCCCGTGTCCGTAGAGGGGATGCTGGGCGGTGTTGCTGCGCCGCCCCCCGCCTCCGTCCTCGTCCTCGCTCCCTCCGCCCCCTCCGTAGCCGTTCAGAGAGTCTCCGCTCCGACCTGTCAAATGTAATTTACAATGTTATTCGGGGTAAACCACAATAACAATAAAATGAGGAAAAATTTTATTCACTTCATATGGTAGATTTCATAGGAGTCACTTGAGATTAAGAAGGTATAAATTCTTCAAATCCATTCCTGTGTCATCTCATAGAGCATCTTGAACAAAAATTCTCTCCCCACACTCTCTGACGAGTCATTAGAGAATCCTTAGCCGCTGGTTGCAAATTTGATTTTTCCTTTTTTCAAATTTTTAAAAAATTCTTTTGAATCTTTTATCGATCCCATCTCCCGTGTTGGCGGTGGACACGACACAGAACACTCAAATAAATGGCAGTCAAAAACAACAAGAAAGCAAGTATTTGATCAGAACTCTCGTTCAAAGCTGAACAAGTCGAGATGAACGAGAAGAGAAACAGGCATGAGCTCGAAGCAAGCAACTGCAATACAAGCCTGCTGCTGCGGCAGCACGCAACACGCAGCAGCCGACAAGCCTGTCCTGAAGTAAACTGACCGTTGGGCGTCACTGGAGGATGTAACACAGGCTTCGAGTCACGCTCATTATTGTTATGGTTATTGTTGTTGTTGTTATTGTTGTTGTTGGAGAGCATGAGGTGAGGAGGCAGGTAGCCCGGTGGGGAGGGGGTCTCGGTCCTCTCACTCCGCTCCTTCCACGGGCCGGAGTCTCCTGCAACACAGCACTCACTCAAGCATGCATCATGTCTGCATTGCGAAGAAAAAATTTCTAAACGATCATATGGACCGTATAGATATGTACTGTGATGGTTGTACTGCAAAAAAATGTGATTCTTTCAAATAATTTAAATATTTTTTTAAGCTTCCTGATCTCCATTGAAAGCTTGTAAACTTTTATTTATAAATCTCTGACCAACGGACGGGACACAGATCTTGTGCGGTAAGTACTTCCCTAACCTGAACATAACGATCATCAGACTGGAAATTTGTGCTTTCATCTTACTTGAAAACACGAAGTGAACACAATTTCAATTACATTTATATCAAAAGCTGGTATTAGACCCCTGCACAAATCTATAATAAAATAGTACAACGTATTCAAAATGAATTTTGAATTTCTATTTCTTTCAAAATACTGAAAGCACTAAATATTTAAACATCCTTCTGTCAACTTTACTAGATGATATATCCTGATAAGCCAGTTTTTGTGGGGAGGAAAGTGAACCACGTCTATTCTATAATGTTCTGTTCTTTTTTAGCTCATTTAAAATATTTTCATTAGTTTAAGCATCGAACGCTGAGTGAACCCGTTAGCTGATCTGTCTAGCGTGTGACTAGGTAAAGTATACTTCGGTAAAGTAGCCTCTCTATATCTCTGTAGCGCTCTGGTAGAATGCTTTAAAAGGCAGTGAACTTATTTAGGTCATCATACGACTATTTTCATAAATGGTCATTGTAGCAGCCTTAAGTAATAATCTTCTTGATGTATCACTTGTTCTGAGTAAATCGTTTCAATTATTTACGTTTCTGATCGCAGAGGTACACTCATAAATTTATCATTATTGTTACTGTTCTTTTTACGACGGATTAAGTCACCACGCAGGGAGCTAAAATTTAAAGACTCCCCATTGATATGTGGGTGTTGCAGAAGGGACACTCACCATTAATGTGTGGGTGTTGTAGGAGTGGGTGCAGCCCCGAGTGTTGCAGGAGGTAGTGCCGCTGCACTGCCTGCAGCTGCTGCACCAGCTGCTGCTGTTGCGCATTGAGTTGCGCCAGGGCCCCGCTCGCTTTACTCTGGAAACACAACACAAAAAGGCATCAGAAGATTACAAATAATCTTGTGTTTCAGAGATGAATGATATAATTTCAAGTAGAGGCTGCGTTACGCATTTGCTCTTCCCCTTAAGAAAAACTGAATTATTGAAAAGCGATCTCTAGAGCAGACGACAGGAGACGCAACCTACGTCAGGAGGCATAAGAGCAACATTTCACCTCACTCATCGCTCATCAGATGAGTGAGTGAGCGATGAACAATGCAGAAAGGGTGCTGAGGTTTAGCAATGAAGGCTTCAATGAGTATTAGTGTGTCACGTTGAGTTTCCCAGTCACAACGTTCGTACATAATGTAATCTGTTTGCATGATTCGATGCACACACCTGCAGCTGTTCAGACGGAATGTTTGTTTTGCAAACGCAGGTGCTAAATCGTAGAATCACAAAAATTTAATTCCTGTTTTTCCCCGTTCAGAAACAAGCAGATACTATTTTTGCATGACCGCCCTTTTGAGCTAGTACTCGATGTCAGTTCAATCGAGTCGAGACGCAAAATGAAACACGCGCACTCCCACTCAGCGTGTTCTGGTGACGCTGTGGGAGCACAGCGCAGGGGCGCACCCTGCACCCGCGTCACAGGTCTAGGCGTCTCCCAGCCTCCCTGGCACCGCCACCTCAGCACCAAAAGCTGGACTACCCGCTCCTGTGACAACCAAGTGTACAAGGGCGGCACAGCCATGTGCTCGGACCTGATCATTTGTCTGCCCGGGGATGAGACGAAGGCAAGGCACGAACTAAGGCAATATGGGGTGCAAAGGCAATGTCCGGGACGAAGACAAGCCCTGGGACGAAGACAACGCCCGGGACGGAAGCGAGTCCCGGGCTCTAGAACGAAGCTGAGCGAGCGGCCTACCAAGAAGCACCAATTGGTACGGCCACTCCATCATTCAATACTGATTTAGCATTCACACAATCAATGTCTTCAGCATGCGACCGCCACTGACACTTGCCTTGCTCACGATCAACAACAAAATGGCGTCCGGGCATTAAACTTCTTATGGTATTACAGCTCGGGTAAACATCAAAGCCTGCCTCTGCCTGGAGTCTATCGGTTCATTTCGATGAATATTTTAACAGCGCGATACTTGCGCCCTTCAGGTACAGTGCACCAGCACGCACTCTCCACCCTCTGGGGCAAGTGCGTCAGAAAAAATATAAACATGCATTACTTGACTCGCACCTGAATTTCGATACTAGCCGCCCCTAAAACCGTTAAATCTAGTCAACAAATAAGATTACCGACCAGCTCCTGTCTCTAATTACAAATGTATTCAGTCAGATGAGCTCAAGGAAATGTTTGTATCTCGTGGAAATTTAGCAATGTCCTTAGGACATGCATCAGTAGACCATCATTACAATACCCATCATTGCAATATCGTCATAAGCAGAGTAGAGTCATTCAATCGTCCTCGTAAGAAAGGTACCGAAAGTTTTCTTTGCGTTAAAATTTCTTCAGTAAACAAAGCTAAGAGCAAAAAACTCACTTTGATACGCTAACGAATTGCGAGGACTCTTGAAATGTCATAACAGGACACCTGAACGCAACACACATCCCACAGAACTGATGAACACAAGTAAAGTCACACAATTCTTGTGCCACACAACCACACCATCAACGAAAGCTAGAACAGACACGAGTAAACGGTATTTTGATGCCGCTGACTTCGAGACTCCAACGCTAAACAAAACTCACGCCAATTTTACACAAACCATCGAGGATGGAAGACTTGTTTGCTCATTGTAGTCAAGAAACTCGGGATTACAAAAGTTCCAAAACTGAAATGAAACAACTGTTTTTGTGTAAGACAGAAAATAGCAGTAAAACAGCAGATTCCATGGAAAACAGAAAAACTGCAGCATAATAGTAAATTCTAAATAAAACAAGAAAAACAGTAAGAAAATGATGATATGTGCAACACAAAAATTCAGCAGTAAAACGACAAACTTCATAAAAACACGAAAACAGCATGTTTTACGTAAGACAAAAACNATGCAGAATAACTGTAGCAAAACAGGATACTTAATGTGTCACAGAAAAATTATATTTTAAATAGAAACACTACACCTTCTACGTCAAACAACATTTCGTATCGCAACTGAGAGAAATGCTCTGATGATGTCAAGACAAGGTATGGTTTCAACTTTGACTTCAATACTTTATAAACATATTTCCTAATTGTTTGGAATGGACATTTCCCCCTCCACGTCATATGGATATGATCTGCCATGTCAAGTGGATCTGATCCTCTATGAACGAGGACACATCTCTGCTCCTGAGAATCTTTCACATTTCACACGTCCCAAGTGCTCGCTCATTCCGAGTGTTGGCAGGAGTTCAGAACCAAGAGAGTGTGTGCGCAGCGCTGTGTTGCCTCAGATGTATAACCCTCCCTACACAGACGAGGGCTCCGTGTGCCCTAACGCGCTAGAGGTGTGATCACCAAGCCCCGCAGCCCGGACTGACAGGCTTCCAGCTTGTGCTTATGGAATGTTGTCGCTAGTGGTGGTGTGAAGTGGCCAGCGAGATACCAACCTTGTCGGGGGCCTGCAGGAGCTGGGTTTGCTGGATCATGTTGAGCTGGATCTGCTCCTGGATCTGCCCCAGCGCCTGTTCCAGCTGCTTTCTTCCCACCTCAGCAAGCTGCTGCTGCTGCTGCTGTTGTTGTTGCTGTTGCTGCCCGAATCACAGCCAGTCATTAAATACAATCCCAGTACAACACTAACTCCAGAAAATAAATTTTGGGATTGCTCGTATCACTTCCTTCGCACGTACGAAATAAAATAGAAGAAGACCAACGCTAAAGAAAATTGAACCAATCTAACACATTTGAAGTGTAGCTAATAATCACAACACTGAGTACGTGGTCAAATTGGGTATAATTTTATAGTCCACTTCTGAAATTTCATCAGCTTTAAAACTTGTCACGTTCTACAGGGTAAAATCTGAAATCCACACCCCAAAAATTTGGAACATGAACTAGGATTGCTCTAGACAAATTTTCTCTTTTTTTACATGCTAGGAAAGTTTCCTGCATCTAATGTCAGTAAAATAGGACGACTGCAGTAAGCTTCACAAACGAGAATCCAAAGTCAGTTCTGTACTACAACTTGAATTTTCAACTTCACGAAGAAAAATATGTACATTTTTAGGAATGGTTTTAGCAACCGCAGCAATCGATAGGTGCACATACAGTGTACAAAAGAATAAGTTTGAACATAAGCGATAAAATACCGTGAAGCATACACAGCTTACACCGCCGCCATCACACACCGATGCTTCAGGTGAGCTGCCGCCTTCAGGAGCGCGTGCGGCGCTCGCATCAGCAGCTCAGTAACACAAAGCTTCCTACTCCCACACTCAAATTTTATGAACATGTCATGAAAATCTTACGTGATCTTACCAGCTATATGATCACAGTTATCAGTAATGATAGTAGCAATTGCCCGGAATAAGTTTCATAGAACCATTTCAGCAATCATAGCACGTTGCGGGAGTGAGTAAATTCAGTGAGCGCTCGGCGCCGTGGCTCCAAACCAGCCCAGGTTTGCCTGTTTGCAAGTTTGGCTGTTTACAAGGCCAGTACACGGCGTGTGTTTGCGCAGCTTTTGTTTGAATTTCAACAACAAGAAGACTTTGTCAACACCACACGAAATGTTGTGATCAGGACGGCGTCTGAGACTGCGCTGCAACACCAAGCCTGGGAGCTCCGACCTCAGCTTCTATTATTTCACTCCTGCAGCGAACACTCCAGGCCCCCGACTCTATGCAACTCCACTTTCGGAAAGACCAACAAATTTTAAAAATACGGCGCACAATCAACTGAACTAAAAAGTAAAACTTTAAAAGCCGATGCCATAATGAGGACAAAACTTAACAATTGATATTCATTCCTTAACTATTCAGACATACGATTTTAAAATTTTTTAGAAATTGGCGGATAAAAGTTTAGGCAACGTGAACTATGGAATGAACTAAACTTGTTTTAAAATACCGTGATACTGAGATATTTCCCTACATTGCACCTGCACGACAGATTTAATTGTTATTGATGCAAGTGCAGGCAGACTGCGAATTATTATTGATGTAGGTGAAGGCAGACCGCGAATTGTTATTGATGCAAGTGAAGGCTGACTACGAATTGTTATTGATGTAGGTGAAGGCAGACCGCGAATTGTTATTGATGCAAGTGAAGGCAGACTACGAATTGTTATTGATGCAGGTGAAGGCAGACCGTGAACTGCTCTTGATGCAGGTGAAGGCAGATTGGGAATCGTTATTGATGCAAGTGAAGGCAGACTGCGAATTGTTTTGAAACAGGTGAAGGCAAACTGCAAATTATTATTGATGTAGGTAAAGGTACACCACGAATTTACAGCATCGGAAATGGTCCTAAAGAATATACTATATTTACACGTAAATTCATATTGCATTAAGTTATTAATGACACACAGACCAGATGAACACAAACGTAAGGACATGCAACCCAAATGAAAATATCAGTGTCGAGTGCGTGGATTTTGCTGCAGAGTTTCCTTTGTCAGAATTAATAGCAAATAAAGTAGTTGTGCGTCAGCTGATTGTTTGAATTTCAATACATACACAATTTTTTTCCTCTGTCAAATAAATTTGAATATCATGACTAGAATCCGAGGTACAAGTGAGTTTTAAACAAAACTTGAATTCTACAACCCGAAGTAACAACTGGCCGCAATAGGAACAGTAGCTCATCAGGCACTATTACTTCCGCTCCTTAATATCGTAATCCTTCCTGCAAGATCAGAATCTTATTATTAAAGAGCTGTAACGAAAAAAGATACGAAAATGTAGTCGTTGGAAACACTTCAAATTGTGATGTGTATGTCCTGAAAATAGCAAATAATACAAACTGATTCAGATAGCAAATCTCGGCTGCAAAGTTTTCACACAGACACAATGCTGCTCTCTCTGTGATTGGTCGGTCGTAGCGACCCTGCTTCAAGCCATGCTCCAGGGGCAGCCAAATCTAGCATGCTAGCGAGGGATACATAAAAGGAAAACGAAAAATGCTCCTCTTAAATGACACGCAGAATTTTTCTAAATACGATCCTAAACACTGAGATATTTTGCACTACCTAAATGGCTCACTACCTTTGTAATGAGGCGCTGTATCCTACTTGATGAGATACTGGATCCTGCTTAATGGGGTGTTGCATATTATTTGCGGAGATGCATTTCATCTGCTATCATGGTTGCTGCCTCTACTTACCGCTGCACACCGCTCTACTCAATCCATTTCAGTAGCACGGCCTCCTCCAACTGATACAAAGCCAGTTGCAAAATAAAGTTCAGCTTCGAGAATAAGTAATTTAGTGGATTGTTGTTTGTGACTTGACTTTTTCCGTCCTTAAAATGTGCAGCCTGCTGGCCGCTCCAGCCTACCGAATGTGAGCCCCGACCAACTACACTACACTGCTGCTGCCTCAGCTCGAGCTTTGATCACAGCGGGCGTGTGAGGGGCGGCTGCCGCTCTAACACACCCATCAATATTGACCCCGTTTTGGTCCTATGTCTCGCACGATTCAAAATCTTTAAACATTCCAGCTAAAACTAAAGCAAATGACAGCTTCTCAGAAAGAAATTTTTTTTTAAGAATGGATCACCTTAAAATGGAGGGCGGTGACTCGGACGCGGTGGGTCACCACGCACGGTGGGCTATGGTTGAGTATTCTGATGTACTCCCTTCAGTTATTACATGGAGCGTCGGATTGACGAAAATAAAAATAAAAATAAGAGTCTACGGAAGGCATTCAATAAAGTCCACTGATGTCAGATTAAAAATGTAGGAACAATTATTTATTTTACGAGGTGACTTTTTTTCGGCTTGAAAGTATTATTCTACAGACACGAATAAACGCAAGTTTTTTGTTGACCATACGGCTTAGCGAAGAGCTCACCTCGAGAGCATGATTTAGCGAGCAGTGCGTGTCTGGTGCAGCTACTGGCAGCCGTGAGCATGACAGCCGTGAGCATGACAGCAGGGAGCATGACAGCCGTGAGCATGACAGCCGTGAGCATGACAGCCGTGAGCATAACAGCACATTCAGTTCTACCATACTTGGCAACAAATGCTATCGGAGGATATCGTTAAGATCAAGAAGGCGAAAAAAAAACTTCATCGTTTTCTGAATTCACGGCGGCCAGTACTCTCGCATGCTCAGTGCCCTCTGAGCCCACTGCAGCTCTGAACTCACTGAGCTCACTGCAGCATTGTACTCACTGAGCTCACTGCAGCACTGAGCTCACTGCAGCACTGAGCTCGCTGCAGCACTGTGCTCACTGAGCTCACTGCAGCACTGTGCTCTCTGAGCCCACTACAGCCCTGTGCTCACTGAGCTCACTGCAGCATTGTACTCACTGCAGCACTGAGCTCACTGCAGCACTGTGCTCACTGAGCTCACTGCAGCACACTAGTCAGTACGATCACATGCTCTATGAAGTAAAATGATCAAATGTTAGAGTCCTGTAGCGCTAGCACGGTGTTTCTTCCGTTAGGAAAACTCGAAGAACTCAACCACTCAATTGAGGTGCATGAAATTTGTGCCAACTGAACCTCGATGAGTTATCGTCATTGCGTCCTTGCTCCATTTAAAAGTCATTGTATCTCGTTACAGGAACAAAATATCCCTTTGCAATGTACGAAACAAGTAATCACGTGTATGATGATGATTAATCTCCAAAATAAATGACATAAAATAAATAGTTAATGACGTGAGACGCAGAACTACGCACGTGGGTGCTAACAGAGGCGTTCCAAAAGCAAATTTCTGCCTACAAAATTGTGATGAAACTTGACGCCGGCTGCTAGATTTCAAAAGCTCAAAATGCAAGTGTAAAAATTTCCCCAAATAGAAGAGACAGCAAATTTGAGAAACTTGACTTAAATGGGCGGTTTGTGATTATTTCAGAGATGAAAATGTGAAACTATAATTGAAATAACTCAAATCAACATCACCTCCTATCTTATTTCATTACTCAAGAAACTGGCCGAAACCGAACCTAATTTTTCACCAAGAAAAATCAGACCAACCTAAAAACCTTAGGGCTATTTTGAAAAGCGCTAGCGGTAAGGCGACCGAAACAGTTTTTATAACCCTCTTACGGAGAGTATAATGGGAAACACGGTCATACTTTTAGTATTCACAGTACGGAAAAAGTAAAGAGTGTGGCATAACAAAAAATGGAGATGTTTAGTGTCCAGCCTTCCGAACTCTATGTACACAGCCTGAGGACATGAGGAGCAGACGCGGTGAGCTGGAGTTTACAATAGCCGCTTCACCGCAGCCACCACGGCCTAAACGTGATTGTTTCATTAGAGAAATGCGGAAATGCAGACTTTCCTTACGTAAATTTCCTAAAATTGAAAATAATTCAGAGAAAACTTTTCATTCAAATCTTATATCGCAAGGTGATGGGGAGGCAATAAGTTATAACCAGTAAAACACAGGGAACTGTTTGAACACTTAGTATCGAAGTGCGTTCTAGCTGTGCGACAATACTGGCCTCAAAAAACCTGTGTGCATTAAACGTATGACGTACAAACTTTTCCAGCACTGCAAATCCTTAAGAGACCATGCCAGGCACAATAGTCACTGCAACTCTGGACACAGAGCGCTACACTCACTGCAACTCTGAGCTCAGAGCGCTACACTCACTGCAACTCTGGGCACAGAGCGCAACACTCACTGCAACTCTGAGCTCAGAGCGCTACACTCACTGCAACTCTGGGCACAGAGCGCTACACTCACAGCAACTCTGAGCACAGAGCGCTACACTCACTGAAACTCTGGACACAGAGCGCTACACTCACTGAAACTCTGGGCACAGAGCGCTACACTCACTGCAACTCTGGGCACAGAGCGCTACACTCACTGCAACTCTGGGCACAGCGCGCTACACTCACTGCAACTCTGGGCACAGAGCGCTACACTCACTGCAACTCTGGGCACAGAGCGCTACACTCACTGCAACTATGGGCACAGAGCGCTACACTCACTGCAACTCACGTCAGTCAATGAAGCCTTCCAATGAAGAGTGAGCCAGACTCCGCTGACTCAAACGAGTCATTAGTCGAGGTAACGTAAAACCTTCTCGGCCGGAAATTTCAAAGAAATGATTAATTATGAAGCGGATTACTGACATCGCAGTTGGCCGTACATCACAAAAACAACTGAACAGAATTGACCTAAAGTATTACAAACACGAATCATGAAGTGTGTGCTAGAGACACTGAAAGTAAAATGAGATGTTTTCTGAGGTCACTCGACGATTGGGGCAAGTGAACTTCAGAAATTACTTGACTTCCAAGGTTTTCCATTGTCAAGTTTTTGTTTTGCCACAGTGAAAGATAATAGGTCATACCTTCAAATTTTAGAGCCATCAGCCTTATTTATACACTAAAAACTTTGTACTCGGCTGAAGCATCGGCTTCAGGTTTCTCATCGGCTCCGCCGACGTCAGAGCTGAATCTACAAATCTTCTTTTAAAAATTTTGTTGCTGGAGTGGCAATGTGATCGTTGAGCCACAGCAGTGCCACCGTGCTGCTAGCATTAAAAAAAATAATCCAAAACATTGCACGGGAAGGATCAACTTCAGCTTCTCTCAAGTCCCATCATCAAACTTACGAAGGGACCAAAGCAAAATGGACGAGTGCAGATCTAGAGCACCTTCTAAGGGTAAAACTAAAATCTGCCAGACATAAAAAATCACAAATTGATCTAAAACTAAACACAGAAATGCACTTACTGTGCAAATAAATCAGAGTACAGAAGAAACAGCAATGCTGGTCAACATCCACGCCTTGTTAAAGTAGTACAAAGAATTATATGGAACAAAGTCCCAGCGACGCGTCGGGATATTTTTGGTTATGGAAGTAATAGCGGTGAGTTGGTGCTAAGTGTCGCTAAGCAAGAGGTCTGTCATTTAACTGTACTAAATGGATCTGATATTATCGTCGCTCACAATTTTCTCCCTGAAAACAGGGCCTGTCGATCACCAAAACTCATTCCCAAGATTACTCAGCGATGCGTGGAGCTAGAAGCTTTGATTTGCGTTTTGGATTGACCGGCACACTGATGTTAGGAGCGAGAGCGTACCACACCGCAGTCGAGTGCAATTGTGCAGTGCAAACGAGCATGTTCACAACATGTGCAGCCCAAACGAGCATGTTCACAACATGTGCAGCCCAAATGAGCATGTTCACAACATGTGCAATCGAAGTGAACATGTTCACAACATGTGCAGTCCGACCGAACACGTTCTCGCGTCTCTACATGCAAAGTGGGGGAGTGAAGCCCAATGAGAGCGACAGAGGGCAGCTAGAAACAAATAGCAAACGAAGAAAATGACCCTAAGATTGACAATTTTACACTCCTGATAACTTCAAAAGACGAACTCCATTTGAGCAGCTAAGGAAGGCAACATTCGCCTGCACTCCAGCGGAGCCTGGCTGCGGGGCGCTGCAAGCCTCCTCTGCTGCCTGCTGAAGAGAAGGTAGGGACACCACAGCTTGTGAGGGCTGCCTCCTTCAAATGTGTAACAACTCTGAAATTTTATCATCGGTGCTCTCTAGGATAGCATATCCAAGTTACTTCTCAGCACTTCATGTTAAGGGCAAAACTTAATTTGCGATGCATTGCATTTTATTATCACCAGTTTCTGAAAAATGTATTTTAAGTCATACATTGACCTTAATTATTTCCCCATCATCATACTCTGTAGATCACAAGCGAACATTGATCCTTCAAAAGTCAAGAGTCCAGTCAAGTGAGCGTCACATGGAGATGTGAGCACAAGTGAGCGTCACATGGAGATGTGAGCACAAGTGAGCGTCACATGGAGATGTGAGCACAAGTGAGCGTCACATGGAGATGTGAGCACAAATGAGCGTCACATGGAGATGTGAGCACAAATGAGCGTCACATGGAGATGTGAGCACAAGTGAGCGTCACATGGAGATGTGAGCACAAGTGAGCGTCACATGGAGATGTGAGCACAAGTGAGCGTCACATGGAGATGTGAGCACATATGAGCGTCACATGGAGATGTGAGCACAAATGAGCGTCACATGGAGATGTGAGCACAAGTGAGCGTCACATGGAGATGTGAGCACAAGTGAGCGTCACATGGAGATGTGATCACAAGTGAGCGTCATACGGAGCACAAGCAATGCGCATTAGGGAGTCCTAAAATAGCAGAGCAAAATAAGTGCAAACACGCGGCAAACTTACCAAGTTGATGCACGAGGCACGCCCTCGCCAGCCTCAAGGCCTAGAATAAGACGACGCTCGAGCAGAAGCAAACAAAACACGAGGATAATCAAAAACAGGCGAGACGCAACAACAACTACAACAACAACAACAGAGCGCATCAAAGCGGCCATGTGCGCCACAACAACACGCTGCGTTCACGTCGCGCCCTCACCGCCACCTCAAACTCTGCCATCTCCTCAATTTCCTAACGCCATGCTTTCCAAGAAGGGAAACAGTGAACCCACCACGAGACAGTAAGTCTATAATGAGCGTTCACGAATAAAATCCTAGTTATTGAGCGAGTCTGCATAGATGTGCGAAGATGAACGCAGGCACGAGACAGAGCGTGAGGCCGAGCGAGCGACTCGTAAACAAGTAACAAACAAACAATTGACACTCGCACACGGACGGGCAGACGGACGGCAGAGCTGTAGAGCAGCAGTGCCAGCACACAACAGCCACTGTCTAACTAACACAGCTATGTGCAGCCAGCCTGCATAATGCGCCGAGTATAGTGCAGTAATGAGAGTCAGAATAATATGTTACTTCGAGCAACTTTTCAATGTGTGCAATTTCTATTTTGCTGTAAGAAATGGTGCATAACTACCATAGCATTTTACAGCCTAAAATATCCACAAGTAAAATTTTGCTGGTAATCAGACACGAAATTGAACACCTTGACTCCTCGAGACGGTTGTGCTGAGCGAAACAGAAATTTTGACCCTCTAAACTGGAGATTTCCCTCAGAAACAACTCCCGCTCATGAATGATAACAAAAACAATATTTTAAATGGAAAAACACTTGAGTATCTATAAATATACAATGAAGGCATGTTTTTTAACCATAAGCAGTACTTGGAATCGTACGCACAATCACGGTAGAAAAAATGCATGTTCACACTTATGAAAAGGGTCTACCACCTTATACACGATGTCTTTATTTAGGTGCTAAGCAATTTATGGAGTGCTGTGATCCCATGAGCATGGCGTCTGGTTTACTTCAATATTACGCTTCTTGAGCGGTGCTGTGCCTATGGCGCCTACATCTTTCACTAGGCAGATACGATGGCGCAAATACAAGGCGCTATGAAGTCATAAATTTCCAAACGCGGCATGTAAAATGGCACAAAACGAAGCGATTCACAGCCCTTGCCGTGGGCAAGTGAGGGCGCTGCAGCCCTAGTGTTACTTCTTCAAGATTGAGACCTGGAGAGCTGTTCTCTCTTTCATACAATATTATTCTTATTCTAATATAAGAATATTTCAATTTCTCAGCACTTTCACGGCTGCAGTTTATTATACACAGGGATATAATATAGTTAAACCATTATCCATGACTCAATAAAATGTAGCATTCATGACTGAGGTTCAATTTTTCATCGAGTGCAGAACTGAAACTTTGATTTAGTCTTGAAGGTCCCCATGTGAATGCCTCTGCACAACTTGTGCGATGCCTGTCGTGCCATGCGACACGCTGTGGTCTCAGCACTCAGGGCAGAGGGCCCCGTGCTGACTCGCTTCAGAGCAACCGAGCTGCTGCAGCTTCAGATTTAGTCACGCAGGCGCGCACACACACTCTGATGTGAGTGACATGTTAATTTTCATTGAAGTTCCTTACAACGCTTTATCAAAAATATCGAATCTCTGAATTACATTCCGTTGGGCAAAGATAATTCTACTCGTGTCTGCTCACAACTCATTGAAATACATGACGGATGAAAAAATTATTTCGTTTTATGCGAGCTTGCTCAAAAACAGAACGGGTCCTGAACTGAGGCTCATTGTAAGGGAAGAAAAGAACAGTTTTATTTAAGTTTTCAATGAGCTTTAGTTATGGGTCTCTAAACTCGCACAAACCTACAACTTCAGTGTAGTCTTGAGGGAGTTATCGCGAACGGCGAACTCACGCAAAACGCAAGTCGAACAAGTGGCGCGAGATTTGCTGTGGCACCTTGACAGAATATGTGATGGAGAGGAAAGGGACTCGTATTTCATCACCATAAGACGATGCACCTATGACGTGCCTAGACTTTTTGACTGCGGTTGAAGAGCCCTGGAAGCACCGTGTACCCAAACGCTCTGCCCTGCACTCTCTGGTGCACACAGCCCTCATTTGAGCGCAGCTCTCACACTCCTCCTGGAGCCGAATGTTCCGCAAATTTTCTGTATCAGAAGCGCAAAGGCATGGCGAGATACGATGCAATACTATAAGCCCTTATAATTTCAAGCCAGCATTTTTTGAACACAAGAAAGTCAAAAGTTTTCCCTCAAAAATAATTGTAAGCAAAAACTATCACCACCAGCTTCCCATGCAGCAGTTGATGGATGCGAGAGGATCTAGGTGGTGTGTATCTCAGCTTTGCTGCTGAGATACACAAGCCATTGAATAAAAAAGAAAAAAATCTCTTTCAATTTTTATATATAGATTCTAGTCGCAAAGATTTCTTGAAACTGGTAAAACTGAGCACACAAATAGGTCGCACTAAATAGATAAAATATGGTTTTAAATCCCGTAGACTTTTCTTAAAATTCCTGCTCATAAAAACGTGCTGTAAAAATTGAAATTCTGACATATTATGGATAAAAAAATTAAAAAGGTCCCCATGAGCTACTTCAAAATTACAAAACCAAACTAACCTGAAACTCTCAAATGATTACAAGGAGATAATTAACAGGCTTGTATATTAAATAATCACTTAAAGACCATGGAATTGGAACCAAAATAACCAATTCTCTTAGTGAATGTTTTTCTTTAGCATTCTTAGAAAAAAATGAGTAAAACTACCAAAATTACCCCGCACTTATCTGTTCCTCAAGTACAGCAATATTTCCAGCCACTTAATCATGGACTTGGTGAGCCGATTTGAGAGCAAACGCATGACATTCGCTGGTGCCAGGCCTGGGGCAAGCGAAGGAAGCGCCTGGAATGAGTCACTGCAGGATGACTGCAACACCTGCCATACACACAGCCTGAGAGCAGCCGCCATCTCAGCAGGGGGCCGAATCAAATCAAGGCCACACTCTAAATTCTTCAGAAGTGAAGCTGATAGCCACTTCTTGGGCAACTTTCCTAGCTGAGGGGCAGAAATGTTCCTCAGCGCGAGGAGAAATTCTGTGATCATCATGACCATATTCATGCCCGTGTTGCATAGCTTTGCAGCGATGGAGAGAAGGACAGATCTGCAATCAGGACCATATTCCAGCGCGTGTTGCACGACTCCAGAGCGAGCGACTCAGGTCCTATCAGAACCTATGCCCCCACAAGCACTGTCTAGAGACTTCAGAAGAGGGAAGGGCGCCCCAAAAACAAGAGCCCTGCTGGAAGCGGGAGGCCGGCGTGTTTACGCGACACTATCGCCGATACTATTGAGAAAACAAGGAGTTGTTTACAGCGTGCAGCGTGTTGTTATCGAGGCACACTGACGAACAAACACAACCTCTCCCTCCTGTTAGCGGCGCTCTCTCACAGCCTCAACTCTGTTGTTGCAACAGCTGCACAACAACAGCAGACGCTCTTACGAGGGAACAAAAAAAGCATTTTACCTCGTCAACAACCATCTAAGAGAGAAGGCGATATTTTACTATAGTGAAGACAATCCCACACAAATGCACGCATGTTGATGCTGCTTTAGTTCCCACAAGAAAAAACACATGTGCGTTGCATCGTGAAGTAGCTGCCGCTCGTAGCAAATTTGTCTCACGCACAACAACGGAGTGCGTCTGTTGTTTATGACAACACGTACGCACTCTGGACGCGGGGGTTCATCGAAACATTTCGTCTTTACTCGCTTCTCGAACTGGACAATTTTAGATGCATTCGTGTACCGAAGACTGATTTAAACTCCTTGTTAAACGCAATCTTCCTACCTTTTCAAACTAGATTGATGATTGACTAGCGTTGTTAGTTACAATTAAATTGATGACTGACTTATGTCAGAAACAATTAAATTGATGACTGACTTATGTCAGAAACAATTAAATTGATGACTGACTTGTGTCAGAAACAATTAAATTGATGACTGACTTGTGTCAGAAACAATTAAATTGATGACTGACTTGTGTCAGAAACAATTAAATTGATGACTGACTTGTGTCAGAAACAATTAAATTGATGACTCATGATAGCAGGAGATATATAATCGGGACAGCTACGTATAAAGTCGGTATCAAAATTATTCTTTAACATGAAATGACACTGGAAAAATTTGTCAGCGCTCTTCCTTAATAATAAAGCATTTTGGTGAATAGAGTGCAGCTGAAATAAATACCAGTATCAGTGTCAGACTCTGGGTTTTGGAGCCTAAGAGGTAAGTACTGGGACAAGGCTCAGTTTGCTCAGGTGGATGACAGAGGATGATTATTCATCCAACTTTATTTTTTGAGTAGGAAGTAGAGGCAGAAGAGAGCAGTGCTAGAGCCGGCCTGCGCACCAGCGTCTGCCAGCAGCGCTCAAATCCTTCATGATTCAAAGAAGTTGTTTTTGAAAAGGAAAATGAAGTCCAGGACACATCCATGGAGTAATAGTAAAATTATCAGCGAAACAGATCCCTTTTTTGATAGAATAGTGAATATTTATTGAACAAGGGAGATAAGAGAATTTCATTCATTAATAAAATAATTCTGTACGTCACACATTTTTTGAAAGCTTAGTGGGAAATTTTCATCAACCAGAAGCTATAACCCCAATAATCTTTTAATTCTAAAACCAGCAAAGCTTTTAAATGAATAAATCAGAAGCACAGGTCGCTTGCGGTATGTACTCAAGAAAACCGTAGCAACATGACACGAAATTTGTTAATGATGCTTCAGGGACAGCGATGTCCTCACCTGCTGGGGGCGCGCCTCACAGTCAGCTGTGCCTGGTGTTGCACCGCCTCGTGTAGCGGAAGAAATGAGCCACTTATGCCATTCTGGGATCCTCACGACGCTTTCTCAATGAAATTTCATTGGCACGAAACACGCGTGCTGCTTTAGTGTCCATATCAATATCAATGGAATGGAAAATGAGAAATTGAATAATCGTTCACTGTCCATGAGACAAATGTCAAGCAGCGCAACTTGGAAATGTATAGTGTGAACAATCTATGCACTATTGAGACTCTGACATTCGTGTTTGTGTGAACTTGGGTGCTTGTGTGTAAGCATTGTTGCACAATTGCCCCCACCCATGGCTGCCACTCATCAATAACATAGCTCAAAATTCAACACCTTGCTCACAAAAATAATCGGGGGAAAATTCAAATTCGATTTGGGATGGCAGAAATTGGCAAAATCTTTGCTCCAACTTTTGATGTTAATCCCATGCTCTGCATTGCAGATAAAATCTGTTGCACATATTCTGTCCACGAGTTATCATATATTTTCCATTGCTTCTCAGACAGGTAATTTAAAAATAGGTTTTTATTATTATTGAATAATTTTAACTTCCGATCAGCAACGAATTTCAAGATGAAAAACAAGTTATAAAAACAATCCAACGAGACAAGAGCAGTCTAGCAGACGATAAAAATGCCGAATATTTTCAGGGTTTGCATTTAAAATCAAAAAACTTCCCACGGACAAAAATCATTGGGCGTAAAAATCATTGATTGTCAAATGTACAAATAGATATTTGTTTAAATTTTCATGACAAATTCACGAGGTAGAAGCGAGCGAGCATACCTGCATGATGACAGCATGAGGCTGTCGACGCCGCACTCAGGTAAGCGGAGGAGCGCTTAAGTTGTGAGGGAACCACCAGCCCTCACTCCACCTACACCATTGTTTCCTACTGGTGTGTGTGATGAGCTCGGTGTGTGGAGAGTGTGGTGACAGGGTGATGCAGGGGATGATGTAGTGATGTGGGTGATGCGGTAGTGAGTGGACATGGATGAGGATTTAGTACTAAGATATGGGGATGAGATGAAGATTTTATGGTCAGGAATAAGTGATAAGGGCAATAATGTAGCAGATAAGCCTGTGTGATGAGAGAGGTGATGCAGCAGGAAGACATGGGTGGTTATAAGTGTAATGTCCTTTTATCAGCGCCACAAACCAACACTCATGACACAAGCAACTCAACGGAACAGGAGTGTGCTCACAGACAGGGGAACATGTGGGGATGGAAGACTGAGCGTTGGCTTTTGCACTTCAGAAGCAGGCTAAGCAGGAAAGTAACTTAGTCTCAATGCAATAGAAATACAACAGGTGAGCAGGAGTTGTGAAAACAAAAGCTGCACCTGACACTAATACTCTTTTTGTTCTTACAATTCGTAAAAAAATAAAACTTCCAATTACGTAACTGGAAATTTTGTAAGCTCTATTTATGAACTATTACAATAGTTGAGATATAGAGCATTCTTGCTGCACGCATGTTGCGTCCGGGAAAGTCACCATGAAATTAAACTATTGACGAAAATTTCATTCTACACTAAATTCAAGTAAAACTAATTGTAAAAGAATCCTGTATCTCTTAGATTTCTTAATGGAAAACAGGCTAGCAAATCGGTGAGCTTGCAGGCTTGTACTGAGGGCGCATGAGGGCAGCAAACGAGGCTGTCTCTCTGAAGTGAACGACCGAGGAGTGTTGTGGGAAACGCAAAATACTGCACTCTAGCTCAGCAATACTCTCAGTACACTGTTATGCTAATCCTGTTGCAATATCCCGTCACTCGACAGCAACACACCGCCATTCAGTTGCAAGATCCCGTCCCTCAGCAGCAACACCCCGCCACTCAGCAGCAATATCCCGTCCCTCAGCAGCAACACCCCGCCACTCAATAGCAATATCCCGTCCCTCAGCAGCAACACAGAAGAGAACTGAGGGAGTACAGAGGGCACACACTGCAACATGGGGTCAGTGACACAGTACAACAAGTGTGTGTAGTGAGTGTCTCACCTGCAGTATGTCCATTGGTGTCTCCAGCGCTAACATCGGGCGCGGCACTCAGGTCACAGATTTCTTCCAATTCTTCTGGTCTTCCTCAGCAATGATAACCGAATTTATGAACTGCAAAATTCATTTATTGCAAATTTCAGTGTTACTCTAACTGTAAAACAGAAAAAAACTGTAGCAAAACTTGCACTACTCACGGGGAAAAAACTGAATACTCATGAAGTCTAAACGTGACGAAAATTTGACACAATGTTATAAAAACACAACGCAAACAATAACTGCACCAAATGAGGCTAAGTAAATTAAGTGAACACAAAACATGTAGAATGTAAGATCACAGAACGTGTAGAATGTAAGAAGCTAAAGGACGCAGTCAATAAACAAGAAAAGCAAACAAACAAAACGAGTCCAGCTTGAGAAGTTCTCTTGCGCACCAAAAATAGCGGCAAGTTCCGTGCACGTAAACAACAACACCCTGCGTAAACAAAACAGTTGTGCTCTTATTGAAAGATGTTTTCGCTTCCAAAAGAAATCCATTAGAATCTCATTAAGTTGACGCCTACAATGAACCTAAAAACACTTGTAAAATAAACATAAACTTCAGATGATATAAACAGAAATTCAAGTTCAATTTCGGTGTTGAAGACCATATATTCAGAAAAGCAGGCTAGCGAGCGCAGGGGGGACCGGTGTACGGGTTAGCGACGCACACATCCTACCACTGCGGCCTTTGCCTCTGCACTGAATGCTCGGCCCCGCTGTAAGCCGAATACACACTCGCACTGAAAGCGCAACCAAAAGTGCTCTCGAGGCAACATGCGTGCAAACGCGGAGGCGGTCCCATCATAAACACGACTGCAACACTTTATCCTGCCGCTGCACCTACTTAGCGAACCCTCCTTCAGGTGCTTCGCTTCCTCTCTGGGGGCGTCGTGAGGACTCGGTGCGTCCTCATGTAACATGAAACGAAAATGTTGCTATTCAATTAGTAAACAATTGTCATACAGTTAGTAATTTACACCTCTTTCGTGGGAATGGAAGAAAAAGAGCAAGCAAGCTGTTTTACAGCTACAGATCGCACATCATCAGCAGAGAAATGTTGAATGATGCACCAGAACGCGTTATGTACAGCCCATTACTGAACAGGGGGAGGGGGGGATCTTCACCTTCAGCAGCGGGCGGAGCGCAGGGGGAGCGAGTGGGAGCCGGCACCTGGCGCCCCCTGGTGGCGTGTTGTGTGGTGTTGCTTGTGTGGTGCCGGGTGTTGGTTGTGTGATGCCGGGGTGTTGGTTGTGTGGTGCCGGGGGTGTTGGTTGTGTGGTGACGGGAACTGATTGTGTGGTGCTGGGTGTTGATTGGATAGTTCTGAGTGTTGGTTGTGTGGTGCCGAGTGTTAATTGTGTGGTTCTGGGTGTTGGTTGTGTGGTGCCGGGTGTTGGTTGTGTGGTGCCGGGTGTTGGTTGTGTAGTTCCGGGTGTTGGTTGTGTGGTGACGGGAGCTGATTGTGTGGTGCTGGGTGTTGATTGGATAGTTCAGAGTGTTGGTTGTGTGGTGCCGAGTGTTAGTTGTGCGGTGCCGGGTGTTGGTTGTGTGGTTCTGGGTGTTGGTTGTGTGGTTCTGGGTTTTGGTTGTGTGGTGGCGGGTGTTGGTTGAGGGATGTTGGGTGTTGGTTGTGTGATGCTAGGTGTTGGTTGTGCGGTGCCGGGTGCTGGTTGTGTGGTGCCGGGTGTTGGTTGTGTGGTGCCGGGTGTTGGTTGTGTGGTGGCGGGTGTTGGTTCTGGGTGTTGGTTGTGTGGTTCTGGGTTTTGGTTGTGTGGTACCGGGTGTTGGTTGTTGGATTTGTGGTGTTGGTTGTGTGGTGCTGGGTGTTGGTTGCGTGGGCCGTAATGTTGAAGTACTTGAGTACTTGGTTGCCGCATTCGACGCTCTCTACCAGGATCTACGCCACCGCAGCACCACGCCACTCCAGAACCACAACACAAAGGCACAATGCCTCACACACACAAACAACAAACAGCCCAACACTGTTCACAAAATTTCTACAGATATAATACGTGAGGAAAAACCACAAAAATAATTTTCACGGCTCAGACAGAGGTGTCTAGTGAGCTTCATTCAGTCAAGGATGAATTCGATCTCGGAAGCATTGCACTGAGACGATGCTGACAATAATGCCTGCGTTCAACATGTTCAGGGTGGGTAAATGAGGTGGCAGGAGAGTAGATATGAAGCTCTGAGCAATGCGGTGCCCGTTTGTTGAGCTCACACATTGACTGCTGGCGCACTTCGTACATCACCTTTACTTAAATACCTGGAAATTTATTAGGAGTCTGCAAATCGCCTTCCGCATTTCCTGGGTGACTCCACAAGATGCATATATTTTGATGAACCTTGAAGACGAGGCGTAGTAAATATATTACCTACGGAGGCTTGGCTGGTACCTGTACACAACAGGATATGTTCCTCTGTTCTGGTTAACCGAAATAGGCCACAACAAATTGTAACCCTGAGGGCATCACCTCAGGTGCGCACCTCCACCAGGTAGGCAGCTCGCGGCGCCGTGCTCTGCAGGACCATCGCCCTAATGCGCTACAGCCGCACGTCTTCACTCAACACAACACCTCTGGTGAGAGGCGGTCAAATATCAGGCTTGATGCCGCCGTCTGTACAGGGGCAGATATGATCAGATTATTGCTGCCGCATTGAGCTCTACTAAATGAAAAGTTAAATCGCATACGCCTGTAGACGCAATGCATCGAAACTGCGGACAATGTGCCTTCAACTGCATATTTAGATTTTTCTGTGCGGTGTAGCTGCACCGTGGACGCCGCCTTAAATGCTTTTTATGAACTATGCACAGAAAAAGTATTTGGATACTTGGAATATTGCTCCATAATATCTAGTTGCTGGACTCTCTCGTAATTGCATCTTTCAGTCGCCCCCTGCATGTTCATAAGAAGGCCTGGTAAAATTTGCGCGGAATCTTAGCTCATTTTTCTTAACCCAACACCTCATTTCACTGAGGTTTGACGGTCGTCTTACGTGGCTATAGCTTCTGAGCTTCCTGTATGTGTTTTCTACCAGATTTAAATCCGGTGATTGACTAAGCCACGTCAGTCCCTTGATGTTGCTGCTTTATAATCATTCAAGAATTATTTTGGCTCCTTGTCCAGGATTGTTGTCCTGTTGAGACAGAAATCTCCGAGATCCAGTTTCTTCACAGATTTATGATAATTATGTTCTACAATCGTACAATATTTGGCATTATCCACACCTATTTCCATTATTGTCCAATCATCATGCATCGTTAATGCCGAGCAGACCCATACCATTGTGCTCTCTCCACCATGCTTCGCCGTTGATATGCCGTTCTTGTCGGTGTAAGCTCATCCATCTTTTCTCTGAACGTGAGAAATATTACCGGAGCCATAAATTTCAATATAGTTTCCATCATTCCACAAAATTTGATTAGAAAAACACTATCATGCTCCAGTCCAGCATTTGTAAACTGTCATCTCGATACTGGATGTCTTTCTTCAGTAATCGGGTCTTGCAGGGCGATCGTGGAATGAGATCTGCCGCTGAAGTTCATTGCTGATCATTCCCTTATAGACATGCGTTCATGCAGCTCTAAGACCTTCTCGAAGTTCATCTCTTGACACAACGGATTAGTTTAATCTTTTGTGCGATGTTTTTTATGAAATTATTGTAAAATCTTTCATTGTGCACCAGATCCTGGAACATATCCGTGGTCCTTGACAACGGGACCTGCAGTTCCTAAAAGGCCGTGTAAATTTTATAAATGTTGTGACAACTCATTTTTGCAGTTTTACTATCATTCACCTCTTTTGATGACTCCCTTTGCTGCGGCATCTTGTGGTGCATTTAGACACAATTTTAATGTAAAACGTACTCTAAAGTCTGCTGATCACCTTACATCAAATTCCATGTAGGTTTTTCTACAAACATTCGAAGCTCACTGAAATTGCACACTTAAGACAGATTTTAGTAATTGCTTAAATACTTTCTACCCTATGTATGTTATGAATTATTCACAAATTTTGTCATATAAAGAGATATTATGTTTTCGATGCTCACATTTGTGCATCAATGTATATTTTTGCTTATTATGTTAGACTCACGGTTCAAATCTTCACGAACTGTATACTATTAAATTTATTTTTTGAGTCGCCTAAATACATATTCCACGTCACTGAAGATTTGTCATGTTTCCACTTTCAACACCAGTTTCACTATAAAAGCCACAATGCTTCTAAGATTTTCACATTAAAATATTTCATTCTCAAGCTCGCTTAATCATAAAGTAATGGAGTAGATATGCGCTGGAGACTTTTAGATTAACTTTCCTCTTTGTACCGTATTTGCTACAAATATAAGCAAACTTCTGTAATTTTTAAGCCCACATTTGAAATTCGAAATTTCATAGTCATTTTCTAGAGCATTCGAAAAATTCTCGTGCAATATTCTAGTGTCAAAATGAGAGGAACATGTGGACAAATCTTGCCTCGAACACGAGTGCTCAACCGCTACAAGTTCCGAGCAACCGATACCCGCGCTGTGTCTAATGATTTCTTTCAGTGAATGGAGATTGTTGTCTGTGGAGCTTTCTGCGCGGTTAGAGAGGTTTCCGTAAACCGCAGGAGCTTGGCTGTAAAACTGGTCACAAAGGCAGTTCACACTTCTGAGTCTGGCTTTCTTTGAGCGATAATCGTGTTTGACAACACCCACTGGCGTTTAAGTTTTGGGCCGCTCCTCGGTATTGTCTCCGTCTCTGTTGAGGTCTTAACCGGAATGTATAAATAATTTGGATTGTATAGTATGTCTCCTGAGACTATAGCCTCCGTTCCCCAAGCTTTCTGGAAACAATAACTTGCTTCACCGGCATGCGGTAGGAATAGCGAGCATTACTCTTCAATAATATGAACTTTAACCAATTGTGTAAATGTTGCTCGTGCTGTGCATTACTGCCTATTTGATCATGTGTAGTCATCAATAACGATAGTTTGATGTGACAATGTTACAAACTTGTTTTCCTATACCCATCAACCCTAATTCAGCGTAATCATCTCCAGAGCAGTCCAGGCTAAATCATAACTTATGCTACAGTTCATAAATGACTTTAAGTACTTGTTTTGATGCACGCCTCTCAACATGTGAGTCAAGAACAGTCAATATCAATGAACTTTCTACACAGAGCCTTACCACAGTTGTCATTAGCATGATGTCAATTAAAGCCTGGCGGCAACTGTAAGAAATGCGTTCTGATTATTAGGGTGAAGAGAAAGCAAAGTTCACTTTCAGTGAGCACATGATACGACTGATTTCTAATGCGATAGACTTGTTTTGAATATTCGTAATCTAAAAAAACAGAACGACAACTGGGAAAGAAAACATTCGTTGGTCCACGTTGACTGACTTGGAAGCCCGTAAAGTAGCTTGATAAGATTGACTCAAATTATCTGTGTTGTCCATTGCAAGCGTGGAGCAGATCGATGCCTCGTCCACACGGAACTGTGATTATGAGCATGAATGCGCGGGTCTCCTGTATTCCAGCGCCTGCCCTTGTCTCCTCTTCGCTTTGAAGCCTCGTAACACTTACTGCAAGCAATGAGCCTACATCAATTCGTAAGTTGTACATGCTCAGAAATACATCAATTGTGATTTTAGATCAGTTGGGATTAGGAAATCGAATGATGCATCGCACAGCTGCTGTCGCGAGTTGCACTGCAGCCTACAGGGAACGAAAGCAACTGCTCTCAAATACCGATTTCTCAAAAATTTTAGCTTTTAAACCGACACCAAAGGAATGAGGTTCATAATCACATTACCAGACTATAGAAGAACACAATTGAAAGCAATGTCTTATAAAAAATTTATGCAAATGTACAGCCACATAGGGCACGAAGTTGATGCAACCATGTAGTTAGCAACCTGGTTTTTTTCCTACGCGAGAATTTCTTCAAAAATGTGTAAATGTTCCTGAGCAGCGAATGCGCCAATCTTCCATTCTTCTTAATTTTTTTCGCCTCATCAATAAAACCGGCAACTGGAGTTCAACGTATTACCACACTACAAAAGGCGTGACTACGTCGATCCTTGCCTCCAGATCTCTGCCACCACCACCCCCACAAACACCTCCCCTCCCCCACTCCCCACCACCCGCCACAAACCACAAATCTTTCCTAAAAAGAAAGGGTTGGTGACTATATTGCTTGTATTTTTTCCATATCTGTGGTTGTAAAAAAGCCTCTCGCCGGTGCTACCTAAACTGGAAATCACGGCATCTCAGCAATTAATTTATTTCGGTCTGGCATTCCAAAGTCCGCGGGAAGCGTGCGGCAGTGCGGGCATCGCTGTTGCTCACGACAGTTGCATCAAAATCGCTCATGTTACCAAAGCTCAGCCCTTTACTGAATGAGTGTTATTGTAAGTACTCCACACAGTATACACCACGCAGTACTTGTACAGTACACGCGTACATGTACAGTACACGCCACGCAGTACATGTACAGTACACGCCACGCAGTACATGTACAGAACACACCACTCAATCAATTATTCAACAAAGTAGGTTAGCACTGAGTATTTCCCCTCGAGTCGATGCCGCTGAGCATGCAGATCTCACAATATAGACACCATCGCAACGATCTCAATGAGTAGTTGTCAATGGATAGAGAACGGATGACACATGATTATATCCGTAGGTGTGCATGATTGTATACGTATGTGTGCATGATAAAAATGCAACTAACGGCACTGAACAGCTGCTACTGAGAAGGACCCTATATAGGGATAATACCAATGCGAAGTATTATGGAATTAATATGAAGCACGCAATTGGCGTCATGTTTGTAGAATGGTCATCATCAGGCATGACGTCTTTCAACTAAGATGCCCTCGAGAGAACACCACACATCCCGCGGTTGCATTCATGCTCACCTCGGCCGGACAGGGTGCTCCAACTGCGTGCAACTCAGCGGCTGCTCTGCGTGGCATGTGTGTGGGGCGCATGCCATCGAGGGGATATAGATGTATTATAGATTGAGTATCACTCTTAACGTCATCGAATTATTTGTCTCTTTATAAAACTAAGATGAGGCTAAGGTTGTGGCCGAGCGAAGACGGTCATGCTGTGCTGCGAGGAAAAGACGACGATTTTCATAGCGAAGTATATGTATAGAAATACAATGAATTGTATTTCATAGTAAAATATAGTGAAGTATAGCAAGGTACAGTGAAGCATAGGTAGAAAATGTAAACATATAGAAGCATTATGAAAGATAGTTTAAAATATTGAAGTAAAAGTACCATGATTCATTGTGAAACATTCTCATCTACTCGTGTGTAAGTGTGATAGTGTTATCCAGAATATGCAAGTGAGATAGTGTTTTACGGAATTATACAACTTTACCAGTAACGTCCCTCAGATCGTTTTAGTCAATTTTAAATTTGATAGAGTGTCCTCTAGAACCATACTCCACCACAGCACCACAGCACCTAATCCACCATACTCCACCACAGCACCACATCCACCATACTTCACCACAGCACCACATCCACCACACTTCACCACAGCACCACATCCACCATACTTCACCACAGCACCACATCCACCATACTTCACCACAGCACCACATCCACCA
>JACJUY010000435.1:47739-60222 GCA_014220935.1 Platorchestia sp. MABIK | reverse complement strand
ACCACATCCACCATACTTCACCAAAACACCACATCCACCATACTTCACCACAGCACCACATCCACCACACTTCACCACAGCACCACATCCACCATACTTCACCACAGCACCACATCCACCATACTTCACCACAGCACCGCATTCACCATACTTCACCACAGCGTCTACACTTTAAAACAATTCTCCTCCTGAAAAATTCAACATTTGCAGCACCCAAAGTCATTATCATAAGCAACTTACAGATTATTTTGAACTACAAGAATGTTGAACTTTTAACAAATTTCGCTCGCAAAAACTTTCTCCCAAAATTTATTGGAACCGCCCTTTAAAACGATTTTACAACCCGTAAAATGTCCACAGAAAAATGAGCGTCCTAATGTTGATCACCCGGAAGTGATCATTGAAACTCTGACCACTCATGATAGTTTTATTGCATGCGTCGCCATGGTATGCTCCGCTCACTGTTGCTCGGATCGAGCAATAAAAATTACTCACATACACTCATATTAGGAGCGGTCGCCGCAATGGTTTTCGAATTATAATGTTTTAGGAAGGCCGAAAGAGAGGCGCTACTTTTCCCTGGTCTTGTTGCTGGGCGGTTAAGTTTTTGTTTGGTGCATCGTCGCCCCCGCGGAGGCCGCAAGCAGCTGATCAATTTGTCAGGCCTGAGCATAGAGAGTCGCCTCCTCTGTTCTCTAACCGAGAGACGTAGGAGAAATCCTTACAAAAACACGACTCTGTGGCAAGTGAGCAGCTCGCCCCTTGTATGGCAAGCGAACGCATTTTTCACTGAGCCTCAACTGGTAAATGCTGCATATTTATTGGGTAGACAGGAGCTCCGAAGCTGTGCCTCATACGCTCCCTTTCCAAAAATTGTTACTATTTATTCTGTGGGAAATTTTATCGTTTAATACATGTGCAAAAATAAACACTTTTCACTGAACTCAACAGTTCGTTGCGTGCAATTTTGTAGTAGAAGTGTTGATCAATGAAATCTTCTAACGGAGCATAAGCGAGATAATTCAGGACTCAAAGGAAGGAATCTCGGAACGAAGGAAATTCGATCTCTGACGAATTTTTCACCTCGAATTCTGATTTTTTAAGAAAACCACAGCTTGGCTAATTTAAGACCTCCGCGTGAAACATGCTTTAGTCCAGGTTTTGATCACAGTCGTGGAATTGTTTGCTTCATATCTATTGTTTTAATTTTGTTTACTTGAGTTACAATATTACAAATAGTTTTACTGCTGTAACAACTATTTTGGAAGCACTAAAATGAATTTGCTGTACTAGTAGGGAAGTCTTATTTGTAGTCCTTTGGGTTTATTCGTCATTCATAATATTGATGAATAACCATCAACTATGCTGAGACAGTTTTTCGAGTTTTTCTCAAAACTACATTTGAAGGTGTCTGGTTCTCTCTTTTTTAAATTGTGTCATTCTCAATAACGATTTACACCGTGGCGAAGAGGAATACATGAATTGTTTAAATGAACTGATTAACGTTTTCCTCTCCGGTGAAAATTTTAGCTTTGGAAATTCGATCAATTTTGGAATAATTGAAATCCATTTATTTTTGGGCTAATCATCTAAATTTTTGTGAAGTTGCTTGCAGAGCGGCAGTCAAGTCAGTAATTTTCCTGAAATAATTCTCTAATTATCAACAAAACGCCGCTTTTGGGATTTTACTGCAATTTTTCCAAGAATATTCGTAGTGGGGAATCGATAGCTAAGTTTATTGTTATAAAATTTGTAAATAAAAGTGCCAAGGTACATGTCTTAAATGAGATCATTATTTATTTAGGAAAGTCAATGAATAAATATTTCTGGAACGTTTAGACCTCCAGGGTCCTTATCAACCTGAAAACAAGTAGAAAAACTAGTCAAATGTCAAATTTACATCAATCATGGAACAAAAGCAAAAAACATATGAAAGGAACAAAATAAAAATGTTTAGTATTAAAATTACGTTCGTTGTAGAGGAAAAGCTGATTGCAAATAATTTAAACCCGGTTTTTCTTTTAAAATGTGAAGAGATTCTAAAATGCTGGGGTTCATTTGGTTCAATGCAGAGGAAATTACTCTGAAATCGCCTAATCTAACAGGAATGTCGCTCTTCTCTGCATGAGAGCGGAGTGGGAAGAGCAGGAAAGTAACTGATTAGTTCTAAAACTCCTGCCGGCATTCTCTGCTACATGAATACTGAGGGCTCGAGTAGTCGAGCCTACGTACTCAGACAGACACTGTGCTTAACTATATTTGTAAATCACAGGTGAGAGCATACCTTTAAAAGTTTTATCTTTATAATTAAAGGATGATCCTATTTTATAAAACGAATACGTTCTATCGCATTAGTTTTGGAAATGGGTTGCGATAAAAATAATGAATTAAAAAAGTTGAGAGCAACTGAAGACATGTGAATTGAAATGAAGATTGCAGATGAAATCTAGTAAGTTACGGAATGAACTGAAGCAAGACAGTAGCTGACGACAAGGTGCTGATTAAGAAGCTAAGCGACGCGAGGCGCTGCAGGGCCGGCAGAGCAGCCGTCGTGTCTGCGCTCGAGCTCCATTCTTCAGACGACAAGCAACCCTTCCATGGCTGCGCTGCTTTCAAAACACTTAGAAGCTCTCTTAAAAACAGGGTGAGCCGCAAGAAACATCATCAGGGCAGAAAGCCCAGCTCCCCAGTAAAATATCTTACGCAAAGTTCCACCGGCCCGTTTCCTGCAGGTTACTGGCGAGCAGAGCCTGACCGAAACTTGGGCCGTGGGCCGAAACACAAATTAACGTCAGGAGGACGCCTGGGATACACAAATTACGGCTCTTCCGATCACAAAATTCGTCAACAGAAGCAAGCTTTGACGATCGCGAGATGCCTGACACAGAAGGAGACTGGAGAGGTAGTGAGCTTGAACAGTTTCATTTTGGCTGAGTTGCATGACCTCAGCATTTCAGAGTGTGGAATTTGTGCATCGCTACTCGAATTATTGAAGTGCTCCAGAGCTAAGTTTTAGATTATTCGAAATGAAATTTACCTAATGAGTTTAATTTTAATGGGGAATTCTGTTTTATTAAGAAAACATCATTTTCAAATTTTAAAATAATAAATGATTAAATTTGACAGCAAGTTTGAAAGTTTGGATTTTGTCGCTCGAAATTTAAACATTTTATAGTCCATAGAAGCAAGATTTGATGCACGATAGGAGAAACATAAGGGACCTTAGTATTAATTCTCAGCTGCCAGTCTTTCAAATAATTTACGCATCGGTCAGAGTAAGGCCAAATGTTGTGGTGTTCGCTCCTGCGAGGCCTTCCTCTCGTCCTGTGCACGGCGGGAGATTCTGTCTTGATTTGCCATCTCAAGTTTGTGTGACAGGGCATTAAAGCTATCTCCTAATTTCCACACTCTGGCCCGTAAGCCAATTTTTCAAAAATTGTTTCAATATTCCTAAGGGAACAAAACTTTAAAATAGTAACTCGGATGAAGGCTTAAATTTGGCCGACTGTTAAGTATCTCTCAGCCTCCTTTTGCAGATAGTGAATGCTTAACGAGAGAGTTTTCTCAAGGGAGAATTTCGAAGTGCGAAGTAATACGGAAGTGAACACTGAAGCAGTGTAATAAAATGGATCGGTTTTACACATGGTTTTTAAACTGGTCATGAGCACTTACTCATGGGGAAAATGGGTTGAAGAATGTGGAAATGACTGAAGTATTCCTAGATCAGTAAATCGTCATTTTTCGTGTAAAGATTTATTAGTCTTTACTCAATTTCACAAGGCGATGCTTCGAATGTACGAACACACATGCTTTTACCAACATACCTACAGACAAATTATGTAATCACTGTTGTATGTACGGCCAATTAAAACATTATTCGATGTTATCATTTTATTTGTAAGAATAAAGCTACAACATAATGAAGAGGTGAGCTCATGGGGCACAGCGCCCTGTGACGGGGCTCCATGAGCTATTAGTCACAGCGCCATGTGACGGTGCTCCGTGAGATATTAGTCACAGCGCCCTGTGACGGTGCTCTGTGAGATATTAGTCACAGCGCCCTGTGACGGTGCTCTGTGAGATATTAGTCACAGCGCCCTGTGACGGTGCTCCGTGAGATATTAGTCACAGCGCCCTGTGACGTTGCTCTGTGAGATATTAGTCACAGCGCCCTGTGACGGTGCTCTGTGAGATATTAGTCACAATGCCCTCTGATGGTGCTCCGTGAGATATTAGTCACAACGCCCTGTGATGGTGCTCCGTGAGATATTAGTCACAGCGCCCTGTGACGGTGCTCTGTGAGATATTAGTCACAGCGCCCTGTGACGGTGCTCTATGAGATATTAGTCACAATGCCCTCTGATGGTGCTCCGTGAGATATTAGTCACAACGCCCTGTGATGGTGCTCCGTGAGATATTAGTCACAGCGCCCTCTGACAGGGCCCTTGGAGTTATTTTGTAGCTGAACTTAGTGTAATTTTGTGATGTGTCCTTGTGTGCTTTTTGTGTGACGTGTTGCACAGTTGCTGGACATGTTAGTGATGGTTCAAAACGCACTCAAAGAAACAAGCCTGGCAACACAAATTTAGAAACGCACCCAAGAGACTACGAATCAACAAGATTTGTTTGGAATGTAGACAGTTTATGCTGGCAGTCGATGTTTGATTCATCACAGTACTTCCATCTTTGAGTCACCTAACAGTCACGTCGCAGAGGCTATACAACGTCAAAATAAAAACATGTTCACAAACACAAGAAATCTTAGCCTCCTCACTCGTTTCTCAGTCATCCTATGTTGCACCCATCACAGGCACATAACACACAACCCGTGTATCACCAGGAGCTCCAATAACCTCGGAACAGAACACAGACTGTAATAGTTATAACAAGAGGTCCTTGCTTGAAGGAAAGTCTTCCATAAACCTTCCTGAATCAGTGGTTAATATATTCTACCAAAAACCGCTCACAAATTTTTTTTATTATAAAATGTCCACTACATTTGAATTTGCGCAACGAATGTTTTTCGTTATGAATGTGTTTACTTCAGCATTACATAAATTACACTGCATTCAAGTTTTCGTGGTTAGCTGCCTTTCATATTTTAGCATGTTGTATCAGGAGGTGAGAGAAAACTACCTCTTCATTCATTATTTTGTTCTAGCTCAAATGTTGATTTGCACCTCGTACCTCACCAGGCGACCTCACCTACTTACTGTACACAATGAGTCTAAACATCTACGTGGAATCTCCTATCTCCTATAGGGACAAAATATTTCGTCATGGTCATGAAACCAAGAGAGTGACCTTATCATTTCAAATTGGAGTTTTCTACTACTGCAAAAACGCTCTGAGTTGAATCGAATGCCAAGGAGAATTTTTCATGCTGTTATCTCAATCAACCTGTAAGCATGCAAACTCACGAATTTTATCCCGATGGAAGCAATAAATTGACTAGCCTATCAATAATGAGTAAACAAAATCGACCAGCAGCTCCCAGCTCTTCAGAGATAACCACCCTCAGACAGGCCGGTTTGATTTGAGGCCGGTTGCTTGGCAGAGGACAATTGACTCCACTGGACACCGGCCAGGTGCGGATATTGGCCAAGTTTGGCAGCCAGTTTCGTAATGGACATTTGCTGTCCGCATCTTGATCGTGGTGAGGATCACTTCACAGCGCTGGGGAGAGGGGAAGTTCTTCAGTGCGCGTCTTGCTTCACCCACGCAGTTGAGAACATTCCTTGTTCAAGTGCTTAGAAAGTAACTCGAGAGTTTCGAAAAACTGAAGAGGTAACCAGACAAATTTAACCATTAATACATAGTTCAATTGAGCTCCAAATACCTGGCAGACACACAGGTGCGAAATGCCCGGCATGAAAGTTCATTTAAAAAAATTTTTGCATACATTTGAAGGATTCACTACATCCTGAGGTCCACTCCATCCCGAGGTTCATCCTGCTCAGCCTCCATATGTGTTGTAAAACTCTCAAGATATTATTTAAATAAAAAATAAAATTTTTATCTTATCCGGAAGAATTTGAAGTTTACATCTGCGGAGTGTAGGCGAGATGAGTCAGATATCTATATGCCTCATTCCTTTAGAACGGTAACTTCATCAATGCATTTTGTACGAAGCAGGGAAGATAAACATGTTACATCTTCAAATAATTCCCGAATATTGTGTATGTGTAGTAGGAGGGTTGCCATTATATCCCGTATTTGCTTCCATACACGTGGTGACTGGAAAAAACTTCAATTTATCTCTGGTAGAAAAGGGAGAAATGAGTACCTATCCTCTTGCCAACCTCACAACCAAACACAAATGTTTTTCTTTTCTTTTTTTTCTTCTAGGATGACCCCACAAAACAGAAAAAACATTACCTCACATGGCTAACACAGGGAGAAATGCAGTTTTCAAAACTTTAACTTAATTATTTCTCGCGTAACTCGATGATCGGCGTATCTCATGATCACCAAATTCCCTATAAATTAAGGAAGTCAGAGCTCATGTCAGTAAAATCATTATCCTTTTCAATCCCTTTTGCTGGGAAAGTTGGACCAATAGACTGCCGCACACTGTCTTGTGCTGTGTGGAAGTAGGGAGCCTGTTCCTAGTCCCACTGTGTGTAGTTGGGAGAGTTGGATGCCTGTCAGTCCCACTGTGTGTAGTTGGGGGAGTTGGGTGCCTGTTCTCAGTCTAATAGTAGTGTGTAGTAGGGGGAGTTGGGTGTCTGTTCTCAGTCCCACTGCGTGTAGTTGAGGGAGTTGGGTACATTCTCCCAATCACAAATTGTTGTGATAAAAGAGTGAATTGAGCTTCTGAGCTACACCATGGTTCTGTTCTGTTGTTATGTTGTTTACGGCGTCTGCGGCGCGCCACCGGTGTGTTTACAGTGTGTCGGGTTGCCAAGGCAACAAATGGCGGCACGCCTCCCGTACGCCTCCGTCGTAAACAGCGACTGCGATTACCAGTCTTGGGGACACCAGCGGGGGCTGAGGGGAAGAGGTAGCAGCGCTGGTTTGCACGAAAAAATTTTTGTTGAAACCATCACTCCGAAGAAACGGTGCGGGGTATTTCAAACCAATTTAGAAGAAAAATTTGTGTGGGTTTATATACACCTGTTCATAATCTATAGTACTGCTCGCACATGTATTTGCATATGTTCCTAAATGTCTGGATCAAGTAGCAGAAACTAATGAGCGTAGTACGTTAGTACACATAAACACATGAAATAGAATATCACTTAGTAACATTTATAAATCAAAGTTGCATAAGATATCTTGATGAATTTTTACCAGTTCTACATAGTATATTTCTCGCCAAATTTGTTCGCTTCAATTCCAAAAATTATTTCCGGCTGGAAATCACGCAGCTTAAAGAACTATCAACGTCTTCAATTGCGAACGTTTGTTTTTTCAAAGTTTGAATTAAATTGACAAGATGTGTACTTGATACTTTATCACGAAACCCAATATGCGGCTTATATTAAGAAAAGAATCGTTACAGCACAACGTGAGAAGGCAGAGCTGCCTATATCATGATATTCGTCACACTATACTCTCCATCAACAAAATCTCCCTCTAATCTCATGTTACTTTTAGTGAGAGTTTAAAACCGAAACAAAGTGTATCCTATTTACAGAAACCAATTTCAGGAATAGAGAGAGCGATGAGCGCTGCTCAGGAGAGCTGCTTGTTAGCACCGGCGAGCACGGCGTGCTGCGGAGGCGCCCTCGGTGCGTGGGGCGCCTTGGCCAAATGAGGCGAACGCGCCATTGCCCTAATTGAAGACGGCGCTCTGGTGTGCAACTGCAGCGCTCCTCGTACCTCGTCGCCATGCATCTCCAACTGAGATGTTTGAACGACAAGCAGCTGTGAGATTTTGACGAAAAATTGTCTGACATGATAATTTCAAATAAATAGAAGAGCTGACGTGGCGTATGTAGAAGGAAGGGAGCTGAAATAAGCAAGAAAAAATTTGAAAATGAGGAGCAAATACTAGCACAAAAACCTCCAATTTCCAACTGGAGGAAATGCCCTCGATTTGACCCGTGCGCAGAAGCTTGTGTATTCACACGCCTAAATGCTGGATCATGTTTGCTGCAGATCTCACAGATCTGTTTAGCTGGTTTGCGCTGACGAGAGTTCACACACGAGCAGTGTCATTTACAGCAGTCGAAGACATCGTTGATTATTCAGGCCTCGACTTTATCCTTCTTTATAACTAGAATCGTACATCAGACTATGAGAGGAATTCATAAACTCGATGTAATATGTTAGCGATTGGATAGTTATTACCTCATCACACAATTTCGCTGCACAAATTCAGAAGGTGCCGGAGCGAGAGATCAATATTTTTCAGCCCTACTTTCCTACGGACGAGGTTGTGCTTCCCTCGACTCGGGATGAGCCGCCGAATTAAAACAACGATAGAAGCTCGCCCAAGCGCGCCAACACACTTAACTTATTGCTTTTTTAATCGGGCCTTTCAGTAGATATTGAGGGAATTAATTTCATCGTCCATAGGCCGCCTAAACGATCGCTAATAAATGCCTAATAAATGTTGGCCCTACTCAACATAATGAGACACGCACCGATAGGTTTTCACTTCAATTTTTGTATTCAGTAAACAGGGAGAGGCGTCAGGGCTGTGCCAGCCTTACTCGCTCCTAGGCGAGTATGTGAGACTTGATGAACTATAGATAATGATGCTCATTATTTTGTCCATACTTACAAATACATGCGTGGCATGCGCTAGGGTGTCTCCGGGACTGGGCTTTGCACTGGGTGTTGCAGCATGGAAAGCTTGACTGTCTTCAGATAACAACATTAATTATAGGAATCTGATCCGAATTTTACGTGTAATTAAACAGTTAATTTGAGCCTGAATTTACTGTCATCTGTAGCGCAGCCCACCAGGAGGGAGGAGTGACTTGTACGAGGAGAAAATCCTTTTGGTGTTCTTCTCGTGATCAGCTCTTTTGTTTAGTAAAGTGGGGAGTGGTGGAGCTTGTTCTGGGCTGGAGTTTTGGGGGTGGGTGGTAAGACTTGTTCTGAGCTGAAGTTCTAAATATTGGGGGTTCAACTAGTGAAATTAAAATAAACAAATACTTTACTTAGTTGCTACTGGAGAAGTGGCAGAACTAACTATGAACTTGTCGAGGTTCAGCATTAATTCAACGGTCATGGGGAAATAACGCACTTGAAGTGATGCAATGGAAACATTAGGTTGTTTGTTTGCTTCTGTGCATCCAATCCAGTTCATTGAGGTATTTAGTGATGCAGCTGGTCTTGAAGGCAGACTTGTGCACTTGCAAGCTTAAATACTGCGTATATATGTGTGTTTTTTAGTTCTCCAGCCGGACACGCTCATGGGGGAAGTTACATAACGCTCTGTTCGCTGAGCTGGTCAGTATCTCGAGCAGTCATGGATGCATGATGAAAGAAAGTACCGCGATTCAACTTGCTTGCACCACTTCAATTTGAGAGGAACGAAGCAGGTATGTACAGTGCAGGGGTGTGCCACACATGCTGATTTCAGCCAACGCGCCCTAGCAGCGTGAGGCTAATGCGTTGCTTCGTCTCCACGCACTGAATTCAAATGGACGATAACGCGCGCAACCGCGGCGTGAGCTCTCTGTAAGTCTACGGTTATTGAAACGCAAGCTTAACTACCTTCTTCTAGCAGTAAATTTTCAGCAGTTTGACGAATCTAAGGCCCACAGTATATAAACTAGTTCACTTACTTGCTTGTACATATTAATCCCTGTTCAGTAATAAAGAGCACATTTTTCGTATACCTCACCGTTAGGTGGCTGCTTGTAAATAAAAATCTTTGTAAGTCCTCATCTTCTATGCAGGATAATCATGTTTAGTAAACGAATTTATCTGGAGTACTTCAATATCCTGCATGGTCTGCTCCCGAAAAATTTAATCAGTGTTTTCAGTTTCATGAAAAAAATAATAAGTTATCAGAAAGGAAAAATTACCCATAGATTCATCTTGATAATTAATTTGGAGGGATTTTGTTGTCACATTTCAGTTATGGAAGCTAAGATCAACTGTTCTGTTTGACTCATCGCAGCTGAAGTTATTTTGTGGATGTAATCGTTGTCTCTATGACGCCTCCAGTTCGGTAGTTTGTATAAATCAGATCTACGCAACTCACAGTTGGACATGTAATTATGAATAGCTATGCCACTACCCAGTTTTAGTTTTTGAGAGGAAAATCGAAGTTTTCTGGAGTTACATTGAAAAACATATTTTTAAATTTGTTTATGAGATAAATATTCACAAGTTTAATCTGAGTAATCTCATAGTTTCAGAAGTTGAGTTTTAAAATTTGTCAAGCAATATTCCAAAAATCAATTCGCAATAAATTCGTCCGCAAAATGTACTTTTGTACTTTTCTAATGAAAGTTTTAGTTCTTATCTATTCAGGTATTATTCAAAAAACACACGACAATCATTTCATTTTGTTCAATTTGATAGCAATGATTTCGATTTTTTTGGCTTAATAGTTCCCCAAGATAAATTGACAGTTTCCGAATCAGTACAAAACAATGAAATCTCAGCCAGCTTGCTTGCCCCATGCCCGAGAGAATGCCCGCTTTCATGGAGAATGCGTCGAGTCCAGCATCGCGACTTTGCAATTCTGGAGCATCTCAATGATGACAGCAACAATATATCTCTTGCTTTTCGGACCATGAAGTAGAGAGACTAAATTTTTCCTGCCCTTAATTAATCGCACAAATTGAACGCGTTATACGTGAACATCATTTGTAGTTCAGTGCTTTCAACTAGCAATGCATTAATCAAATCAAATGATTTACCCAAAAATATATTTATTGTAGATTTATTCGCAAAGATTAGATCACAGTATCTTTTAAAACCCGGAGAGAGGGAGATAGAGTGAGAGTGAGAAGGAGAGAGCGTAAGAGAGAGTGAAAGAGAGATAGAGGCAGCGCAGAATGCGAGCAAGTCATCTCAGCATTTTGGTGCACTCTGCCGCTTTATCGCGTCCTGCCGCCGCTGTAACCGGCCAATATCCGTGCACGGCCTCCCTGCATTGTATTTCTAGCGCAGGAACATTTCATTTTTCTGTGCAAGTCGCCAGCGCCCGCATTGCGCTCACGCAAAGACTGACACTTCCGACAGCTGGAGCAGCAGAAAGGTGGCACTGCGCTGCTCGTCGCCTTGTGAGGGTCGCAAGCAGTCTGGGGCGGCTGTGAATTTACTCTGTTTGCACCTGAAACTTAACAAAGTAAAAGCCAGCAAGTGTGTAACTCGCACCATGCAGACTCTACTATATGAGGCAGGCATCAACACGCCACCAATTTAGCGGCCCGCACTCGACCACCGAAGGTTTTCGGCATTTGTTCGAAGCATTTTCAGAGACTTGTTTCATGTAGCAGGGATTAAAAGCTAAAGTAATCGACGTGATCTTGATCGATGGTGCCGGTATGTTCATAAATATTTTTCTGATCCAATTTAAAATGAAAATATGAATGAATAAAAATACATCTGTATGTTTGTACAGGTGGCATACATATATATTTGTACACATAAATGTGCATTGAGAAAAGCAGTAATTATGATAAAGTAATGATATATGTATGTACGTTTTAAAAAGGCAGAGTTCATAGTCTTGTTCACTGCTGCCGACACAGGAGGCATTGAAAGCTAAGAATACACTGAGCCAGAATATGTTTCAGCAGGGAATCCTTCTCTTCTTGCAACGATTGTAATTTTCCCTTTTCAGCTAAATGTTTTTCCCGGTGCTTCAGCCATGTTCTTAATTATTCGTAAAATGTTTTTTCTGTCCGAAAGTTCGAGAAAGTACAGGACTGTTCTTCTTCTCTAAAATCCAAACGATCAAAAACATCACCGTGGATTCTTTACTAGTGTGTGGTGATGCCCTAATTTCAACTTATTTCCTGTAGTGGGGATCCCTTCATCACAACTCATTTCTTGGTGTAATGATGCCGCCATCACAGCTTATGTCATGGCGTGGTGATGGCTACACCACTGCATCTCATCTCCACCAGCTGCTGTAGGAACGTTTTGCTAGTTTGTGATTTCCTTTGATTCGCCAGTTTTGTACCTAGCGGCCTCAATACACACGTGAAGGTGCGACTATTCCAGCAACCTGGCGTGCAAGTCTCTTCAGTCAAATGATTCCTCCACCTTTTATCACTTATACTCTTTCTCGTTATAATAGAGAAGATGGTGGTGCCAATGCAACACATAATGTAAAAATTGATTTACACGAATGTAAATCAGCACAAGAAGACGGTGGGGTCACTGAGACACGTATTGATATGTGGATATACACGAATGTTAATCAGCGCTGACGAGGAGCAGAGGGATTTTTAGAGCGTACTTTCTCTTGAGAATATCAGACAAAATTGTAAGGCAGGAGATTGTTCATGAATTCCATGCAGACCACACGTCCCTCAATTCCAGGCACACCACACGTTCGTCCCT
>JACJUY010000435.1:0-42094 GCA_014220935.1 Platorchestia sp. MABIK | reverse complement strand
CACCCTTGTGGCCGCGGTATGAGAGCCGTATTACTGCCGTATGACACACATACAGCTGCTATGTGACAGCCATGTGAGTGCCGTGTGACTGCCGGGTGGCTCTGCACAATCACTGCCGTATTGCTGTCAAATTTCTCTCTCTGCTACCCTGCGGAGGAGGCAGCGCTATCCAGCAGAGCTCGCTTGCAGAGCTGTGAGCTGGGAGTTGAAACCAACTTCACACAACCCAGCTGAGTTGCAGCCAACGCCTCACAACCCAGGTGAGTTGCAGCCAACGCCTCACAACCCAGGTGAGTTGCAGCCAACTTCCCACAACCCAGGTGAGTTGCAGTCAGCGTCTCACAACCCAGGTGAGTTGCAGCCAGCGTCTCACAACCCAGGTGAGTTGCAGCCAACTTCCCACAACCCAGGTGAGTTGCAGCCAGCGCCTCACAATCCAGGTGAGTTGCAGCCAGTGCCTCACAACCCAGGTGAGTTGCAGCCAACTTCATATAACCCAGGTGAGTTGCAACCAGCGTCTCACAATCCAGGTGAGTTACAGGCAGCGTCCCACAACCAAGATGGTGAGAGAGCGATGGTAGAGAGCACGGTTGCAGTGGTGTGCGTTGGTATCATAGAAGTGCTGTGCCCTCAGCGCGAGGTGAGTCACGTGACGTTTCCCAGTTACAGAACACAATTTAACTAGAAACAGAAATCGATATCGCAGTTCAAGCCTCAGGCGGCTCACATTATGGGGCAAATTACGGAACATTTCTAAAAACTCAGTTAAATCATCCGGTTGTGGCATGTCTTAAACTTCGAGCTATCAACTCGCTTACTAGCGACACTAACTCAACCAGATCGGTAAAAATCAACACTAGCACAACTAATCCATCGACAACGAACAATAGCAAAACTAACTCACCAACTATCAACACTAGCACAACCAAGTCACCAAAAACCGATACTAGTACAACTAACTCACCAACTACCAACACTAGCACAACCAATTCACAAACAACCAGTACTAGTACAACCAACTCACCAACTACCAACACCAGCGCAACCAATACCTAAGTCCGTATAATTATCAAGTCACCATTCTACAACTCTGTATCTAATAATCATGCCGGTACATTAATAGACACAAATATCCCTTATTGTAGCTACCAATGAAGTTATTTGAACAAATCTCTTCCTCTGCTAGATTTTCTTCGAATGCTTTCAGCAGAGCGAAGAGGAGCTTGTGGCAGACGAGGTACATTATTGAGGGGATCGCCGTAAACTATTGCATATTGTACTTGGCAAGAAGGAAACCTATAACTGAGGCAAGGTCGGGATGCTGGTTTCGAGATAGCGTGTCCGGGGCCTCATATACAAAGCAATAAGGTCGGCTGGTCCCTATTTGTATGAAGGCGTGTTGCTCGAGCCCTGCTATAGAGTTATTTTGACCAATAGGTTACAGCCCGCGCTCTCGTTTGGGTGACCTTTGCTGGGCAGTAAAACGCAAGCTGTGTCGCGTATTATGCTCGTTCGAACGCTGCACTTCGATGTCTCTGTCCCAGGATTTCCCACCGATGTTTGATATTGGACGGATTTTGCCTTTTTTTGTACATGTCCAAGCTCTGATATTGAGCGAAGAGCAATTCTGGTCCAGCACGCGAGTGTCTTTTGTTCGAGAGAAGACTTCTTGCATGAGTAAATCTATCACTAAACGCATAAAGTCAAGACATACGTGCCGTGAGGAAATCAAGGAAAACATTAATTGAATGCTTTGCCGTTGTTTTCTTTCTCTTGATGTTGTAGAGAGTAAAGACAACACCGCAGGGATGGCACCGAACGTCAACAGCAGTCTTTCAGTAAATCTACATTTATGAGCCTGCCAAAATCTCTTCAGTTTTCATTGCAGGCATCTAACAGCAGTGCTCGGTAAACAGCACTTTTATCCGCAAAATTCAAAACCTACGAAGTTCATCAGTAAATTAACGAAATTATGTGAGCCACATTTCACCAGAAATATTGCGCACAAATGCCAGGTGAACGCTACTGTATTTTGTCGTTGGCTGTAACGGAACCTTTGGTGTGAGATGGACAGTCCCATTTGTAGAGGCTGCTGTGTCCAGGAGCTGTCACCGCAGCACCGCCTCGCTTTCATAGCTTGACTCGAGAGTTGGCAGCTTTGCAGACGCGTCTCGAGCTCCAAGTTGCTTTTGTGCGCCGTCCTGCTCCACCTTGTTGTCCTCGCCGTCTGACAGCAGCGACTGCGCAACTTTTCGTGCGAGCGGCTCAAGTATTTGATGATGGACGCCGCAGGTCTTCACGAGAGAGCGCTCCGGTTATGGAAAGCTCTGTTCAATGGTACACGGTGGCCCGGAATTTTAGCGTTGGAAATACTCGTAAAAGCCATTTCAGTGAACACCCTGAACTCTGTAATTCAGGTTCTTAGTTTGAGTCCAGCGAGTGTATAAGCCCTTATCTTATGGATTAAATTTTATCGTTGCGAGTTCATGCTTTCCAGACAAGGTCACTTTAGGCAATGAACAAGATATATGTAAAATGCATAACAGGAAAGATCATGATATAAAAATTAAAAGATTTAAATTATTGGTACCGAATGAATCATGTTTGAGCTCGACAGTAATATGAGTCCTTATAATGTACGCGTGCATAAAATGTACATGTTACATTTCCCAACCTCTGAACCCACAGAGAGCCACCAGCTGCAGCCCTCACTCGAGCTGTGCGAAGCTGGCCTGCTCACGTGCTCACCCTCGGTGTGAGAAGCTGCGCTCATACGTCAGAGTGATTTTTTATCTGCCATTGCATATCATGGTGAAAAAGCAATGATTTGTTCGTCTGTGGAAGCAGATAGGCATGTCTTCGTTTCATGTGGACGGGCTGAGGGACGAGCAACTCGATCCTGCGACACATCATGGTCAGTGCTGGGGCGCAGTTTAGCTTTCATAGCACAGCCTTTTGTGAACACAAGCGTACTGGTCGCAATAAGATGTTGAGACATATCACATCAGACCTGTAGCCTCTAGCAGGGCGGTGACAGCCTAGAAGGCAGTGCTGGTGCGTGCTGAGGAGCTGCCTATGTTTGCTCGTCGAGCACAACTGCTCTCGCTCCGTGGCTGTTTTTCGTCTGATCCTCAAAGATAAATTTGACCACGCAGCCGTGAGCGTAATTTGTAAGTACTAAAACATTCAAAAAGTACCACTTTAAGTCTACTATTTTTTTACTTTGAGAACACGATAAAAACTGTTTTCAAGAGCGACCTGTATACGCAACAAAACTCTAAAATACTGTTTTCTTTTGAGCTTGGTTTACTGTTCACAAAACTTAAACATTTCTTGAAAAATAATTTCACGTGGGGCACTGTCGACTACAGTGTACACATTTGTTAGAAAGCAGTTGGGCAAAATATCAATCTTAATCTAACTCTATTTCTTTTGAAAATACTGTGATAGTTGGCACTCGTTTTATGGTTTACATGATCATTTGAAATTTATTGCATGACTTATACATAAAATAATTGTTCACGATAGAGCCGAAAGATGGAAAAAACATTTATCGCAGAATTTTTGCAAAGGTTCTTGGTTGTGTTTATTTCCACAGACGCAGACTCTCTTCTGAAATGGAACGTGGACTGAAATGTGCTGGAATGAAGAAACTCTCTCCGTCATATCTCACTGACTGCTTGCTTTAAAAAAAATACCCTACAAAGTTGCCTTTAACAACGTTTACTCAAGCTCAAGTCAAGACAAAATGCTTCAAACGAGACCAGCAACGGTAAATATTAACAAACGATAGGGAAAAAATACTCAGATTACGCTAGTCTGCGAACAATGCAGGCTTCTCAAGAAAAAGCAGATTTGAAAAACGCAACATAGCGCATTCTGAGGGCGATTGTTAACTGGAGTGCAGAGCGCAAGGCTTTTTGCTGCGTAATTGGGCGCGACGTGCTGTGAAATATTCTGCGCTCGAAAGATGCAGAGGGTAAACCTCAGGGAAAGCTCCCGTGGAAAAACGCTCGTATTTATGAAACTCCAAGCAGAAAACTGAAATTTTACAGCTGGCGAAGCACAGAGCAAACGAAGGCTCTGGGCGATAGGTTCCGTTGAGCTGAACTCCAGTGATGAAATACCAAGAGATTACTCACAAAATTTTGCTTCGGAGTACGTCGGCAAAATTTAGACTGGTCACTTTACAGCTGACAGCTTGCATTCCCCGCAAGATTGGGAACATATTGATGCTTGTCAAGACGGTCAAACTGTGCTTAAATGTTAGTCCTCTCAGTGATAACTTATGGGACATTCATCATAGTTTGCTGCATGTTATGGTTTGAATGCGCGTACAAGCGACCGTATAAGTTAGCATTAATCTGCAAGAAAAGCTCCCTAATTACGTCCAGTGGCATTTTTGAACACGGAACTGTTTAGTTGAGGTATATTTTTTAAACACAATACGTAACAAGCTTACCGTGCTCAAACGTCATTGATGAATTCTAAAGTGTAATCAACAACTCGAGCTTATTATGTACGTATTATAATAACTACATTTCACACAACAATTGTCCCTTAATTGTCATTCAGTACATCTCTAGCATAAAAACTTGAAGATGAGTTGTAGTTCAATAACAAGTTTTACCTCGATGTACACTGCATATATATTCAGCGATAACTAAGCGATAGCTCTCCCATGAACATTAGCTATAACCAAAAATACAACAACTCACCCGAGTCTATTTTTGATTTTCTCAAAACAGTCTTCCTAAAGACGAAGGACGTGGCGCTCCCAGTACTCACTTTACTTGCTTGGCCCCCTGTAGCGCTCAATAAATCCACACGAGTCCTACTGAAACAAATTTTGCAATAAAATTGCAGCGTCCAGCAGGTGTCTTTCCTCCCTGACCAGCACTCATGAGATGGCTTACTGTAAGTCACCTCATGCAGAGAAGTCACGAAACCAGTGTAGAGTAATTTTCGTTTCTCAAAACAGAGGAGCAGAACAAAGACGGGGATGCTTTGCCTGAGTCAAAATAGAGTTAATTGAGTTAGTATGCTGCATGTTGTAACTTTTATTGTGATTGATTTTGATAATGATTGCTTTTTCTGATTACCTTGTTTTATATTTACCAATGGTTCCCCAATTTAAGAATTTTTTGTAGCTTGAAACTAAGGGTTAAAAGACAGCCTCATGCTCCACACGTTGAAGTCACGCACACATGCTCCACCTGACTTGCCCAATGCCGTTAATTCAACAAACTGACCAAGCACCCCATGCCCGGCTTCTATGCCTCAGTCACCTGCTGTTCACATTTCATTTGCTCACATTGTGCCAATTTTTTTTACATAGAAATATTTTAGTTATGCAGGGTAGCCTTTTCGTAATGTTCTGCTGGAGGTGATTTTGCGAAAAATATGAAAAATGAACAGTTCAGTATGAATGACATTCACCATTTTTTGATTGCGGTAGAACGCAAACGGAAACTTATGTAACAACGAATAAGTTGAAAAACTGCAAAAATAAGTGTCATTGATCGACGGAAAATGGCGATGGCCAATTCTTGCATCACCAACACACCGGCACGGCATGTCACACACGAACTCTCCAGGCGTGTCACACACCTGTCACGTGTGTCAATCTGCAACGGGTGTCACCTACAAGCCTGTAAGGCGTGTCACCGTCACACCTGTAGGGCATGTCCCCTACACACCTGTCAGGAGGCTAAACGCTGTGTTAGCTAGTGCAGGCTGAAAGTTGTCAATGGTGGAGCAAGAAAAAAGCATATCTTCCACTATGCACGCGTAAAAGTTAAATCATATTAATACAGCAACAAGCATTAATATGTTATAAAGCAATTAGAAAATTCTAGTACTAGAGTTGTACAGTAAGAAAACTCTTGCTCTTCACTAGCAATAATTCCCTTTTTTTATCATGTGTTCAATGAACATTCTTCTCGTTTCCCTCGTTCGCTAGAGTGCCTCACGAGCAACACTTAAGCTCTCAGCTCATTACCACCACGGCACCGCGCTGCCCTACAGCAGCCCCTTCAGCTTACGGTGCCTCTACGGGACATAACAAGGAGTCTGTTATGAGGAGCTGCCGGAGCTGCAAAGCCTCGCAGGGCACAACAAAACCAGGACGATCATTTTAGTTTGGACGCGTTCATCGCTCGTGAGATGATCGGGGCAGCGAGTTACGCCGGGGTGCGGAGCGGCCGCTGGGTGTCGGGCCAACAAATGATGTTTACCAACAGCTTCTTCTCAAAAACACGGCTGGCTGCCGGGCCTTCTCAGTCGATCTCCCCTCTTCAAAACACACTAACAACCCAACAAAACCAATATTCTTCGCTGCCCTCACAGAATGAAACGCTCATTCGACGTGCAGCCGTGCCTGCGTCACACTGCAGTAGAGAACTAAATTCCCTTTTCTTTTTATCGTTGAAGTGCATCACTTTAAATCAGTTTCTTCGCTTTACTCGTGTACTATAGTTAAAGCTCCAGAACTTGATTTTAAGGCAATTAAAAAAGAACGTAGGATTTCCAAGCTGACGGGAAGCGACATAAACTCAAAGAGTTTTTCCAGTTTACTAGGAGTGAATTTTTTTTGCAAATAATCGATCAAAAAAAGAACGTAGGATTTCCAAGCCGACGTGAAGTGACATAAACTCAAAGAGTTTTTCCAGTTTACTAAGAGTGAATTCTTTTTGCAAATAATCGATCAATTTAACATCAATCTCATTTTGAATATCGTCCTCAGATCGGACCATAGGGTCCACCAATTCACACAATATTGATTTCCAAATCAAATTTATGGTATGGTCATTTTTTGCACATATTTTGCTCTTTATCGTTTTTCGTCTGTTTTTGCTCTAGTATTGACATTTTCTGTACATTTTCCCTCTCATTATTTCTGAAAAATGCTTTTGGCAGCAATGCCTGAGACGATGGTCACCTTTTACCCACAGGGGTCCTATGAATATTTTGTGTTTGGGGAATCTTGGGGGAACCTTGTGAGGTCCAGCACATATCAGTCATTTCGTTGAAGCGAGCTCTGAAGCAAAGTTTGAAGTAAGCTCTCCTAGAGGGCCTGTGATGAAATCACGTCAGAAATGGTGACGTGTATTCTCGTAAATTTGCAGACGGATTTGACCTTTGCATCGAAGCAGATGGCATCCTTTCTTAAAATGATTGACCACATCTTGTGCAGAATTTTTGTACCTTTTACAGTATAATGTTATTAATATTGCAACGATTTGTAAATCTGTTGGAGAGTAATAATAGATTTTTCCTGTGCCAGTATTTAATGGGGGATCCTGAACTATTTTACAGTATCTCCATTCAGGTTGTATCATGTACCTCAACTTGCGCATTAGCTAATTTGCCTCGGTAAACTTTGGTCACGCCGCTGTGGACGTCGTTCAGGCAGGGGTCACAAGCAGGAAACCACATGACGGACGCTGTTGTGTGGGTGCCCGCTTGGTGGCGTCGGCGGCTTTAGCCTACAGGCATGCCTGCGTACATCACCGTGCTCAGTTACATGCCCTGTACTGATGCTTACCACTCGCTTGTTGTGGATGTTGTCGTACAATACATGCTAAGAGTTGTGTATTTTTGAACTAAAAATGTCATGAAAATTTCAGACTGATCTGTGGTGTCAACAAACTAATTCTTCCTCACATGTTCAGGAAATTCATATTTCTTCAAACGGATGTTCATCAGGAACTTAAAAACGAAGACCACAGCACGTAGTGATATCATTTTAATTTTATTTTTTTATTTACACGCCTAATCTATAGAAGTGAAGAAACTAAAAGCTAGTAGTCCTATTTTTCTTAAACGTTTCGGAGTTCAGCTCCATCATCAGTAAGTCAAATCTGAAATTTACAATGAAAACTGTTAAAAATGCAATGTTATATTAAATGTTTCTCTATTGTACAAGTAAATGAACTAAATATAAATTTGCAAAGGGAATGAGCTGGTGGCATTATTTAGAACCGGTTTGTCTTTAGCTATGTACAATGATTCTAAAATTTTCAAATCCAAATCATTAGAAGCAGAACATAAAATTTCAAACTCATCTTCAGACACACGGGCACTGCACTGCTCCGCATGAAGGCGGACAGAAGAATGACCGGGCTGCGTAAGTCGATTCCCCGTTCTAAAGCTCACACCACGATGCTGGGCAATCCGCACGTAAAATGGCAATGTCGTCATTCCGACATAGCCCGATGTACATTGTACACAACTAAACTTGTACACAACGGACGCTCGCATTCGCTTAGGTATAACATCTTTATAACGAAAAAACGTGGTGTGAGCTTTAGAACGGGGAATCGACTTACGCAGCCCGGTCATTCTTCTGTCCGCCTTCATGCGGAGCAGTGCAGTGCCCGTGTGTCTGAAGATGAGTTTGAAATTTTATGTTCTGATTCTAATGATTTGGATTTGAAAATTTTAGAATCATTGTACATAGCTAAAGACAAACCGGTTCTAAATAATGCCACCAGCTCATTCCCTTTGCAAATTTATATTTAGTTCATTTACTTGTACAATAGAGAAACATTTAATATAACATTGCATTTTTAACAGTTTTCATTGTAAATTTCAGATTTGACTTACTGATGATGGAGCTGGACTCCGAAACGTTTAAGAAAAATAGGACTACTAGCTTTTAGTTTCTTCACTTTTATAGATTAGGCGTGTAAATAAAAAAATAAAATTAAAATAATATCACTACGTGCTGTGTTCTTCGTTTTTAAGTTCCTCACATGTGTTATTAATGCCCCAGAGCTCTAAAACTACATTATTGGGACAAATTACCTTGCCTTCCTTGAGGGTAGACATGAATTAATCTCGTGCAATCATTTCAGCTATATGTATGCGTGCACTAGCAAAATTTGCGTTAACTTTCCAGCTCAAATGAGTCTACTAGCATGGTTAGTAAGTAAAACATTCAAGTATGAATCGCATTGCAACGAAAAGGAGATATCGATAGTTCCAAAGCAGTATGCAGAAAAGAATTTAAATTTTGTGTAAATATTATGAGGTTATCGTGGAAAGGCGCAGATGTTACGGCTTAGTGGCGCTTGTCGAGCTAAAGGGAGCCAATAAGTTAACGGATGACAAAGCTGCGGCTCAAGGCAATGTGTCCGCCCTCATTGCGAGGCTGCGCTGCCACCAGCGATGCATGGCTGTTGTCGGCCGCGCCTCAGGCTAAGAAAAGCAGAAAAATGCCTCGTCATAAGGTGGAAGAGCCGTGCCTCCTTAGGGCCGAATCAAAATGAAACTTGGGAGGGATAGCCTAGGCTCGTCGTGAAGTGAACAAAAAAACTTTTAGAAGTGTCTGCCAAAGCATCTGATGGTTTGGGCTAAGCATTCGGAGAACACTGCCACGTCGTCTGCGTAGGCAAAGCTACCTGTATCTCTATGGAGCTCCGCGCTAGGTTCTGTGCGAGACTAAGTCATCATTTATAAGTCGAGTGGCACATATTTAAAATGTGTAAATCAATTTTCTAGGTTCCTGTACTGGTGTTAGGTGCTCAATTATAATGAGAACAAGTATTAACAAGTATCCTTTTAATGGGAACAAGTATTAACAAGTACCCTTTTAATTAGCGCAAGTATTAACATTTTAGGTTTAGTGCTCAATTATTATGTGAACGAGTATTAACATGTTTGGCTTATTTAATTTTGATAAGGGAAGCGGAGCGCATTTGGAGGCAGCCCAATTTATTTTAGCTTTGGCATCTGTTTCTGAATTCTTGTGCAGATTTAGAGAGTTTAAAGCAAATACTCTTAATGCGGGACAAATTTGTTCAAAAAATTTTTTCAGAAGTGTGGTTTTACATTTTCAATGCCCAATTCTGAATAGGTACAACTTATTCAACAAAGTGAACACAGTTGACCAATTCTTAAAAATAAGTTTCCGCATTCACAAAGGCTAGACTGTATTTTTTGAGCATATACTCGAGCTATTTAACACTCGTAAAAGGAGAGAATATCGCATGGACTATAGCTCGAATTCATTGAATAGGAAAATTGATATTTTTTCAATCTACACGGAGAGAATGTCAGTGCGATTAAGCAACACATTTCTGCGAGTTTTATCTTTATAAGTCAGTAGAAGATGACGCTTGTACGTTATCGTAATTCCTATCGGTGAATTTTCAAGTTTATCTAATTTAATGAACTCTTAAACTAATTTATCTGTTTCATACTTTCAACAATCGTTTTCATTTTCATCTCCACAGACTTGAAAATGAACGACTCTTGGTAGTAAGACTGTTCTTGCACTGGGGCCGTGATAAAAGCTGATAGACTCGAAATGCTTTGCAGAAAAGCTCTTGTCTGCTGTTTGCAATGAATCAAAATCTGCGATTGGGCTTGGTGCATTACTCTCTTATTTTAAATGATTGTCTTTATTACTTCGTCACCACTGGATCACCAAGCTGTAGAATGGAACCACACAAATTGTGAGCTGTAGCACCAGATTCATCGCTCACAGCGGGGCAGGCAATGCGAGTCCGGCGACGCACATCACGACTTGTGGCCGCTCTGTGCTGCGTGGCCGTCGCTGCCCTCACGCTACACAAAAAATAAGTTAATATTTGTAATTGCAGCACAGCTTAAATGAAAGGAATTATTTAGTTGGTTTAACATATATGGTATTAAAATTAAGAATGTAACCAGGTCGTGAGAAGAGCTATGTTTGAGGCAAAATATTCCTACGTAGGAATATTTATTGAATTTTTCACGTGACTCAGGGAAGAACGTTAAAAATAAACAATTTCCGGACTAAACAAAACTCCCTCCAATATCTTGAATCAATTCCCCTCTCTCATGCAAATCTAGGCACTAGAAGTACATTTAATCAAACTTCACCTTTACACCATTGCTTGCACTCAGCAATACTAGTTGTTCTTCCAAAGAAAAGCATTGAGGTGAACTCATGGTGCCATTCAAAGTATTTGCAACCAGAGCAGCAACTGTGAGCTCTTCTCATTGAATTGGACGAATGACCACACCAGGGCGAACACTGTGCATGAGCATCTCTGTATTCTACGAGCAGCGCCTGAACGCCATGTTTTCCTGCGCCATGTGCACCAAACGCCCTGCATCAAATTTATACGCGCTTAGCAAATCCCTTTAAGGACGCACAACCCACAATGCGGGTAAATGGTAAATTCATTTCTAACTGGAAATATTTAGAGTTTCTTCAAAATTCACGACTTGATTTTCTAGACCTGAAAATCTGTAATTGTGGATCAGTATTCCATTGTGAGCGCATGAAGCCTACCATCAATAAATCGATTACGTGGAGATGAAACCACATGCGTAATAAATACATAACTGCGACACCAAGCACCTGACCGCAACACAGCTCATCTCCTCCCTCCGCTCTCAGCAATTATTTAAAAATTCCTCCCAAAATGTCTTAAATTGGATGCTTAATTACTTGAGAGTTTCTACAAAGCTTATTTGGGCAAATGTTGGAGAGCGGGAGAAGCTTTGACATTCAAGGGCCGTGATTGATGATTTCGTGCAGCATTTGCTTAATGGAGACCATTACCGATGGTGATAAGTAAAAAGGACTTATTTAACATAAAGCTGCAACAACCATTTAGATTTTCATCGTGTCTGAAAGTAAAATATGGGCCAAAAGCTCTCAAACTGAAGAAACGTTTTTTGTTCTAGTTACATTACGGCAGAACTTTTAACTGAGGCCCTAGCTTCGAGCTGCATTGTCTCTCACCACTCCTGAGCTCGACAATCTCACTTAGCAATAGGTGCTCACTGTACTCCATCACTCCACTACCCATCACTCCACTTCATCACTCCACCCCCATTACTCCACGGCCCATCACAGCTATGACTGACACACAGTGCAGATCACACATGCAGAGGAGGTGAGTGTAGATAATTTGCTTTAATTTTATCCGCTCCACGAAGTGCTCATTTCCAGTGTCTGAAGTTGAAAATAAACGGAGAAGATTTAATGTTTCGTGTCGCGCGTGACGAGTAATGAAATTTTGTCGCTCATCATGTAGGAAGCGCAATATACAAAGCAGACGGTATCAATTTCAGAATAGTTTACATTTAATTTTGGTAAAGTTAATGAAAGAAGAGCCATCTATTTTCGTAAACATAGAAGATCAAAACTTGAGATTAAATACCAAAAGCACTTGTTTTCAACTGGAAATACGAGTAGTTTCGAATCGATAAACGTCGAGGCCTAATCTTATGGAGTGAGGGAACACGATGACACTTAAGGCTTATTAACGCAGGCCTGGCGCTGTGGGAGCGTAGTTTGTAAGAGGTTTTGTGTTGTTATCTCTGTGGTGGCGGCAGCAACCCAACATCGATTATTGCGCCCAAACAAATTAGCGCTGCAGCATCTACACGACCTGCCTTCTCAGCTCGTGCTTCCACTTTATTGTGTGGATTGTTGGAAGTGCCGCGCTTCGTCCATCTTTCATAGTTTTTGGCGCACACACTTTGCCCAATAGAGTTCAGTGGTTGACTTAATTAAAGTGTTCTATGTATGTTACATACAATGCGTGTTGGGCCTGAACTCAGGAGTTCTAAAGATCATGTAACTGGACGAAACCACTCAGTAGGCTATTCAGGATGTTCAATGCTGACTGTAAAGAAACTCTGGCCCTGACGTTCGAACTGTGAGAGCCGATGAAGAGCTCGTTGATTGGTGTGGTGCTGGACACACTCCTGTGTGAGCTTCAATTTAAGTCGCTGTCAACAATTCCTCAACAGTGCTTAACACTCTCTACAGTCAGCCAAATGAACATGATGATACAGTGCGGTAAACATTTCTTGGTAACTCACATCCCCGTACCTTAATTACGGCACGTAATTAAAATACTTGCCACAAGGAAACAAGCGAGACCTCATGAGCACATTTGAGTATTATCCCTCAGACATGTAGGCCAAGCTCCTGCGGTAGCGACCTTCCGCACACAAATTTGATTGTCTGTAAGGGATAGGTCTCCCTGCAGTGGGGCGTGAGGCGACAGCCGTGTGGAGGGAACAGAACGACAGCAGCGACTCGTCTGCGTGTCCCATGCCGAGATGGACGAGAGAGTGACCGTTTCGTGAGCACCATAGGAATTTCCACCAGCTCGCACTAATGAGTCTTAAAACCCTCCTCAAACGCTCCATATTTCGATTGTGTTTTGTGTTATCCATACAATGGTTTAGCTGCTCTTTAGGTTGGCGAGAGCATGCAAGCCCATAGAGCCGGAAACTAAATTGATTGCGTATGACACAGACGAAAGATTTGAGCTGTGAACCTTCTTACTCTTAGTCTTACATTCTGTCGTTGCGCAGAGCAGAAGACTACTCAATGATTTGAATAAATTTCAGCTTCAGTCAACTGTGCTCATGGCGGGAGTAAATAGGGGACAAAACCAGGCAATTTTTGTTTAACCGCGCTCCTGCAACGAGCTGCTCTGCTTCATGTACGGGATCTCCGTGTCCTCACAGAGGGAACGCAGCCGCTGCTGCCTCTCCTCATCTGTGCGAGGTGTGATGGGTAGAGCCTTTCACTTGCGATAGCAGGGTATAACATTCGGCATGCATGAGCTGCATTAATATTCAGCGATTCATCATGCGCTTTTTGATTGCTTAAATGGCAGTTCTGTTAGCATTAACGACTACAATGGTTCTAATTAAAAATGTAAAGTTTAAAATTCCAGTAACGGAGATTTACAAAGCAAATAAGAAAATATGAACCACTGTTTTTTTAATAGGCATGCGTATTTCAATGTCGGTAAAAAATAAAATATTAGATCCACGATCCACAACTTTAAGAAGAACAGGCACGTGTGCACGAAATAAAGGTTTCTCTCCTGCCCTCAGAGCTCTGCGCGCTGTGGTTGTCGCGAAGTCGCTCTCTGTCGCATGCACACCCTGATCTCGTGCTTCATTGGTTGCCATTTGATCTTTTCGAAATGAAATGAAACTTTTTCTATTGCTGTGCAGTCCGCTTGACTAACGTAATTTTGAAATTCCTCAATTTTGCCGTATCAGTATCTACATTTTGTGACCACACCCAAGAAAATTATGGTAACAACTTTCTCGAGTGTGAGTTGGCTGTGATGCGCAGCACAAATTAAACGTAACTGCATTGTTATATGGCCTTCATGTATATTTTTGAAATGTAAGGGTAATCGCATAATTAAGAACAGCCTTTAGTGATATACAGTGCAATGGTTGCAACTTCTATTTTCCATCTAGTACGGAAACCTTACTTCGTGTGCTTGAATTAAAAATTCAAATTGCAATCTGAGCAAGTTCCCCAATAGGAGAGAAGAGGGCACAGCAGCACACCGTGACGGCTGCAGCGCTGCCACGTCAGGGTTCAACTCCGCCACCAGAGCTCACTTGGCGCCTCCTGGGCCGGACTTTGACAAAAGAGCGCCTCTCGTTCAGCTCCTGTGACTTTTCCATTGTGCTCTTAAGAGCCATCGGAACAGATGCACACCAATATCTCTCGTGCGAATCGAAAGAACTCCAACGGAACATATCTAAGTCCCCAGCGCAAATGTTCTGTTGAATCAATAAATATAAACTCACACACAAATACAGACGCGTGATACTTATACATGCATATATCACCTATTCAGCCTGAGCACGAGACCCAGATACTAGTTTTACTGTTTAATTATATATGTTCTTCAATTATTTCATGTTCTTCTTGAAAAAGAGGAGAAAAGTTCCTCATTTTGACTGCAAATTAAAGCAGAATGCTAAGATTTCCTCGAAAATAGTTGTGCACCTCAATAATTCTCTCCCAGACTTCCGAACAATTTATCAAGAGACACCGAATAGTTCTGGGAAGAAATAATCAGAGACATCAAAACAATATCTTTCTGGAGTGTCCCTCGGGACGATGGCGAGTTATTAATTACACACTTGGATTTTGAGGTCCATTTGTTAGGCGGTGCGCCGTAACAATGGCCTGCCGGAATTAAAGGTCGTAAAAATTGGTGCGGGCAGTGAAAAATGTTGAGTATTTAGGACCAACTGGACAATGGTTCCTTCCTGCTGAGGCGATCAGTCCGTTGCGCCCACACCGCCGGGGGACCGTAGTGTCGCCGTGGCTGCGCAGGCCTTTCATTCGTCCGCACTTCAGCGTACACTTGCGATGAGCATACTTGCAATGAGTAGATCCGTGCGATGAGCATACATGCAATGAGTAGATCCGTGCGATGAGCAGACACTTGCAATGAGTAGATCCGTGCGATGAGCAGACACTTGCAATGAGTAGATCCGTGCGATGAGCAGACACTTTTAATGAGTAGATGTGTGCAATGAGCAGACACTTGCAATGAGTAGATGTGTGCAATGAGCATACTTGTTATGAGTAGATACGTGCAATGAGCAGACACTTGCAATGAGCAGACACGTGCGATGACCATACTTGATCATGCTGAAAAATTTTGATTCTGAATCTTCTGGATTTGAATGCAGTTATTCTGCACTCTGCTCTTTGGGGAAGATGCTGCCAATCCTGCTATCCAATGTTGATTTATTAAAACCGAACAATGGGAAAATCAAATTTTTGAATAAAGTTCACCATTTTCTGAAAATGCATTTTTTGATTTGTTATCATGAATGTCGAGAAAGAATTAATAACATCGACTCTCTCGGTCAGTAAACACAGAGTTTTAACGAGTAGAATCCACTAAAATCTGGACCTCGAGCACAATTGAAAAATACCAACATTTGAGGATGTTGTAAGTTTGAAGGTTTATTTTGATTCGCATGAGATTCTGACAAGTTGAGTACCTCTTACGCTTCCGTGACTCCTCTGTGAAAGAATAAATTACATGTCTTTATTTATTCATAGTTCCTTCATTACAATCGAACTTTTCGAACAGTTTTTTTTCAGATTTGGTACAACGAATGGTTTACCAAAGCGCACGCACAAATGATGAATGTCATCACTACTTATCATTCTGAAAATATAATCCCTTCACGCGATCATTTTACCGTCATTGTGTTATGCCATACATCCAACCACCGCACCAAAAAAAATTGTGCTTTAAATGTTTTATGTTTCTCCGGTTCAATAAATTCTCAGGTCTGCCGTGAAAACATGGGTTTGAAACACATGACACTCCTTTGTCGCGTGCAAAGAGAATTGCTGAGGAGAAATTGAATACTGTTCATCGATAAGAAAGTTTGATAGCAGGTGGATGTTTCAATGGAAACTTGCAGTAAATTTGCAGTGTACTCCTGTAAAAACACAAATTTTTTGATCTAATTGTGGGAAAAAAACTGTTTTTCTTTTCTTTTTCTGTGTATTATCATAACTAGAGAAGAGTAGTCAGTACACGAGGGCTCCATTGAGCATTGGGGTGTCCTGCAGTTCCCTGGCACCGTCCTCATGCATTGAACTTCACCGTCACCTTCACAAGTTTGTTCTAGTGCACAGCCTCATGCACACTTGGCGCGGCAAATGCAGCAGATGCTGAGTAAGTGCAATCTTACGAGGCCGCAAGCGGAAGAATTTCGAGGGGAAAAATAACCAAACAAGCAAAGAATAATTTAAATCATTAAATTTGTCACCTTTTTTCAAACATTGATTTTTTGAATGTTTGCTGTAAACAGAGCACTGGTACAAAATTCGAAAATCTGCTCACTTTGGGGGTTTCAGCTCTGCTGTGTTATTGGAGATAAAGCTGAGCATCCCCAGCTAATTAAATGCAATTGTTATATTAACGAGTAAGTCCTTTCTAATGACAGTTATAGCATATGCCAGAGGTTCAATAGACCAATGGGCTAATTTAGTTGCATATTTGCTCACAAAGTATCACGTTGCCGTGATGAGAACTAAGTTAAAACAACCATTCATGAGACAAACTACACTACAACGCTCGATGTGAACGCTGGAGTCGCAGACAGATAGCGTGATTTGTGTTGAGAAATAGGCTCTGTCAATACGACGATATATGGAGCAAAAAGTCTCGTCTACCTCTGCTGTCCGAGTGCTATTGGAGAGCCGTTCTTTCCTGCTCACGCGGACACCGCCGCTTTTTGGACGTCGCGCGTTATCGGAGTGGGGTGCGGACTGCCGGAGGGGGACGCCTTATTTATCGAGCTTTAATAGCAAAATTTTTCTTTTTTGTGAGTTCGCAAGAAAATACGACCTTGTGACCCATACCGACTAAAATAGGAAGTATTATCCCCGTACTTTTGTCATCACAGGTGCTAGGTAACTCTCGTCTAAGTTTAAACTTGAAAATGTTCATCTGGAATAATCATAATGAAACTTTTAACTTCAAGTAAAGTCTGAACCAACTATTTCTCATTCGAATATGTAATTTTATTTTCTCAATACGACTGCCAGTCGTTCGCTAATTTGATATGAAGTTGCGTTTTTCTCATAATGTCACTGCACGACCTTGTTTATATGTTTAGCTCGAAACACATTATTTAAATATCGTTATTTCCACACGTCTGTTATAATCATTTTTTTCAAAAATCCTCACAACTAAACTTACCGCCAATCATTGGTTATATAGTGCCTCGACCTTCAGTGCAACACAAGATGATCAAAATTACTGCTTTGTTTTGCTACCCATCTAATTTTCGCACTATCGCATAAATTCGTTTTACATCACAATCAACTTTCTGCCACGTAACAGAGAAATTATCTTTTGATTTAAATAAGGACCTTTTTTAGTGAGGAGGAAGACCCCAGGTATAAATACACTCACAATTAGGTAAGAAAATTTGTGTTTTGTGCGAGTATACAGAACACTGGAGCCACAGTGTACAGTACACTGGCGCTATAGTGTACTGTACACTGGCGCTACAGTGTACTGTACACTGGCGCTATAGTGTACAGTACACTGGTGCTACAGTGTACAGTACACTGGTGCTACAGTGTACAGTACACTGGTGCCACAGTGTACAGTACACTGGCGCTATAGTGTACAGTACACTGGTGCTACAGTGTACAGTACACTGGCGCTATACTGTACAGTACACTGGCGCTGCAGTGTACTGTACACTGGCGCTACAGTGTACTGGACACTGGCGCTACAGTGTACTGGACACTGGCGCTACAGTGTACTGTACACTGGCGCTACAGTGTACTGGACACTGGCGCTACAGTGTACTGGACACTGGCGCTACAGTGTACTGGACACTGGCGCCACAGTGTACTGGACACTGGCGCTACAGTGTACTGGACACTGGCGCTACAGTGTACTGGACACTGGCGCTACAGTATACTGGACACTGGCGCTACAGTGTACTGTACACTAGCGCTACAGCCACTCCCTCACCTCACACTGACTGCTGAGGTGCAGCAGCCTCGACTCAGATGGGGACGTCAGGAGAGAGAGAGGACACATTCGAAGGAGGTCATGTCTAATCATGTCTCATGTCTCATCATGTCTCATGTCTCTGTATATCTCATGTTTCATGTCTCATCATGTCTCATGTCTCTGTATATCTCATGTCTCATGTCTCATCATGTCTCATATCTCTGTATGTCTCGTGTCTCATCATGTCTCATGCCTCCTCATGTTTCATGTTTCAGCATACACAGCCTTACAGCGGAACTGCTCTTAAGAAATGTCTGTACTGTGGTCAGTCTATGAGTATTGTGAGTACTGTGGTCAGTCTATGAGTATTGTGAGCACTGTGTTCAGTATATGGGTATTGTGAGCAGGGGGGTTACTCTATGAGTATTGTGAGTACTGTGGTCAGTCTATGAGTATTGTGAGTACTGTGGTCAGTCTATGAGTATTGTGAGTACTGTGGTCATTCTATGAGTATTGTGAGTTCTCTGGTCAGTCTATGAGTATTGTGAGTACTGTGGTTAGTCTATATGTGTATTGTGAGTACTCTGGTCAGTCTATGGCGCGAATGAATTTTCTGAACCACCTTGCTGAATTTTCTAAACTACCAGTATAGTTTTCAAAGTACGAGCAGTTTCATCACATCGGTGATATTCCATCAAACCATAACTATAACATCTCTTGGTTGACAAATTACTGATTTATTTAATAGCCACTGGTCAATGAAGAAGAAGAATAAACGTTGCTTTGAATTTTATTTTTCAAAGCAGCAAAAAAATTGAGAGAGCCTCCGTCATACGTGTTTGTGCTGCAGTTAAGTGTACATAATCTCTCTCAATAATATGAATCGTAATTCACTTTGTTATGAGTGCACATCTACTAACTACCTAACAAACCTGAAGGAATTTTGCGCCGTTTGTTCTGAGACTGATAATATTATTTCTTGCGATGAGACGCCCTGCAGCCTGAACACCCTTCCTGATGCTGCCGCGTCTGCGCCACTAGCGCTATGTTAGCTTTTTTTTGCATCGGCATGCCTGAAAATTTTAATATCATGTCTTTCAGGCTAAAAACTCGATCGCTGATTTGTCAGCACTTCTATGAAATACTCAGCATGTAGTGTGCTGTACATACTCCCGCATTTATTACGGGTAGCGAAATGTGCTAATTAATAACGCTGATGAGAGACTCAGTTCATTATGTTTAGTTATGTTTGCAGTCGCCACTTAAATTACGTGCAGGTCAGCGTAGTAAAAAATACAATGCTCTGGTAGCGTATTCCACCTTCTAGAAGTTTTCCGTCTCTCCTAAAATACGAAAAGCCGACTGAGTATTCAAACTGTTCTCTTCTTGTAAGCCAGTCAGTATGTCATGTATTGTATGTTGTATTGTAGCTGTCAGTATATATCGAGCTGAATGTTGCATCCCAGCGGCCAGTATGTCACTCGCTGTGGGTTGTATTCCAGCTGTCAGTACGTCATACGCTGTGTGTTGCATTCCAGCAAAGAGCTTCACGTAGAAATAAATACTTGTATAAACTTGCAACCAAATTTCTGCAGTGCTAAAAGTGCTGAAATTCCAGTGTCATTCCAGTCCCCGGATTTTTCCCCAGACAGCCGTCCACTCGAAGTAATTTGAGCATTGCTCGTTTCTTCCTTGGGTTGTCATGTGGAAACGACTCGGAAATTATTCTCACAGGCCTCATATTCCTGGACGTACATATCGCACGTCGAGCGTGGCAGCTTAAAAATGATCGCTGGAGAGTGAGTGACGATCTCAGAGAGGAGAGCAAGTGTTGAGGGTGAGGGTCTGGAGGGTTTGGGTGTGAGGGCGTGAGGGTCTGGAGGGTTTGCGGGTGTGAGGGTGTGTGGGTGTGAGGGTGTTTAGGTGTCACGAGTGCGGGAGAGGGGTGAAGAGAGGTTCTAAGTCTCGGTGACAATTTCAGAGATGAATGTGGGGACTTATGACTTGAGCATTGCGGCTTGTGTGAACTCCCGTACAGGAAGCAGATGCACTGACAAGGCTCAGCATAAATTGCTCTCTCGAGGGTTGCAAAACAGATAAATCAAATTTTACTACACAATTTCGTTTCTATTAATTTTCGACTTTTCGGTACATGTGAAGAAAATAATCGTTTATTTTTTTTCGTGATTGTGTAAAGTCGTGAAAGGAACTCAATGGGGGTTCATTCCACTGACACCGAAAATTTAAAAATAAGTGAAATATCTCCTCAAAATTGTGATCCTAGAAATGTTCATAAATAAATCCTCTTCCTACACAGAGTAGCGATTAACTGTAACTATTTTACCGCTCGATCTTCACAACCAAATCGAGGATTACATTGACGGACGCAGTTGCTTGTTGTCTGTAGGAGTTCAATGAAATGAAATTTCGCTTGTCAAACAGCGTTTGTTGAACATTTCTGAGGTCGTCGACGAAAGAATTCATTACTTCGTGACTTGGAGCCTTGTTGGCTGCGACGAGGTTTGCTGCGCGCTCCTACGTCTCCCTCTCCTCCTGCAACTGTGGTGCTGTCACTGCTGCTGTCTCTGCTACTGTCTCTGCTGCTGTCACTGCTGCTGTCACCTGCTGTCACTTCTGCTGACAGCTACTGTCACTGCTACTGTCAGCAACCGTCACTGCTGCTGTCAGCTACTGTCACTGCTACTGTCACTGCTACTGTCACTGCTACCGTCACTGCTGCTGTCACTGCTGCTGTCACTCCTGCTGTCACTGCTATTGTCAGTGCTGCTGTCACTCACGCTCTCTATGAGACAGGATCAAACTGATATTTTATTCTCTAGGTATAGAAGAGCTTTTAAGAGGGAAGCAATTATCGTGCTGATGTCAAGTCGAGTTCCCAGGCAACAGGGGTGTTCCGTCAGAGCAGCGGGTGCGAGATATCAAATGTCTTAACTTAGTATTGGAGTGAAGAACGAGATCGGCAGGCGACAGACAACACTACGCAATGCCAAAATTGAAAGAGTGGAGGAGAACTCAAGGCAATAATTGGCAACATTAAATCTCAGATGCCGATCTTTATAAACCTAGAGAAAACCAAAAGAAATTTTCCCCGAATTTCACAATTCATTGCGCACCATGTGACATGAGACGATACAATTTGTCCGTTCCCTTCACTTGCCAAAATGCGATCGTGAGCTACGCTTTTCTTGCCCGCTGAACTCGTAATAACGAATAGAAAGGCCATTTACCGTCGATGAGGGAGCTGAGCGTTCTCTGCGAGTGAACTTTCATCGCCTGAATCACTACAAAACGTTGATGAATAACACGTTGCTAGCACGATCGCGCTCGAGAGAGTAATTGATTTCGAGGCAAGTTATCAATGATAGCTGTGATGACCTCACGTTTTAACGCAGGCGCTGTGTGTGCAGCCGCAATTGGCGGACATAACTGCACTACGCGGCGCTGCGGTGCCTTACGGCGCCCGTTGGGCACGACCCACGAGCTGCCTCTCACGCATGGGCGTCTTTGTTCAGTGGCAAATAGCAGCACGACTGCTCTCAAATTAATGAACTGTGCGATTATTGGAATACTGCAGATGTTGTATGAATATGCACAAACTTGCAAAATCCGTCTTAATCGTTCTGAAATTCTTTGGAAAATCATTCTGAGGTTTATTAAAATTATTTCTTAGTTACCATCGTGTAATAAATTTGGAGCTTAGCCATGTGATTCTTGTTCATCAACGAACATTAAGGTTGAAAATATGAAATTTTTCCAATGATAAATTGAGCATTCTACTGGAAAAAACCTAGTCTAACTTTTCGCCGGAGCATGCATGTTTTTCGCCGCCTAAGAGATTTAATTACTGGGGCGGCGAAAAACATGCATGCAGGTGGCGAAAAAGTTAGACTGGGTTTGTTCCAGTTGAATGCTCAATTTATCATTGGAAAAATTTAATGTTTTCTACTGGGAAATTTTGAGCACGTGAAACACCAACGGTGGTTCTGCTGGGGATCCTTTAAAAGCTCCGGCGGCTGTAATGGGGCCATTTGTTGCGGCCTACAACTAAAAGTTAATTTTCCTGTCATTTGCTCACTAGATTTGTACATACATGTTCATCTCTACAACTATTCAACAATTCAAGAGAATCACTACGTCATGCATATATTTTTTAGTTTTCATTTCCGTCTAATATTTTTAGAAACTTATGAAAAGTTCACATCTGAATCAACGAGATAGGTCCGTAAGTTGTTTAAGAACAAGGCAACAAACCTGTGTCCATCCCCCATACCATCAAAATTTCCTTCTATTTCCTTCCATGTAAAAACGGGGTTTTCTTTCTCCTACATCCTCCTATGTCAACGTCCCAGTCGATCGCGTACGCTGTCAGTGTAATTCCGGTAGGATGCTGCCAGCAGTGTTTATTAAGGTAAGAATTGGAATGTTTACCTCAGTGATTGAAGCGGTGCTTCGCTGCTTGTGTTTGCCTCTCTTTTGTTCTCTCGACTGTGAAATTCTTCTCGCTGCGACCTTTCGCTCCCTGACACCCGCCGCTCCGTTCCTTCTGGCTCAAGTCATAAATTCTCTGGAATTCTAGGCGAGTGAGTAGGATTGCGGACAATAAATAAATTTGCGGAATATTCATTGATTTATGAGAGCCTTGTTTAAGGAAATAAAAAATCGATGATTGTTACAAAGTGACAAGCAGTGGTGTACATTCTCAGAAGGGATTGAGTTGCAGCGCTATAAAGAACGTAGACGGTTCTTTGTTCTGTGGTGTACAATGATGTATATTTTAGTTGAAAAATGAATCCTTTCTACGTTTGTTGATCTTACCTTTGTGTTACACCAGCAAATTGAGAAAAAAAATTAATCTCCTAAGTTATAGCTCATGAAAAACTGACTAGGCGCAGAAATATTTCGTCGCTGTGATATAAGTTTTGGAAATTGCGAGCGTTGCTCAAAATAATACATTTTTATTGTGTACCAAATTTTTTTGTGCGCATAATTACTTAAAATCTTCATGTAGGTGGTTTCATTGTCCTGCAAGAGAAGATGTCTCATCACAGACAAATATCCATTTGCTTCTGAGCTGAGGCTGCCTGAATATTACACTATATACAAACATTCCATTGTACACACCGGAATTAAAACGGAGTAAAAAAGCCGAAAGTTGCGGTAGTCATCTTTGTATATTTCCTTAAAAAGACAAGCCTGGGCCGGCCTGTGGACGCTAAACAAACCATGACGAACGAGCGTAAAGCTCTCACGTTAAAATCAATCAGTCATGTGCTGTGGAGCGACCAGCATATGGTTGAAGTGTAATTGTGTAGTCTTTCATTAAATCTGCCGTAATTCGGTATTTAGAATCATTCTTTTTTCTCAACTCATACCTTAAAATTGTTTGTTTAAATAATCACAACACGGAGTTCCTTTCAGACCGCGCCAAGATGACAATGACTAGACTGGCTTACCTCTAAAGTCACTACATGACGTACAGTAATTCACTCTTACAAATTTTTGAAGACTTGAAATTGATGGCATGAGTTCATTTGGGAAACGCTGGAGAACTCCAGAGGAACACTGGCAAGGAGCTTTTCTACCTGCACTGCGCTGGCGAGGTGGGGGCCGGCGATGTTGTGTGGCGATGTGCACAGTCATTAAGAGCGAGGCTCGTTGTAATGGTGTGCGAAATACTGTTTACTGCTCAGTGAAGGCTAGGCTGAAACATAAGAGGAACGTGAAATGAACTCGTTTAGTATTAAAGATCCATGACATGAAAAATCCTTTTCAGGCCCTCTCATTAGTTTATATACGAATTGAAAAATTCCATGAGCTAAGAATATTTTGTTGAATGACGGATCCTAAAATTTTTTTTTTTTTTCAACTCTTCAAAAACAAATAACGGATCCTGAAATTTTTTGTTTTCTTTGTTTTTGAAACTGAAAAATTACTTAGTGAGTTAGTTATGAAGAGGAATTATTTTAACTTTTGTTGCTGCTAGGTAAAATTGAACAAATCGTCTGATAAATTCTTTAAAAAAAAACTTTCCTTGAAAAACGGTAAAATACCATTGAGTAGCTGCATTATTGGGATCGACTTGATGAATTCGTGGGCAGGCATCGTAAGAAGAGCTAACTCAGAGCAACAACTACAGGACACATGAGCTTGCAACGCGCACACTGGGAAGAGGAGCGCCTCGGTGTGTCTACACTGTTACCTTCCATCAGTACCGGCCAACTGGTCAACCTAAAACTAGTTTTCACGTTTCTCGCATTGTCTAAATCTAATGTGTATGTTCTTCAGTTAGTTAAAAATTTACTTTCTCTTGAATACCCTACGTTTAAATGCAACAATTGTTGTGGTGTTATGGAGCGAAATTATGTTCATTGCTAAATTCCATTAACTTCTAAAACAATGAGAAATTATTACTAAGTCAAAGGAAGCAAAACGGGGAACACAGCGTCGCGTAGCGCAAGTTTTCCTTCGAGGGTTTCAATGCCCTGATGAACTGCTTCACCTGATGCCGTATGCAGCTACACGCCAGTGTATACTCTTGAATCACACACCAGACACACCCCGCCATGTCACACCCCAGACACACCCCGCCATGTCACACCCCAGACACACCCCACCATGTCAAACACCAGACACACCTCGCCATGTCACACACCAGACACACCCCGTCATGTCACACACCAGACACACTGAGCCATGTCACACCCCAGCCACACCCCGCCATGTCACACCCCAGACACACCCCGCCATGTCACACCCCAGACACACCCCGCCATGTCACACACCAGACACACTGCACCATGTCATACACTTGACACATATGTACACTCCGTCGCTCAACTCACACCAGCCATGAGGAAGTGAGAGCCAGCATACAAAGAAGCAGCAGCCTTCGAAATTTTCTAAGATAAACCTAAAACAGCACGGCCTTCGTTATGGAGCTCATTACGCACTTGCCCTCATTATATATCAGTAATCATCGAGGACGAGTGTACTTATGTGATCAGATTTTGCCCACAGCAGTGCACAGATACGATGCTAAAGATTTGCATCACTCTGTAGTAATGCTGATTAAATAAGGAATTTTTTTTCATTCGTCTATGAACTGTGCGTGGGACACTGAGACGATGAGAAACATTACCAAGCTAAGACGCATGAACCAACGCTGGCCATGTGAAGGTCTAATAGGAAAATGATTTTTCAGAGCAAATAAATAATTTTAAACATCCCTCGTCTGAATATCAACTTGATCTTTCTAATTTAAGGTTTTAAATTGTAATACAACTAAATAACGTCAGTTTTTTGCATTGTGGTACTCATGACAGACAAGACAGAGCTGGATAATAACTAACAAAACAGATGTTGCTGATAACAGAGAGGACGGAGCTGGGTGATAACAGAGAGGACAGAGCTGGATGATAACAGAGAGGACGGAGCTGGGTGATAACAGAGAGGACAGAGCTGGATGATAACAGAGAGGACGGCGCTGGGTGAAAACAGAGAAGACAGAGCTGCATCAGAATTTCTTGCATAATCAATTTGGTTCTAAATTTCACGACAAATACAATGTTACACATTATGTTAAATGTGTATTCAACTCTGCATCTCTTTCTAATATGTGACTCTTTTAATATTAATATTACTATCATGCCGCTGTGTTCACGTTAATTTTCACCCTATTTCAAACCGCAAGTTTGGCACGTTCTTGCATGGAGGCAGATTCAGGTAAGCCTGCAGAGAATTGGAGTGTTGGAAGAAGTCATAATGCGTGCACAATTCATACTATTTAACTGATAGCACGAAAATTTGAACAGAACTGAACAACCCTTCGTTCGGCAAAAATACAAACTATTCTCAAAACTTTCATTTAAACTTGCGAAATCCCTCGAAGATTTTCACAATCGTGCGTAGGTTAGAAGCAAAGGCGGAGTATAAAAAGAAGTCAGGGAGCACGAGGCAGGGTATGCAAATCCGGCCGAGCTTCCGGCCGCCTTAGGCTTGCTTCCTAAATACAAGTTGAGGTCCTCAAACACTGGACGCTTCAGTCAACATACAATTTGGAAGGCATAAATCCTGCACCGAAGCCTGGCTTCTGTTTTCATCTCGAAAACAATTTAATTCAGCAAAAGGTTGTCTTTGTATTGCACCAATATTGTGCCTAGACCCTCCAGCCAAAACCAGTGTTGGTAGAAGCCGCAATTGCCTCGCCAGACTGCGGTGTGTGGAGGCAGCCCCGCACACTCACCCTGTGCCGGTGCTGCGTCCCGAGCCCTGCTCGCCTGCCCTCCCATGCCATTTGCGTGCTTAGTTTTTTGTGGGCTCATGCAATGACCGTAGCCGTTGATAGTTGTGCGCTGGTTACTCGTGAAACTCAGCTTTCTACTCCTATTTCATAGTATAAGCTCTTTACTTTATTAGTTTAGTTTACTCGAGTTTGAATTCTGTAATTCACAAATGAAGCGCTGGTCTTTTTGCACTATGTTTTGGAGTAAGTATTCATTGTGATTCCAAGCTTTTTTCAAATTCTACTCTCGCTTCTAGCCAATCTCCTGTTATGAGGGTGTTGGTGATTCTCCATTTTTAATCAATTGGTCATTATTTTGATGTTTTACCATCGCCCGCCATGTACAGCTTAGCGTGTGAAGCTCCAATAATTATTTGAGCCGACAATGGTAGAACAACGCTAGATGATGAAGATCATCACCCCGCGAAAATACGAAAAGCACCACAAATAGCACCTCTGCATCATTAATAATACCACACTCAAAAATCGCATCCAGGTTAATTTCCACCACTGCAATGTCCCTTTAGTTTTGCACAGTTACATTTTGCGTTAACATAGAAAACTGAACAGTTTATTTTGCGTCTATAGAATTTCACTACGTATATAGCCCTCGCACTCAGTAAAAACAATAAAAAATTAGTTTTTTTCCGTGATGAAGAGTGTACTTTATAAGAGCGTTATTTTTATCTCCACAATGTCTCTAGCAAGCTTGCGCATTTCAGCAGTCAGGCGCATGAGCTACTGCACATCAAAACACCAACTTTCACACCGAAAAATTTTGTCACTGAACAGACAAACTTTTGTGTGTCCACTTGTCACAAAACCATCACAAAATGTGTGTCATGAATGTACAACATTGTTCAAAGTCCTATGACATGCCTTCATGTGTCACGGGCTGATACGACTCAGATAAGTTAACACATCATGCCATACTTAGCGTAAGTCAGCACTATCTCCCGTAGATGTTTCATTTTCTCTAACTGGCTGGAGATCCACGGAAAGACTGTCATTATCTAAGAACATGAGAATAAATAGCAAACATGTAAAGATTTCTGAAAATTATTATTTTCCTTCCTCAAATTCCAAAGACTGCACTCTTTTATTCAAAAATTTTTAATCGGATGAAATGTGAATATACATAACTTTTTCGATCGCTTGAAAATGTGGTCAACTGTGATGCACCCAAATGGGCTGAATTTCTCCGAATGATCTTTCGTCACGCATAAGCGCGTCAAAATTTCTCTGAATGTAGAAGCTAAATTTCAATTTGCATCGTTTGAACTTCTCATGCTCATTCTACGCCAATCGTCATCGCTGTTGATATTCTATTGAGTTAGCAGTTCAAATGATAGAAAATCTGCCTTCGTCAACTCACACCTTGGAATTTTGTCCCCAGCTTCTTTTATAGTTCAGCAATAATCAATTTCACTTAAAAAAGTGTATCACGGTCTGCCATACTCTCAACCTGAGCCTAGATGAGGCATTCATAACCCTGAAAATAATAAAGAGTTTAAAACAATAATTCTTTTTGATGGTATATAAAACTACTGTTGTATCCGTACACGCTGCGTGTCATATCGATGCGAAATTCGAACAATTAACTCACATGAAATTCTCACTTCGTCTCCCATTGCCTCTGCATTACAGTACATTTATCAGACCAGCACATCAGCCTATTTTACGGTGCCTTGCTCAATATAAGCATAGACGACAATCCTACGCATTGATTTACAAAGTTCGGAACGCATTCTGAAGGATAGAGAGGGAAAGCAAGGATCAACGAGATGTGTTTTCACAGAGAACCTTTAATAGCCATCATAACAAAAGAGTCCTTTTCAAATCAGAAATCACCTTCTGAATTATTTCTTATGAGGCGCAAAACTGCAAAACTCATGAGTCATATGAAAAAAATGTTATCATTTAGAACGATAAAAAAAGAATGGGTACCTGTTAACCATTTCAGATATGGAGGTGAAATCCTAGCAATCAAAGTGTCTTCACCCTAAGGCACACGTAATTAATTTTTGCAGACTAGTCTCGACACCAATACCATTTTCGTGAACTCACTCGGTAAGTTAATCCTGACACGCAGAGATGGCACACGTAATGAGTTTTTGCAGGCCAGTCTTGTCACCAATACTATTTTGGTGAACTCATTTGGTAAGTTAATCCCGACACGCAGAGAAGGCCCACGTAGTGAGTTTTTGCAGGCCAGTCTTGTCACCAATACCAAATGGTGAACTCATTTGGTTAGTTAATCCCGACACGCAGAGATAAATTCCTTTAGAAAAGTCAGCCGCCAGCACTCCGCACACCGCCCCGTTCTGCGAGTTCTCTCCCTGCTTGCGCTGCGCTGCGTGAGTGACGCACTGCAGCACCGCTGCCACTTGCAGTGCTCAGCACGGATGCATAACCAGATAGACACTCAATTGCTCTCGCGCCTCCAATATTGACACTCTGGATTTAGACAAAATTGATGCACAGCGCACCTTTTGCCAGGCGGTTGCTTGAGAGCTCGCGCATGGAGTTTGGACACCGCAGATCTTTGCCTCTAAAACCCTCCATAACTCTAAAGAATGTCTGCAGCTCAGAATTGTAATGAATATATTTATTTCATTGAGGGTTTATTCAATTGCAAGTTGGTGTTAGGGAGTTCTCGCATAACTAATAACCAAGCAGGGCTAAATGGAAGAGAGGTGCCAATGTCTCATTCATTACGGTTAATCAGACTCAAAAAAGAACCCACTGTGGACACCACGTTGTCTCATTTGAGGTAACTCATGTTTTCATGCTCTGAACAAATCACGAAAATGGCTTATCTGATCGCACTAGTGAATGAAAATTAATTTTAATTGCAACTGATAACATGAATCTCGGATGGTTGGTTATATAATTTCGAATTTACGTTGCCTATGCAACAGTAGTATATCTAAGAGCCATTCAAAGGTTGAAGAGTAAGAATGATGACTTTTTTGGGAAACATTCACCGATGCTTGACTTGGAAAATAGCAAGAATTAGAAGACGGCGGTAGGAAGATGGCAGCGGCTGGCGATGCTGGACACGGAGAGCCTCTTTGGCTGATCAGCAGTCGGCTCAGAGGCCTGCAAACAAACCTCGGATGCTGCTGATGTAACGGTTTGAATATTTAGATCATCAGGAGGCCTACTGCGGACCCCTCTACCTTCACTGCAACACTGCACCAATTTCTATTTAACTTCGCTCCGAGCTTACAGAAGCGGAGATAATCTCATTTATGTGCAGCGACCTAATTATACGCTTTGATTTGTCGTTTATTACATCATTTGTGCACACCTCAATGAAAATTGATGGATCTTCGTAAATATCGTGTACTGAAGCCCTGTTAGCTTAATGAACTTCATTGTTTATTGAGCAGAATTAAAATTTGTGTTGTATACGCTCTATTTACAGAAATACCATTTCTCAAAATTTGAAGTACAATTCAGGATATGTTGAAAAATTACATTTTGAACTGCAGCTACCCAAACATGCAAAACGCACTCCTACGACGGGCGTATGAGGAGACAAACCGCTTGTTTCTCTTCACAAGCAGGGCTCGCGAGAGTGCTCCTCCAGCCTGCACCCCAGAGCAGAATAAGCCTCAACAGGAATTGGACTTCGTTAACCCCGCATCGAAATCAACTAAACTCAATTGAGATTTCTTCAGAGGGACGAGTCCGCAATTTGCCTTTCTTTGGGGCTCGCATGGCCTCGAGACGTGATCGTCGGTGCGTGTTGGTTCTAGGAACTTTCTTTTTACTCAATTTATCGTAAATTGCTTTTTATGGGACGACGCTGGGTACGGCAAAATCAGAGAAATGTGATTTTAAAATGTAGTAATAATTTGAGTGCACTCAAATTCATGATTTCATTCATGAGCTGGAGACATAGTAACGCTGACCAACACTCCACGGATTTTAATACCGATGCTTCATTATCTTTCTTCTCAACTTTTTCGCATTCAAAAGGAATTGTTATTTCTAACCTTCAAAAAATCTAGTTTGCCCAAATTGAATTCACACTGACTAATCAGTTGATTCTATTTTATTTTCGAGTAAGCACTATTTTCCCAAATAGTTTATTTGTGTTACCGTGCGAGGCGTGCTATCGTTACGCCGCACCCCCGGACGCGATATTTACGGGAATCTGGCAAAATCGTTCGATCTTTAGAGCGTTTGAAGGGCTCCGCGTACAAGCATTTTCATGTTGGCCGTCCAGCGAGGCTTTTGAAGTTTCCCAAAACAGAGAGCAATTCAGATGAGGAGGATAACAAAGACGAGGTCGACCGGCAAAGAAAAGTCGTCTTTGGCCTGCAAAGGGGAGCCCAAAGATCGCGTTCTGCTGACTAAGATTCGCTGCTTGTTTACGGCCGATTTATGGCACGTCTGGTAATTCCGACGAAAATTGGAACAAGCGTATAAATAAAGACAGCGTGGGATACACTCCTGTGTATTGCTCCTCACCGACCTCCACCACCAGTCAAAAAAGCTAGAATTTTTGAAAGAAGACAGAATTCATCGACATGATGGCTGTTTTGCGATTGCGAGTGACAATTTATATACAAAGCGAAGGCATTTATTCCAAAAAGGTTTAAACGAGAATATTTCCGCTGGTATTTAATTTCCATGTTCCACTTTGTAAAACGCAAAGATGCTTCTCGGTTGAAAATAATTTTATAAAAAGCACCCCACATCAATCAACTGATTACTCACAAACATCAGGGAATTGAATGTTGTAAAATTGTTCAGCAACCTGCTGTGCTGAGCATAGCTGAGCATTAAAATGATTAGGGCAACAATGCAAAATATGGAATTGATCATTTTAAAGATATACATCCAAGGTACAGAGAAACCTATGGCCTGAGAAATTTCGTGATAAGAATATGGCATTCCCAGAAGGTTGTAAATTTAACAGTAACTTTGAAAGTATTGTAGACTGCATAAAGCTCCCATCTTGAGGCTTGAGTGAAGAGGTAACCTCAATTTTTGCCGCTGCTCAACTAGAAGCTGCGTGGGACTAACTTTTCTTCTCAAATCTGGACAATATTAAATAATACTTCTCACATAATTATGGAAAATGCCTGATTTTTAGAAACTTACTATTTTCAGCACTCAATCAGCGGGGGCAAGTCCTTGAAGCTGGGTTTGTGTGCTATGTGGCTCACCTCACCGCAGCTCGCAGAATGTGACACGTCGTGCAGCGGCCCAACTCAGGTCGTTAGAGGTGGCTTTATTGGCCAGAGCTGACCCTGCTCTGCTACTATCTTATCTACGCTGCTGTCTTTGCCTTCTTCGAATCTTCCGCTCATTTCAAGCCAGGAAACACAAGGAAACAGCCTTTTATTGCACCAGATAATTTTCCCTGATGACTTTGCAAGAACGAGAGCCGGAACCTTAGGGATTCGCCCAACATAAGCGAAATCAGAACTTTTGAACACTAAGAAATCTTTCTTTTTTGTGGCCAACGCACTGTGAAGTTTTTTCTTCGGTTGAGCAAACGTACAATTTCTTTTTTAAGCCACACGCACACACACGATATCTTAATGATAAGTCTAATCCATTTTTCCATATCAAAATGATAGGAATAAAACCATGTAATTTAATTAGCATTTTTATTTTACAAGACCCATATTTCATGAAGACAAAAAGAAGATTTCAGCATCTAGGGCCATCCACATGCTACAACACAATCTCTTTCAACTCCTTTTTCTTATTCCTCGGCAAGTCTGAGTTTTAGTAAAGCAACATTTTCAGAATATCGCCGATTTTCAAAAGCCGTTGCCTGGCGAGAAAAGAAAGACGTGGCTGGCCGGTGGGTGTTTACAAGTGCAGGCCACCGCCTTAAAATTAACCAGAAGATCTCGTGTTTTTACTCCTCATATTGAAAAACAAAGTCGGCAAACAACTGCCGCAGACTTTGGCGAGAGAAAAGAGCCCACAGGCTTAGGTCGAATTTTTTAGAGGATGAAGCGGGGATAACCAATGAAGAGAGACTGCTTAAATATTGAGCCCCTCAATGGATCAGAAAAAACTTTATCACATTAGCCAATGAAAAACATGATGCGCTCCGGCGACGGTGTTCCTCTGCTATTCTTTCGCGGGAGTAATTTTCCACTCAAAACAGTGATTAATGAAATGCTTTCGGAACGCCAACAATCGCCGTGCAGGCGGACAATAAAGATGAGGCTGTACAAGAAATGGCGTATGTAACAACTCAAATAAAGGGTTGTATCCCAATCGTAAATTTATGAGAAAAATACTAGAGTTGGTTTCATCAATGATGACGGACTCAGTCTGTACGCAGTGTGTTCAATATCATAAGGCTGTAAATCCCAGATCGATCCAACCACTGCACACTGTTCATGTCTCTTCGTCTTTGAGCTCAAATTGCAGCTCTACGGCAAGGGTGACTCTTGCACTATAGCGGTAAATTTTTCTGAGCTCAGAATGCAAGCAGATATGAGTGCAGATGAATACACATGCTTGTGCGTGTTGACATCTATGAGTATTTTACTCTCTACTCATATATGAAGTCTTAAGCCCTCCTATAGGACATACAATGAACAGCTCACCGTACAAACATGTGAAAAAATTTGCGCCAAATTTGCATTCTCTGATAAGCTTCTGCACAACTTTTAGCCAATGTTTTTTTCTGCCGTGAAATAGAAATAGTTTCTCTGCGAAAAAGCAACTTCAGACTTGAAGCTCAGTTTTTCAATTGAACCCTAAATCTCCATACACCCACACACGCATCTTTTCCATTCGAACACGTATGGTTCCCACAGAACAAAATGTCTGCAATTAATTTCTCAATGACTCAACCAATACACATCATCTGCTTCTAATCTTGAAATAATGCGAACAACCTCGCCAGACATCATCACTCATGTTGCTGGTGGTGAACGTATGTCAGCCTGCTGACTGACTGGGAGCCGTAGATGTCAGAGCCTCCCGTGGATGTCATGAAGGTACGTCGTGTGGATGTCAGGGGCGTCACGTGGATGTTAGGTGCTCCCACAGCACAAGGGTGATGGTGTCATTTCGCGTACCGACACGTATTATCATTTTTATAACCATTATTACTTTGTCTCCAGCACAATTGTCCTCCACAAAATATTTCATGCCTTTGTGACTAAAAACCAAAACACTATGAAGACTCCACTGACCAGCTTCGTTTGGTACTCTGGTGGCTACAAGATGTTTTCAACAGAATAGATGTTGAAAACAACAACCGCTATAGTTACGAGCTCCTCAAATTTTAGACAACATGCAGAAGCGATTGTGTGGAACCGTCACACACGACACTTCTGTGTGTAATTATTCTAGTTGTTGCGATACTGATCTTGAGCGTTGTGTGCTTGCAACACTGATGTTTGTAGCAAATTTTGGACGTTAAAATTGTCTCATTCGTAAATTTATGCAAGGTTCTGAAACGGGTTATCGAACAGCATTTGAGAAAAATATACATGTAGTTAATAGCGAAGTCTGAGGAGTAAAATAAGCAGCTGAAGGGATTTTCTTCATAACTGATCAAAAATTTAGCCTGTAGTTTCCACCCTTAATCGATTGTGAATGTAAAACCAAATTTAAGTGAGCAATCTCCAATTGAATCTATCCACTCTCAATCCAAGCCTGGAGTCTGAGATCTCATTCGTATTCGTCCGGAAGTCAGAAAAAAGCGACCAAGCAAAATAAACACTATCAGCATCTAATTCCTGCGCCGGATAAACATTTAAAAGCTTTCTAAAGGAGACCCAAATGAAGACTGTCGGCAATAAAGCAGCTAGGCCTATCGTTCGAGGCCTACCAAGACAAACATCATAGAAGAGGCTCCTGCACCCGATCAATCATTCAGATATTCAAACAAAGCCTCGCTTGCACGCACTCCAAACCTGCGGGATATAATGGAAACGTTCCGTTCCGGCAGCACCGTTGCACACCGCCTCGTGCGATACAGGCGTACGCTGTACTCCTGTCTCGCTACCAGCGTACGCTGTACTCCTGTCTCGCTACCAGCGTACGCTGTACTCCTGTCTCGCTACCAGCGTACGCTGTACTCCTGTCTCGCTACGAGCGTACACTGTACTCCTGTCTCGCTACGAGCGTACGCTGTACTCCTATCTCGCTACAACGTACGATGTACTCCTGTCTCGCTCCAAGCGTACGCTGTACTCCAATCTCGCTACAAGCGTACGCTGTGCTCCTGTCTCGCTACCAGCGTACGCTGTACTCCTAGCTACGAGCGTACGCTGTACTCCTGTCTCGCTACCAGCGTACGCTGTACTCCAGTCTCGCTACAAGCGTACGCTGTGCTCCGATCTCGCTACGAGCGTACGATGTACTCCTGTCTCGCTACAACGTACGATGTACTCCTGTCTCGCTCCAAGCGTACGCTGTACTCCAATCTCGCTACAAGCGTACGCTGTGCTCCTGTCTCGCTTCCAATGTACGCTGTACTCCTGTCTCGCTAAGAGCGTACGCTGTACTCCAATCTCGCTACAAGCGTACGCTGTACTCCTGTCTCGCTTCCAATGTACGCTGTACTCCTGTCTCGCTAAGAGCGTACGCTATGCTCCTGTCTCGCTACAAGCGTATGCTGTACTCCTGTCTCGCTACAAGCGTACGATGTACTCCTGTCTCGCCACAAGCGTACGCTCATATTCCTGTCTCGCTAAAAGCGTACGCTGTACTGTCTCACTACAAGCGTACTCTATGCTCCTGTCTCACTACAAGCGTACGCTGTACTGTCTCACTACAAGCGTACGCTAGGCTCCTGTCTCGCTACAAGCGTACGCTATGCTCCTGTCTCGCTACCAGCGCACGCTCGTACTCCAGCGTCAGAGTTTGGCTGATATTTTATCGTTGTTGAAGGACGTTTGAAGTTTGCAGCTGAGTCACGGTGCTCGCGAGCTCATTTTTGCGTCGGTAAATTGTATGTACAGTTTCAGACGCCCAGTTAGTTTTTGAGAAATACAAACGTAACTTTTTAACCTCAACAAATTGAGGGACACATATTCGAGTGTTATATCTCGGCAATGAATAACATATTTTATTAATTCATTTTATTTCACGTGCATAAACAGGAGCCTGCCTGCTCCTGCTAACAGGACTCTGAGTTCCGTCAAATAAATGAAATCAGAATTTCGCTGCATCAAAGTAGAGAGAAGATTTTACTGCTCAAATTGCTGTCTAAGCTGCATGCTGCTTCTTCGTAGCAGGGCTGTAAACGGACAATACAGTTGTAGAATTAAATGAACATGTCCTCAAAAAATCAGAACAAACGCTGCAGAATATGTCTACGCCTATTGATTTCATAAATCCTTTTACCATAAATGAAAACGTATGAAAATAAGCGTCCTCTGACACGAGCACAAACGTAGCGCTTTGTCCAACAAAATATTACTCTTTCAATTACGCAGACAGACTTTCGGAAGCATGCCTGTCTAAACACCTCCGTTCTATTTGAATGATTCCGTTTAGCTCTCCGTCCTGATGCGACCTAAGAAATTACTTGCTTAATTTCCCATAAAGTTTCGGTGTGGTGCGCCTCGTCAGCTGCGTGAGACAGCGCGCGATGCACAGCTCCGGCCTCTTGAGCTGAACAAATGCGCTGCTTTGCGCTCACCTGCCCAACTTTGTCACGCTGGAGCAGCCCGAACTAACACATCGCACCGGTCGTCTCTGCGAGCTATGTTTGGAAGTCCTATAACGTTCCTGAAATGACAACAAAACTCCTCTAAACATCAATAAAACAGATAGGAAATTATTGGAGGCCTGATCCAAATATACGGAGACAAGTTTCGACCAATCAAGACTGTAAATACAATGATGTCTATCGACAACACTGCAAACTCAACACAGCCTCCGGTGACAGTTGCGAGTTAGTGCTTTTCTCGAACTTTTGGCGGCCAGCGCCGACTGCAGACGCAGTATTGCCGTCGATTGTCAGTTCTGTGGATCACACCCATCATGCGATATTAAATAAAACTCTTACCTATCGTAATAATTTGAGGAGAGAAACAAATGATGGACGTGACAAGTGACAAACCGGCAACTAAAGCGTCGTAGGTAAACAAAAGCTATCAGCAAAGACAACAACGTTACTCTACGAGAGCGTGCAACTGTCACCAAGTCGTAGGCCGCCACTGTTGACGGCCGAATCCCACCCTTACGCGCGACTTAGGTGGAGGTGAGATTGAGACCCGCGGCCCGCTAAGGAGAGACACCCTTGCCATCTGTATCAAGTTTGCGACTTGTTTATGCAAGTGAGATGCTCGTGGCTTCAACGATTACCAATTGAATTTCGATTTCTTTTTAGAGCCCTGCGTTATTACCGAAACTCTGGCCGGCCGAGTGTACATCAAATATCTAGCGACACATCGCCGCAACACTTGCACTCGAGCCTTCATACACTCCATAGGCAGCCGAGGCAGCTACGGCCGAGCTCACTTCCTTCTATTTGTCTTCGTTTGTTCAAAGTGAGCTGTTAGGGATCTGGTGTGAACTGTCAGTTGCATAATATATTAGTATTGACATTTATGAACACTAAAATAGTTTCATTAACAAATATGGATGTTAAATGCATTAGGCACTTAAATTATCGAGCAATAACATTGGTGAATAATGAACTAGTAAGCTCATCTTAAAATTATAGATGAAATTATGAAAATTTATATCATCAAAATCTCATTGAGAGCAATTCTGCATTGATCTGAGCGATGAGGAAGTTCTCACTTGGACTGTTAATTTTCAATTACAGACTTTTTAGGAAAACGATCTTTTAAAAGTGAATGATATAATAATTGCCGATTATATTATCATTATAATGTTTGTATTTTAAGCGTATAATATGCATACTGCATGTTAGAAGGAATCCTAACATATCAATGAAATGAAAATTTCACTTGTGAACTTTGAGGCACCGGAATTATTCTGTCCTGTTTGAGCTACGTAACTACGCTGTTTGTTGGGGTTCAAAGGAGGCAAAACTGGGGACGCTCCTCACGACGCAACGCGCCACAGAGGGCTTGATCGCAGCCCTCATTGCCGCCGCAGCTGGCAGCAAGACTGCAGGAGGATACAGTAGAACTCTAGCCGTAAAGAGGTAGTCTTGATATCACACATACATCGTGCATGTGTGAGTGGACATGTCGGCGTCGGATTTAGCATCCTAAACCAACGAGCCTAAATAATTTTGTAAAAATAATTTATTTCTTGAAGTCCTGATATTGTGGTGATCACTTCACTCAACAGTTCAAAGAGAATTAGTCTATCTCACATGCGCTCGTTAGCTCAGTCCTGGTGGAGAGATGAGGAGCTCACAAAAATAGGAAGGAAAGCGCTCTCGAGCGGCAGCAGCAGCAGCACAACAGTTGTCTGTTGTGACGCTCGCCCAAACTAAACACGCTGCAGCTATACACAAACAACGCAAGACTCTTCTGCACTTCCATCTTGTTTTTTCTCCCCGTGGCTCGGTGTAGGCGCGCTCTCTAAAAAGTGCCACCTTATCCATATGTTGCGCCAGGTTTTCCCTCCGCGCGCTCGAGACAAAGAAGAAGATTTTCAACTAATTTGTCACCGGGCTCTGAGGTGTTTGTTCGCTCTTCAGCCATAAAGAGATGGTAAATAGACATCGTCGTCAAGAATGAAATTCTCCACGACAATGTTTAGAGTTTTCTGTCAGTCAGTAAAAGTCCCAAAAGAAAATATGCTCTTGAAGTAGCCAGATGAAAAATGATCCTATGATGATGCTGGATTTTTCTGAACTATCTCTTTAAGTAACATGTAAATGAAAATTGCACCCTGCTTTCCCTTCGAACCTTGGAAGAACTTCCTGCTAAATGTAATATTTAAGAAAGAGTTATGATTGAAGCGAGCAAAACGCACGTACTTCAAACATTATAATTGTATGTGCAGTGCATTTACAGCCTGTGAAGCTTGCAGACAGCTTCAGCGGCTTAGACTGTGGATGAAGGTTCGCTTAGACAAGTCTGGCGTTCTTTTGATGAGGCTCAGAAGAGAATAAGAAGCTCGATAAAAGCGCCCTGGTTGGGAGGAAAGTATGAGGCGACTGAAGGTGCTGAGCCTCCCTGATCCAGATCTTCTCGAAGGGCTTGCAAAAGAATCCATTTCATGACGGCGGTGTAGAGCAAATGCAGATCGTCCGTTTCTGCAAACGAGTATTCGCGCCCCAGGCTCCGTCTGTCAGTCTTCTCTCTGGAAACTGGGGCCGTCACGTGTGTTTAGGAATGAAGATAAGAAGGATTTGCCCTTAGAATTACTGAATTATTTACGAATTATCGGCGGGAAATTAACATACGTTAGAAGGCTTTACTGAAGACGTTATCGCCAGTTGCCGAAGTGCTCGATTGAAATGAGAGCGCCGGAGCCGGTCTGCTCGTCTCACTCGATATCCTCTGAGTAAATAATTACTGGATATTGACGAAAGGATTGGAGACGCTCTCCATAATCTAAGCGTACAATTGATTGTTGACTTTGAATTGATATTGACAGTATTCGAATAAAATTGCACGCCGGAAATGTATAAAGGGATTGACTTAACCGACTGTCAATATTTTCTTCGGAAATTGAACTGGTGGTGGCACTCAGATGTTAATTCAAATCGGAAGGTTGCTAAATTCTCGACGACTAAAAGTTTCACCAATTTATTGTAGGTACTAATCTCCTTGATGAAGTTTGGGATTTTGGATACTGTATGGCTACAGTGCGAGCTAACGATATCGTGCAATAAGAATTAATTCTATTCGCTCTCACATTGCTCTTGAGACAAACATCTAGAGTATGTGTCTCGAATGTCACTTGACCAAGTGTAGCTGCAAGGCAACGATTATCGTTGGGTTTAATTGTTCTTTCGTTGATCCATAGCCCAACTTATTTTTGTGTTATGATATAACTGCAGCGAGCAACTTGGGAAAGAAAAATGAAATATTTCGCATTTAAAACAGACGCCGAAACTCAATGTTTTCGCCTTGCTCGGCCATGTCAAAAAAAGGTTGTTGCTGAATAAAATAATCTGGATAAAACCTCTGTAAATGTATCAGTTTTTCTACGCAGTTTCTACTTCGTTTTAATACAAATGATACGGACCGAAGCATTAAGTTTTAATTGGCTCTAACCCTCAGTATATTTCAAAATTTAAATCCAGTAATATTCACAAATTTCTATGAACGCCAACGGCACACTATGCCCCTGCCTTGCTGCTACATCGACAATCTGATGTTGTTGAAGCGCAAACGCAAGATCGATGTTGTTTTTGACAGTTGCGTGGTGGCCAAAACATCTTTGCGTGCGGCACTGCGCCGTCAACACGCAGCAGAAAACAATCCAGGCTCTCACTGCAGGATCACGTCACGCACGGCTGATGCGTGCGCAAGTAAGCCGCGCGTCTCTCCGCTGATCTTCCCTGTCCAGATTACAAATGCTGCGCTAATTCAAGCATTTACCGTCTCGCAGTATTCCCTGGAGATGGAAAAATGTATGTCCGTGTAGATTATGAGTCCTTACGCACCTATTGCTAAACCGGTTACTGTGTGGTTACACTTAATTGTAGTGCTCCCTCTAGTGACTGGTGGTGCTCACACTGGTGGTGCTCAGAGTTTTGGTCCTCACAGCCGCCGCACTCGGGGTTGTGGTGCTCACAGTGACGGTGGGTGTAGCTGGCGCTATAAAAAGCATAAACGCTGGACAGGGCATGCTACATTTGAAGTGGCTTTATGCTCAGTACGCTTTCTTGACGTCTAACTCTAAATAAGTCGGTAGGTTCTTACAGTTTGTCACACGCAGTAATGGAGAAATTGTCACAAATAAATAAATATCCGATAGGCAAAACTAGCATACATCGCCTCCAGCAATTAGTATATGCCTCCACACAAAGCGCTGTGTACAGTCGTGCTGCGCCACACACGTACGTGTGTCCCGTAGTGCGTGTCAAGTTCTGATCTGATCGTAAAAGCAAAACATCTTAAAAGCAAAGCAAACAATTTGTTCTACCGAGCATTGTAGCAGTAGAATGATTATTTATAACAACCACATTTAGAGCTTGAGGTGTAACTTCATGTGTTCCCGAGAAAGTTCTGTCATTTCTAGGACATCGTATTGAAACTTGTTCTTCCGTTACAATTTCAATTCTGAACTCTTGACTTGAGCGAACATTAGAACAGTCGAATAGTTGTTAGCATGAAAGAATGAAAAATAATATATACTTAGTCAATCATTTTTTGTAATGTGGTAAGCGATAACTACTCAGTCAAAAAAATATTTAAAATTGGTTCAATTTCAAAACAATGCGTTAATTTTTTTGAACTATCGAACACAGAGAAGACAATTAATTGTTATTAGCAAACTTCATCAATAATAGGCAAGAAATAACACCCAAGTAATATTTTCAATGCTCAGATAGAGTTTTTCCTTCAGATGATAGCAGGCATCAAAATCTAGCCGTTAATCACTATGAAGTAGAAACTTAACTAGACACTTAGCAGGAACTTCAGTTGCCAGTTAAATGATTGCAATAGCGAGCATGAGCAGAAACTCGTTTTTTAAATTATATTTTTACTTGAATGAATCATTTGGTCAGTTCTAAGTTTATTCTTTTAATGGACATTTTTGTAATATAAAATTATCATCAAATATTTTATCTGTTCCGAGTACTGTGTAGATCTTAAAACTTCGTGGTGCATATCTCGAGTGAACTAAGCCAGTATTTTATATTTGATTATTTTTTATTATATTATATTATATTATATAATATTATATTATATTATATTATATAATATTATATTATATTATATTATATTATATTATATTATATTATATTATATTATATTATATTATATTATATTATATTATATTATATTATATTATATTATATTATATTATATTATATTATATTATATTATATTATATTAAATTACACTATGTTACATTATATTATATTATGTAATATTATATTGTATAATAATTTATTATATTTTATTATATTATATTATACTATATTATGTTATACTATATTATATTAAATTATATTATATTATATTATATTATATTATATTATATCATATTATATTATAATATTCTATATTATATTATATAACATTATATTACAATATAGTCCATTATAATATAATATACTATATTATTTTACATTACATTATATTACATTATATTATATTACATTAAATTAAATATAGTATTATATTATATTATATTTTATACATTAGAATATATTACATTATATTACATTACATTACATTCTACTGTATCATATTTTACACCTTTCTTCTGCCTCTACGTAATGAGTGTACTTTTGATCTTGTAGAATATAAACCGAGAACTTTTTAAATACTAACTGTAGAAAAGCTGAAGATCTTACCATATTTGAGGGCATATAGTATGCGCCATTTGATGTGATGTCGCCTGTGTTGTTGGTTGTGTGGTGGTGAGGGTTGTGGTGATGTGGCCTGTGTTGTTGGTT